>JARQOC010000011.1:49162822-49503050 GCA_033576535.1 Allobates femoralis
TTTCATTCTGGGAGACTTCAACATCCTCATAAACAGCCTCATCTCCCCATCTGCATCTGAGGTCCTATCTCTAACCACATCTCTTGGCCTCTCTCAGCTCTCAACCTATGAGACACACAAGGTGAACTGATCTCTGTCCTGCTCTGCTCAACCTCCTCCTTAGATAATTGACCTCTTCCACTCTCTGACCACAACATTCTCTCATTCACACTCACAAACCCTCATCCACCCCAGCACTGTCCAACTTATCACACATTCAGAAATCCACAGGCCGCAGAGCCCCTACACTCATCACTGTCCCCAATCTCCTCATTCCCCTGTCCCGATCTGGCAGTAAATCACTTAAATGACTCTCTCAGAAGCTCCCTGGACCAAGTAGTACCCCTCACCCTCAGAACCTCCAAACACAAAGTGTAACAGCCCTGGCTCACATCACAAACTCGATTCCTCCAGCGATACTCTAGGAGGGCTGAACGTGAATGGAGGAAAACCAGCACTCCAGAAAACTTCATTCACTATAAATTTATGCTGAGAACTTATAACTCTGCCCTTTACCTTGCCAAACAATCCTACTTCACCACCCTGATCTCCTCACTATCCAACAACCCAAAAAAACTGACACCTTTCACTCTCTCCTCAGTCCTAAAGTGCAGGCCCCTATCACCGACCACTGTGCTGATGATCTGGCTTCTTACTTCACAGAGAAAATAGAAAACATTCATCAGGAAATCAACTCCCAACCTCAAATCGCTATTACCCCTACCTCTCCCCACATTTCCTCCGGCTCACTCTCCACTTTTGACCCAGTCACAGAAGAAGAAGTCTCCAGGCTCCTGTCTTCCTCTCGTCCCACCACATGCACTGCTAACCTCATCCACTCTCACCTACTCCAGTCTCTCTCTCCGGTGGTCACCACTCACCTAACCAAAATCTTCAATCTCTCCCTCTCTTCTGGCATCTTCCCCTCCTCCCTCAAACACTCGATCATTACTCCATTATTAAAGCAAACCTCTCTTGACCCATCCTGCACAAACAACTACAGACCAGTCTCCAATATCCCCTTCATCTCTAAACTTCTGGAGCGCCTGGTCTACTCCTGCCTCACTCATTACCTCTTCACTCACTGTCTTCTAGACCCATTACAGTCTGGTTTCCGCTCCCTACATTCTACAGAAAAGCTCTCACCAAAGTGACCAACGACCTTCTGACAGCAAAACATAATGGTGACCACTCTCTGCTTATCCTTCAAGGACACGGCTCTCTTCTAGTTCTCTTCCTATCTTTCTGACTGCTCTTTCAGTGTATCATGTGCTGGCTCCGCTTCCTCCCCTCTTCCTCTCACTATTAGGGTCCCTCAGGGTTCACTTCCCTCTCTACACGGCCCCGATTGGACAGACCATCAGCAGATTTGGCTTTCATTACCATCTTTATGCTGATGACACACAACTATACACTTTTTCTCCTGACCTTACTCCAGCTCTAATAAAGAATATCAATGAATGTCTAACTGCATTTTCCAATATCATTTCCGCTCTTACCTGAAACTCAACCTTTCCAAAACTGAACTTCTTCTGTTCCTTCCCTCTACTAATCTCCCTATATATGGCATCTCTCTCTCAGTGTGCAGCACCACGATAACGCCTAGGCAGCAGGCTCACTGTCTGGGTCTTACATTTGACTCTGATCTTTCCTTCACCCCATATATTCAATCTCTCGCCCGCTCTTGCCGCTTGCACCTGAAGAACATCTCTAGAATTCGCCCCTTTCTCACCTTGGAAACCACAAAAACCCTCACTGTGGCCCTGATTCACTCCCACCTTGATTATTGTAATTCTCTTTCAATGGCCTTCCCCGCACTAGACTCTCCCCAGGATCACCTATCTAGCTAACCGTTGCTCGGACGCTTCTGCTCTATGCCAGTCATTGCACTAGCTGCCTATACACTATAGGATCCAAATCAAACTGCTTGTTCTGACCCACAAAGCTCTTCACAGTGCAGAACCCCCCTACATCTCCCTCATCTCTGTCATCCTCCCTCATCACTCCACCCGTTCTCTTCGCACTGGAAGTGACTTTAGACTCACTTCTGCATTAATCCGAACCTCCCACTCCCAGCTCCAAGACTTCTCCCAAACTGCACCAAATCTCTCGAATGCTCTACCACAAGAAATCAGGTGTATCCGTAACTTACATAGTTTCAGGCGATCCCTAAAGACACATCTTTTTAGGGCGGCCTATCATGATCCCTAGTCAAACTCATCTAGTCATAGCCTATTCACTCCACCAGTCTCAAATGCATCACAAATAATGGTTGGTGACCACTTATACTGCACCTATCTGTTCCCCATCTCCTCAAGTTGACTATACCATCATTGTAAATAAGCACCCGTACTTTGTGTCACCCCCACCTCATTGTTAGACTGTAAGCTCTTGTGAGCAGGGCTGTCATTATTTTGCTCTAATTATTGTATTGTATTATGCTTTGTATTGTATTGGTTTTTGTATTGTATTGTACTTTCTGATAACTGTTTCTTATGATTGTTTAAACATGAACCTCTGTATTGTGAAGCGCTGCGGAATATGTTGGTGCTATATACAGTTGTGGCCAAAAGTATTGACACCCCTGCAATTCTGTCAGATAATACTCAGTTTCTTCCTGAAAATGATTGCAATCACAAATTCTTTGGTATTATTATCTACATTTAATTTGTCTTCAATGAAAAAAACACAAAAAGAATTGTCCTAAAGCCAAATTGGATATAATTCCACACCAAACATAAAAAAGGGGGTGGACAAAAGTATTGGCACTGTTAGAAAAATCATGTGATGCTTCTCTAATTTGTGTAATTAACAGCACCTGTAACTTACCTGTGGCACCTAACAGGTGTTGGCAATAACTAAATCACACTTGCAGCCAGTTGACATGGATTAAAGTTGACTCAACCTCTGTCCTGTGTCCTTGTGTGTACCAGATTGAGCATGGAGAAAAGAAAGAAGACCAAAGAACTGTCTGAGGACTTGAGAAACCAAATTGTGAGGAAGCATGAGCAATCTCAAGGCTACAAGTCCATCTCCAAAGACCTGAATGTTCCTGTGTCTACCGTGCGCAGTGTCATCAAGAAGTTTAAAGCCCATGGCACTGTGGCTAACCTCCCTAGATGTGAATGGAAGAGAAAAATTGACAAGAGATTTCAACGCAGGATTGTGCGGATGGTGGATAAAGAACCTCGACTAACATCCAAACAAGTTCAAGCTGCCCTGCAGTCTGAGGGTACAACAGTGTCAACCCGTACTATCCGTCGGCGTCTGAATGAAAAGGGACTGTATGGTAGGAGACCCAGGAAGACCCCACTTCTTACCCCGAGACATAAAAAATCCAGGCTGGAGTTTGCCAAAACTTACCTGAGAAAGCCTAAAACGTTTTGGAAGAATGTTCTCTGGTCAGATGGGACAAAAGTAGAGCTTTTTGGGCAAAGGCATCAACATAGAGTTTACAGGAGAAAAAAACAGGCATTCAAAGAAAAGAACACGGTCCCTACAGTCAAACATGGCGGAGGTTCCCTGATGTTTTGGAGTTGCTTTGCTGCCTCTGGCACTGGACTGCTTGACCGTGTGCATGGCATTATGAAGTCTGAAGACTACCAACAAATTTTGCAGCATAATGTAGGGCCCAGTGTGAGAAAGCTGGGTCTCCCTCAGAGGTCATGGATCTTCCAGCAGGACAATGACCCAAAACACACTTCAAAAAGCACTAGAAAATGATTTGAGAGAAAGCACTGGAGACTTCTAAGGTGGCCAGCAATGAGTCCAGACCTGAATCCCAAAGAACACCTGTGGAGAGATCTAAAAATGGCAGTTTGGAGAAGGCACCCTGCAAATATCAGGGACCTGGAGCAGTTTGCCAAAGAAGAATGGTCTATAATTCCAGCAGAGCATTGTAAGTAAATCATTGATGGTTACCGGAAGCGGTTGATCTCAGTTATTTTGGCCAAAGGTTGTGCAACCAAGTGTTAGGCTGAGGGTGCCAATACTTTTGTCTGGCCCATTTTTGGAGTTTTGTGTGAAATTATCAATGTTTTGCTTTTTGCTTCATTCTCTTTTGTGTTTTTTCATTGAAAACAAATTAAATGAAGATAATAATACCAAAGAATTTGTGATTGCAATCATTTTCAGGAAGAAACTGAGTATTATCCGACAGAATTGCAGGGGTGTCAATACTTTTGGCCACAACTGTAAATAAAGATTATTATTATTATTATGCAAGAAAAAAAAGCATTGCTTCAGTACAGGGCTGATTCTTGGTCAGTGCCGGGGTGCAGTTACAGTTGCCGCTCACTGTGCAGTGAACAGTGACTGAAATCATGTCAGACACACCTTTATGACTGAAAGCCCAAAGATGCTGGGACAAGTAAAGTTAATTTCCTCCTGGCAGTGGGGTTCTCAGTGCTGGCAATGAGGCTCTCAGTGCCTGGCAGTGGGGCTCTAAGTGCCTGAAAATGGAGCTCTAAGTGCCTGGAAATGGAGCTCTCAGTGCCAGCAGTGGGGCTCTCGGTACCAGCAGTGGGGCTTTCAGTGATGGCAATGGGGTTCCCAGTGCCGGCAGTGGGGCTCTCAGTGCTTGGCAATGGGGCTCTAAGTGCCTGAAAATGGAGCTCTAAGTGCCTGGAAATGGAGCTCTCAGTGCCGGCAGTGGGGCTCTCGGTACCAGCAGTGGGGCTTTCAGTGATGGCAATGGGGTTCCCAGTGCCGGCAGTGGGGCTCTCAGTGCTTGGCAATGGGGCTCTAAGTGCCTGAAAATGGAGCTCTAAGTGCCTGGAAATGGGGCTTTCAGTGCCGGCAGTGGGGCTCTCATTGAAAGCAGGGGGGATCTAAGTATCAGCAATGGGACTCTTGGTGATGGCATCACGCAGCTTCAGAACACTATTAACCTGCAGATTAGCCTCATATCTGCAGGTTAATAGTGTTTTTTACATAACAGATTCTTTTTAAAATTGTACTTTATATTATTTATAGTTAATTACATGGGTTACTGGATACTTCTGCTGCACAGGTTTCCTGGTGATGACCTGTGCCCCATTTTCAATGTACATATCAGATGTCCTCATTCCCTGGTGTCATTTAATCTGTCAGTGCTAAACGCAATCGGGTACTGATAATTGTGGTTGTTGCACAGTTTATGAAGTCTGAATTAAATAAGGGAATGTTATTTTTCGATATGGATACCTTTCTGGTTTGACTGACCAAATTAGAAGTTAAACAGAACCTGTAAGGGTGCCTTCACATTAGCGTATGTGAACGCAGCGTATGCTGCATTCCCATACGCAGTCAAACGCATGCGCACTGCGTTCCTATGTTTAACATGGGAACGCATAGTGCCTGCGTTTGTCAGCGTTTGCTGCGTTCGGGTGCGGTTGCGGACGATATCTGCTCCTTCCGGTGTCCAGCGTCCGCACCCGGGACGCAGCATGTTGCATTTTTTGGGCGCTCGGGGACCTTGGAAGATCAGCAAGCGTCCCCAAGCGCACAAAACCTGCATTGTCTTCAATGGGTCCGCAGTGTTCAGCGCTTGACAGCGCAGGAGAACGCTGCGGACCCATTGAAAAATCTCCCGGTGGCCGCCGGTGATGTCACAGGAGCTCACCGACGGCCACCGGGAGATCAGCTGAGCCACTGCTGTCCTCCTCCTCCCCGCCGCCGGTAAGCACCGGGACATGTCGGCGGGAGTACAGCTGATTTGACAGCTGTTTGAATCTTCCCGCGCCGACATCTCCTCTCGGTGTCGGTGCGGGAAGATTCAAACAGCTGTCAAATCAGCTGTACTCCCCGCCGACACGTCCCGGAGCTTACCGGCGGTCGGGGGGCGGAGATCTCCGGCGCTGAACTCCTCCTCCGGCCCGCCCCGGACAGCGCCGATTGGCTGCGGGCTCCCTAGTGATGTGTCCGCAGGCGGACATTATCCGCTGCGGACACATCATTTCAACACTGCTTTTGACAGCGTTTGTGTCTGCATGCCATCAGCATGCAGACACAAACGCTAATGTGAAGGCAGCCTAATCTAATTTATGCTCCATAAAGCACGAGCAGCATCAATCATACGTGGACTGCTTGATTGCAACCAGGTACATTGTCCTGTGAAATGCTCCATCATTTCAGAGAAAATATAGTTCAAAATTCCAGGTGGGGAAGATGGCTGGGACCAGACTAGTCATGCACCATCCCCGGCCGGGCTACTCTGAGCACCAATCCATGTTATTGACAGGTCTTGCTATGGGAGAGACCTGTTAATCACCTTTAGCAGTGCTGGAAAAATCCAGCCGGGGTTAGTCTCATCTCTGACTATGGTCCCCAGTCTATCTTCCAAATATATTTTCTCTGAAACACCAAAGCAATTCGGCCAAAAATATACCTGTCTGCAGCAATCATGCTGCCAGGTTCTGATTTATGATGACCACAAATCGGGCAGCATGAATCGGCTGACAGGTTCCCTTTATTAGTGCTTGGTATTTCTCTTTTGATGCCATGGTTCCTCTCAATATCTCTCAAATAATGGCACTAAAAGACATTAGGGGTTTTCTAATATTAAACATCCTAAGTGGCTCCATAATCATCTCGCTCCTGTAATCAAAATTCCTCTTATAAATTATTAATAAATGGCATATTATTATGCATCGATACACATGCATATTAGAATGACACCAAAATTATTGTTAAATAAAATATAGTGAATGAAATGTCTCAAACCTAATTTAATTAGTTTTAAGAATCATGCTTGTTTTGCTCCTATCTACATTAAAAATGTATACATATACATATATACAGGGGTTGTTTTCCATTGGAAGCATTACTCCATTCATAGTAAATGTGGCGGAACATGTCATCATGTTTTTGTGTTGGAACTATGGCATATGGAATGACTATGGCATAAAGAGTTTTCTTTCTGTCCACTACTAGAACAACCTCTTCTGATTCCACATGTCTCCCTCAGATAAAATAAAAGACCCTATACTCACCTCCGGTGCTGGCAATGTTCCAACGCTGTCAGTTATTGCAGTAGGAGGCTTCACGTAACATTGTGATATCACCACCGGTCTCTCTTCCAACCTTCAGACCAAATGAAGTTAATCAACAGGAAATGATGTTGAGGCTGCTGCTCACCTCCTGTTGATTTTGATAGGTTGGTGGTGACTGGGCACGAGGCACATATGATCACAATGTTACATGAGCCACCTACCACAATATCTGACAGCCCTGGAACGGTGCCAGCACAGGAGGTGAGCAGTGGTGTAACTTCAGGCCCAGGGGCCCGATGCGAAAGCTCCAATGGGGCCCCCAATTATTGCAAATCTTTAATAGCATTAGTCTATTTCTATGGGCCAAAGGGTACATGGGGCCCCCTACCACCATCATCTGCACACGCGCTGACACTGTGTCAGTCACGCCGGAGGTGAGTATAGGGTCTTTTATTTTACCTGATAAAGACTGTAGAATCAGAAGGATTGTCCTAATAATGACACCCCTTTAAGCCCCATGTACTTTTATGTGAACCTTATTACAGCTCTGTAGATTACATATCTAGGAGGTTCTGATCATAGGTCTGTTTGTACATTTTTTTATCTGTTCCATTTAGTAACAAAGGGATTTCAAATTTACAAGTGATCTATTGGATCAGTAAAGGTTAAGTTACCGGGGCCCCATTGATTATTATGGATCTTTTGTTTTCCTTTAGTGTGGAAATTAAAGTTCTGCACTAGAACTGCATCAAACAAAGTCAACGACTCATAATAACGGATCTAGCATAAAACCACAGCTGGCTCCATCCACTTAAATAGTGTCGCTCTGTAGTTCTCTACACAGCAGCATCCTAGCCCCTCAGCCAAATATAGAGGAAGGGATAGAGAGCTAAACCTGCACTGCATTCCTGTAATTCCTAACATCAGTGGGGATGTCAGGGTCAGACCTCCACTGTCATTTATTAAGACAGAACTCCTCCTTTAATTAAGGTCATATAATTATCGGAGGATGTTAGTCTGCAGGGGCGTAACTACAACAGGTGCAGTGGTTGCAGTCTCCCCGGGCCCTGGAGCTTAGGGGCCCCAAAAGTCCCTTTGGCCTATAGAAAAAGACTAATGCTATTAAACATTTGCAATAAATTGGAGCCCCGTTTGAGCTTTCGCATCAGTGCCCATAAACTGCAAGTTACCCTCTGTTAGTCTGCATCTTGTTTTTTTACCATGCCATGCCGTTATCATTGCAATGGATTGTAACAATCAGAGTGGACCAATTCAAATGGAGGACAATTATTTACAGTTTGCCAGGAAGAGTTAGGCCTGGCTTTTCTGAATCCATGTTAAAAGTGTAATAATGTTTTGTAATATGGCATCCAGTCTAATGGTGAATTTCCAAAACCACTTACTGCGATTTATAAGACGTCTGACAAATATTTAGCTGTCTTATAATATACAAGGATATTTACAACTGGGAAATGATTCTTGACTACTGGGAATATCATGAAAGGAATCTGTCAGCAGGTTTTTATGGCTCCCCATGGCAAGGTGCCACAGGGAGGTACTGCACCCCAAACAGAAGGTGTAGTACCTCCGTAGCCATGGATATGGAGGACCCTACAGAGTCTATACCACAACATCCATACAGTAGGCAACCTTTGTACAGGGACAGGGATATTCAGTAGGTCCCAGGAGGTGGAGCATAGATGAGCGGGAGACGAGGAGTGACAGTGAGAAGACTAGTCATGCAGATGGTGTGAGACAGCAAGGAATACGGACGCAGGGGACCCTGCGACCGTGACAGGAGGGCACCTCTTAGGAGAAGGGTGACCCAGACGTAGAAGGGGGCCACTCCAGGACTGATCGGAGCCAGCTGGAGACCCAGGTCACCACCAATACACCGGAACCGAGGCGGCTAGTTACGGTCTACCCCTAACTGGCAGGCTGTGGTCCCGACCAAAGGGAGCCACAGCACCCCTCAAGTAGCCCAACATCAGTCCCGCAGCTGGGTTCATGACACCGAGAAGTAAGCAGACTTTAGGTAACAGACCCCGAGGACTAGAGACTTGACTCACGAGGGAGAGCACAGAGAGAGAGGAACAGGTCCAGGAATGCCATATTAAGGACACCTCTGCCAGACTCTGGAAAAACCTCCAAGATCCGTGGCTTCGGCCTCCGGTTAACCCAGACTGTATCGTGTACTGATTCCAACTACTGCAAGTAAAGAACTGTTTGAGCTGAGCTGGTGTCCGTTCTCCTGTCATTTGCCGCCCGGAGGGCCTCTACAGCATCACAGACGTGAGGACTACTACTTCCCTCATCCACCCCGCTGCGCTGAGGTAAATCTCCACCTGTGGGGAGCTGTACTACCAAAGCTGCATTCCCATCACCTCATCGGCCGCCCACAGTGCTGGTAACCCTATTACCAAATACCACAGGAGACGTCACGTTACAATTCCCCCATCATCATCACCCCCACCCCGCCACTGAGGGACCAGGGCATGGAACCGGGAACCGATCAGTAGTGACCCTCAGCGAAGTGAACCCCCTGTCCAGGTATCCGAGTACCCCTACTTTGTCAACCGACTCATTTCTACTATCCAATATGAGAGCAGGATAATTTAGGGGCTGAGAGCCTGATTCCAGTCATGTGTCACTCAGTGGCCTGTGTTTTGCTGTTTCAATAAAATCAGTGTTTTATCAGATGAAGATTACCAGAACAGAACTAGTGTCTCTTGCCTCCTAGTCAACTGCTCTGTATAAACCCGGCCTCTCCACTGATTGGCCGCTTTCGGCTTATGCAGCAAGTACACATATCAGTGTACACCTAATCGGGGTTATATAGGGCTCAATATTCAGAGAACTGGTAGATCTGTCTAAACAAAACAGTGATTGAATCAAAATGATAGCATGCAGACCAGCAAGTAAAACATCTCTGTAAGCAGCGTCTTAAGGCCACGTCACACACTTCAATATCGTTAACGATATCGCTGAAATGTCACTGTTTTTTAATCGCTGAAATGATATCGTTTGTGTGTTGTTGCATGTAAGCGAACGATCTTTTCTCAAAAAATTGTTTAATCGCTCATCACAGATTTAAGATCCTGACCTCAAATCCGTCGTGCGTCGTTCAATTAAACAGCGTTCAAACTGCTACGTCGTTGTGTCACACCGCGATAACGATTTTCTGAACGACTTTGCCTATTCACAACATTGAACAAGTATCGTTCCTGGGTTGTGCGAACGATAGCTGCTCGCCGCATTGCGTGTAAACAAACGATGTTGGAAGGATAAATCGTTGGATCGTTCATCAAAAATTTGAGATCCTGACCTCAAATCTATCATTCGTCGTCCAATTAACGTTCTGGGAAGCAGCAACATCGTTCATTGTGACACCTTTTTGAACAATATCGGTCATAATTCTCCTATTCCTGCCTACATCGTTCAAAAGTTCTTTTCAAAATAGCTGGCGCGTTGCCAAATTTTAGATCGTTAACGATATCCTTGCGTGTAACAACGCACCAACGATGTTGGAAGGATCGCGGTCACGTGACATAGCTAATGATCTCGCTCACCTATACCCTAGCATGTGAAGTGGCCTTTACCATGTCTAGTGCCAAGGCCGGTAAGTACACTAAACTTCACCACTGATATAATTTGACACGGGGACAGGTAAACAGACTTAGGACAAGGCAAAAAGGATACAAAAACTAGTAAGCTATAGCCAAATACCATAGGCTACAGCCGACACAGGTCCAACCAGGACTCCAGAAACAGCAAGGTACCACCTCGCTACATGGAGGTCAGCATAGAATGGGATCTCCAATACCTGGCATCAGGTGATAGGTCACGTGATTATTTAAGGGGAGGTAAGTGTGGTCAACAACCCGCAAGGAAGGAAACTGACATTAACTCAAAAGACATAAAACTCATCTAAAATCAGCCAGACGCAGGGCTGTCATAAGTCTCCTACTGACATGTGACACGTAGCCCCCATGCTGCTCTCAGATAACACGGCAAAAACCTAGTGACAGATTCCCTTTAATTCAATGGAGCAAGCATTATGTAGATTTATTTAAATGAGTTTTTCTAATGATCCAGTGATGGGAAAAGCAATGGATGGCAAGCAGAGATCAAAGCGTGTGATATGCTATAAATACAAAATGATATTTGTCTCCTTAGTAAAATCGCAGAACATAAATTGTGAATGCTATAAATTTGGAAGACGACTCACCGGTGACTCAATGTCCTCTAGAAGCAGCACAGAGCAGCGTTCACACTTCAGCAACGTCTGAGCACGATGCATAATTTTCTTGACAACTTTCTCCAGGTCTGTTTGTTCCTCAAACAGGTCATTCACCACCTCCAGCAAAGCCTGTGACATGATGAAAAGCGTCACTGAAGCTGATGGAACAATATTAAGGTCTACAAGTAAATGAATCACACATTGGATTGTTCTATTTTTGAAGGGAAAAAAATGTCACTAGAAATTACCGTTACCCAATTTAATAAATTTCCCATCATCTGTGTTCACAGGCAACATCCCCGTGCCTAATTCATGTCATACATTACCCTTGGACTTAATTAATAGGCTGCATTGTCATAAACATATAAGGACACGGACTGTCCAACATGATCTCAATTTCTGTCACTATTCATGAGTTGGTAAAGGAAGACGGGGGGAGGTGGCAGTGGTGGAGGCCAAGGTTTGAAAAGGGCGGGATCCTGTACAAATTTCAAGTCAGGAGACAGGACTTATTAGACGTGGCAGCACTGTATAGGAAGAGGCTGGGGTATATGCTTCCATAGTCATGCAGATAGACACTGCTTAAAAAATAAAGGGAACACTTAAACAAAACAATGTAACTCCAAGTCAATCACACTTCTGTGAAATCAACCTCTCCAGTTTTGAAGCAACACTGATTGTGAATCAATTTCTCCTTCTATTCTGCAAATGGAACAGACAACAGGTAGAAATGATCGGAGCAGGACACCCCATATAAAGGAGCAGTTCTGCAGGAGGTGACCACATAACATTTCTCTGTTGTCATCCTTCTTGGCTGTTGTTTTGGTCACTTTTGCATTTTGTCATTGATCTCACCCCTAGAGGTACATGAGGCGGTGTCTACAGCTCACATAAGTTGCTCTCGTAGTGCAGCTCATCCAAGATGGCACATCAATGCAAGAAGGGTAGCTTTGTCTGTGAACACAGTGTCCAGAGCATGGAGCAGACACCTGGAGACAGTGGGTCAGTAATGGTGTGGGAAGGAATTTCTTTGGAGGGCTGCACAGCCCTCCATGTGCTAACCAGAGATTCCCTGACTGTCATTAGGTACTCGAATGAGATCCTCAGACCCATCGTGAAACCATATGCAGGTGCAGTGGGTCCTGGGTTCCTCCTGATACATTACAATGCTAGGCCTCATGTGGCTGAAGTGTGCCAGCAGTTCCTGTATGATGAAGACATTGAAGCTATGAACTGGCCTGCCTTTCCCCAGACCTGAATCCAATCGAGCACATCTGGTACATCATGGCTTGTTCCATCTACCAACGTTACGTTGCACCACAGACTGTCCAAGAGTTAACTAAAGCTTTAACATGGGTGGAGATCTCTCAGGAGAACATGCACTGCCTCATCAGGAGCATGCCCAGGTGTTGTAGGGAGGTCATATATGCATGTGGAGGCCACACACACTACTGAGCCTCATTTCCTTGTCTTGAGGGATTTCCACTGAAATTGGATCCACCTGTAATTTGATTGTCCACTTAGATTTTGAAAATATTAGTTTTGATTTACATTGATAATAATAATTATTTATTTATACAGTGCTCTTAATTCCATAGAACTTTACATACATCAGTAATGCTGTCCCTCTTGGAGCTCACAATCTAAACATCCCATCAGTATGTCTTTGCATGTGGGAGGAAACTGGAGTACCTGGAGGAAACCCATGCAAACATGGGGAGAACATACAAATTCCTTGCAGATGTTGTCCATGGTGGGAATTGAATCTAGGACCTCAGTGCTGCAGAGCTGCAGTGCTAACCACTTGAGCCACCGTGCCTGCCCATTGGTCTTTTTTATGTTTTATTGTTCTCAACGCATTCCACTATGTAGTGAATGAAGATTGGCATCTGGAATATTTCAGTAATTGAGATTTAGGATGGGGTATTTTAGTGTTCCCTTCATTTTTTTGAGCAGTGTATATATACCAGACACTTTTCAAGTATAATCTAGAATAGATACTGATGCATTTGGGGATAAAAAAAGGAATATTCACTTTAAAGTAAATATAAAAAAAAGTATGGCTTCTTCCTGAAGATAGTATAGCTAAAAAAGAAAATTGAGAAGAAAACATTCCAAAATAACGGTGGATGGGACAAGATAGGGAGGTGGAATGGGAAGTTGGCACACTAGCTTAGCTGGTCTGCTCACTTTGTTGGATAGAGATGATGCTAGCCCCATTCGAGGCCTATGTGTCTTAAAATAAGAAATATGACTTTTGCAGAAACCCCAAGATTAAAATACTGGCTGTGGTGCTCACAACCTCCCTCCTGCCTAATACCTTGAGCAACCATGGGGTTTCTTGCAAGACTTCTCTTTCCTCATTGCTCATTTAGAATGAAACATAATTTCCCGTTTTCCTGTACAATTTGAGGCCATATATTTTCCTTTGAGCTATTTTAAAATCCCTCTTCCTTTGAAACATACTGTTATAAGTAGCAGGATATCTAGATACTCACTCTGCTCCTGTCATACTCTTTTCTTGAGGCAGCAAACAGTTGTGCATTGGATATGGCAATGCCGCAGAATGGAAGGTACATCTGCATGACCTAGCAAAGACAAAGGAGATAACAAATAACATGTTATGCCTGTACTGATACACCTCGGAGAAAAACAATCAATAGGCTGCAGTATTGTGTATGTTACTCACATTGCCTGCACTACTACTCACATTTCGTTACATGCTACACAGCAGAACACTTATATTGGAACCCAACAAATCATTGTCACCAGGCCTGTGAAGCTTTATAAAATGACAGCAACACATGCGCAAAGAGGTTTTGACGATAGACATTTATCACCTAGACCGGCTGTCCAGAGCCCCATGTTCCTACTCAATGCATGACCACAGTGAGGAAGAACATTGAATGGATCAGCAGTTGACTAAGAGCGCTCCACTCCATTAAAGACCATTGGGAATGATGGGCAAGAACAGTACTTTGCGTCAATACTATGGACCAGCGGATTCCAACCTTTCTGACCTTGAGAGGCATATTCAACTCTCTACACAGTAGTGACACCCAGAGTCCGCGTTACCAGTATAATAACAGCCAAAGCTTTTCCACAGAGATCACACCGAGACAATACACGAGATCCAGTGGTTCCTACCTTACCCCCCCATTCAGTATTGTCTCTAGCTTACCATATTTAAATCATCTCTAAACCCCCAAGGCCAGTATACGGTCATTCAGATTTGCTCTTCTCTGCAGAGATACTCACATAATTTACTATCTGGAGACCTGCTCTTCATTGTTCTTAGGCTGCCTTTACACTTGTGTTTGTGTCTGCATGCGAGGGCCGTGAGCCACACATCATGGGCCCACAAGTCATATTTAGTTTCCGAGTCACAGATTGGGGATCTCTGCCATAGACTACAAGCAGAGCTAAAGGGCACATGCTCTGAAGCTGCTATATCAATATGCCACAAATGTCCCATACGTAGACCCATATTTACCACTAGACACCTGACATATGGTGACTAGGGGATTTTGTCAGCAGCCCCTGAGGCCATTTTTTTTCAATTAGAGACACTCCTTTTACTTCTCTTCCGGTAGCACATGCAGTTTGTAGTGGAGGGGTTAGATATTTGCCTCTGGTCCAAAAATGGGCTCGGGTCACTCTTGGGAGGGTGACCCACGTTTCACGGATCCGGTAAATGCATAGCAAAGCCGGCTGTAGCCCATAGCGTTAACGTCGATCGCTTCCCAGCAATGCTGCTCCATAGAAACCCGTAGTTTACCTTGGATGCGGCCACACACAGAGCTCCAGGAAGTGTGCTTTAGCTGAGCGCGCAAGAAACGCGGTCTGCAGCTTTTTCCTGTGCGCTGTCCAAAAGCGCACATCCTGGAGCTTTGTGTGGAGCTGGCTGCTAAGTTTAACATTGGGTTTCTATGGGGCTCCGTTGCCTGGCAGCGCATAGCGTTAACGCGGCTGAAATGTTTAAGTATTCAGCGCTTGCGTCAGACTATGGTTATAACACAAGTGTGACCCTAGCCTTAGACAAAACTGGATCTACAGCGTCTCAAGAATTGACAGTAGGAACGTCCACAATACCTAGTTGCTTCTTAATCCTCCTACTTGGGCAGAGAGTTGTAGAGAAAGTGTTCTCGATGCAACTATTTTATGTCCCTCTATTGAGCTGTCAAGCAGCAGTATATGTTCTATATCAAATTGGCGACTTTCTCTATGTAAGGCGAATGTCCCACTGTCCCACTGCTTCATGTCCTACCAGACACTGTGTGACTCATCTCCCTTCTTTCTCACTTATTATTATTTTAGCTGTCAACTTCAGCTTCACCCATTACATTTATGTTTTTATATTATTTATGTCTGTCATTTTCATCGGGATGTGGGTTCTGAAAACTATGGTGAAACAATGATGCAAATTTCAAGGCACAGATGTTGTTTACAAGCAAAGGGAACAACTCCCCGAGGCAGGAAAAATGAAAACGGAAAAAAAATAAAACCTCAAGATGTTACCAAGGTCCCTTATTGGAAGTGATAAATAACGCTCTAACGGAAATATGTAAGATTCATATTTCCAGGAGAGCAAAGGAAAGCTGCGGAGATGACTCAGAGGTGGAGAGGGGCGTTAGGCTTCGCTCACATCTGCGTATAAATACGCCGAACACAATGCGATAACAACTAAGATTGCACTCCAACTATTCAGAGAGGCAATGTTGATCTACAAGTCTTTCCTTAACTATTATATGGCTGAGGATAAAAATTGCAGCATACTGTATATCAGCCAAGACTCGCAAATACAAGTGTATGGGTGCAAGAAAAAATGGAGGGCAGTAGGACCATCCATATGCCGTCCGTTTTTTACGCATACATTACTATTCTGTAGTATAGAAGACAGTAAATGGTCCTGTAACTGATTGTAGAATAATAGCTGCTGAGAAAAAAAATGGATGGCATGGGGATGCTGCCGAGAAAAAAACTTGTATAGCACAAGACATATGGAATACCAAACAGATTTCAAGCATCCAACTTTTCTGGATGAAAATTGGTGATATGAAGATATGAGCAAAACCCTAACACAACCTCTCATTGTGCACAATTACTCTTAAGCCCCTGTTACACGGAACGACATCGCCGGCCATTACAGAGGCGATGTGGGGGCGTGGTCTATCGCCGGCGTCATCGCCCCTACGTCGCCTCATTTAAAGGGGCGATATTGGTGGTGCCAGGCGGTCACCTGGTTTCAGAGCAGTGCTCTGAAACCAGGCGACCATCATGGGGCGATGTGCACATGTGTTTTTTTTTTAACATGGGAGTCTACGGAGCACGGATCTGTTAACTGATTTCCATTTGAAAGTGATCCAGTAAGCAAAAACCAGATCCTTAACAAATGAAATAAAAATGGAGGCTAAATAGTAATCAATTAACGGATCAATTTTCCATAGACTTCAATGTTAATATACAGATCCTGCAACAATCAATTTTCAAAACGGACAAAAAAGTTATGTTTGTACAACTTTTTTGCCAACGGATTACTGCAGGATCCATTCTAACAGATGACTATAAGACTTGTGAACTTGGCCAAAGGTCACACAAGATACTTGCATGAGTCTTGTGTGACTCACCTGCCACAGCCGCCGTCTCTCTACACCAGAAGGTCCCCAACTCCAGGCCTCGAGGGCCGCCAACAGTGCAGGTTTTCAGGATTTCCTTAGTATTGCACAGGGGTTAATGTGATCAAATGCACTGGTAATGATTCCAACCCCTGTGCAATACTAAGGAGATCCTGAAAACATGCACTGTTGGCGGCCCTCGAGGCCTGGAGTTGGGGACTTCTGGTCTAGAGAGACGGCGGCTGTGTTGGGTGAGTCACGCAAGACTCATGCAAGTATCTCTCGAGCAACTCGCTCAGTGTGTCTCCAGCCTCACCTAAAGTTACCAAATTGTGTTACTTCCCTCCAGTCCTCACTTTGAAGCTTCTTCCCTTAACATAATCAATTCTTCAGTAACAGCAAGTTGAAGCTCTAACTTACAGAGTTTGGCGATATACTAAAACACTGAAATAAAACAAAACATGGTCATAAGTTAGAAATGTTCTTATCCAATCTAGCACATCTAGTTCTCCTTCCGGCTCTCAGCAGGCACATTATTCCTTATTGATATATTACACATTACAAAATTGTTAGCATATGTTTCTTATGTACTAAATGAATGGGAAAGAATTACCCAAAATTGAGATTTTCCTTTAACCGATATTTAAATTATAGTTTGTTTTTTTACATATGAAAAAGTTTCACCTACTGTGCTGGAGTAATAAAAACAGTAATCATGTTAATTTAAGGAAATTTATCAGCATTTAGACCCTTTGTTTCTAAAATCCATAAGCCTGGAAAACGCTAAAAGGAAAATGTTAGGAAAACACACTGAGAGAGTAATGTATTCCTACTGTTCTTGTAGAAGAAAACAAGGGCTGCACCCTATAAACGGAAGAAATAAAAGCTCATTTCAGAGCTTAGACACCTAAGGTAATGCTGCGGGGTGATTTATAATGAAAGTACAGACCAAAGTGTTTTATTTCCATTGTTCACAGAAATTGGCGTTTCGTTCTATATTTTAAAAATAAATTGGTGTTTTGCAGTTTGGAACACTTGTGGGACCGGTTCAGAAAAAGTTGCTGAGCGCCATCAGTCTATTAGAGCTGGTTATATCCAAAAGAAAAAAAAGAGATCTGGTTTATCATAATAAAATTTGCTTCTTTATTTCTTTATTAAAACTACACCATCTGGGTGAGATAGATCTGCTGACATGTTTCATCCAACATGTGGAGTTAGTCGTAACATAGATAAGTCCATATGTGTCAACAGATCTGCCTCCTCAACATGGTGTAGTCTTTTAATGAAGAAATAATACGAAAATTTTATTGGAATAAACCAAATCTCTTGGATATTACTGCCCAGGTGTGCTGATGGGCTCACCAGTTATATGCTTGGATAAGTGGTTATGGAGACCTCATGCCTATTAAAGTTGGTGATAGGTAATAAAAATGGCCAAGAAAGCTACAAATGCCTTTGGACAACCAAAGATAGTGTTAAAAAACCCTGTACCGTCATTGGGTCAACATGGATAGGTAATGGTTCACCAATGGCAGTAGGGCATCATTAATTATAGAAAAGATAAACAGGCAACCTGGTGTCTCAGTGGTTAGCAGGGTTGGCTTGCAGAGCTTGAGGGTCCTGGGTTCACATTCCACTTAGTACATGTCTGCAAGCAGTTTTTAGGTTCTTCCAGTGTTGGCATGGGTTTTATACAGTTGCTCTGGTTTACTCCAAAGACAAACTGTTAGATTGTGAGCCCTGATAAGGCTTGCAAACATCTTTTTCTATTGATCCAGGAGATCTTAGGGATAACATTTCTCCTTATGGAGAGTGATATGTCAGGTCTGGCACTTTGCCACAAAGGTTTTGTTTTTTGCTTTCTTCTGGGTGAACATGTTAGGCTATGGGTTGAACTAGATGGACTTAAAGTCTACCTTCACCCTGAAAAACAATGAACCTATGAAATTCAGCCAGAATGAGGAGACTTAAACACCTTGCATGCACCTCTTGGAAATTAAATAATAATAGTTAAATTACTAGAGGAGTATGCAAGACATTTAAGTCTCCTCATGCTGGCATGCTACACCTAGAAAAAAGAGAAAATTCAGCTGCATAGTGGCTCAATTTTTTTTTTGAGAAATAGCATACTGGCTAATGAATGCTAATGGCAAAGTGTGAACAGGGCATAAGGCACAGTAGAAAACTACTTAAGACTACATGGAGAAAAAAATGAGAACTTAGCTGATGTGATGGCCATAGCATGTGAGCCCAGTAACCAGTGTCAAGGTGTTTCATTATGTCTCGTATAGTTATATTTTTTGACTGTGCACCTGTTATGATCCGATGACCTAGGAGTAACATAAAAAGACTTCACAGAAGTAGTTGGCAACTGTACTGACCGCAGTCCCTGACAAAATACCCCAACTAGAAGTAGCCGTGGGATGTAACTAACCATGTCCTAGACACCTCAAACACGGCCGGAGAACTAGCTACCCCTAAAGATGGAAACAGGAAAGTCTATCTTGCCCCAGAGCAGAACCTCAAAAGAATAGCGAGCCCCCCATGGATATTGACTGAGAAACAGGAGAGAAAAAACACACACAGGCAAATAATAGAGTTTAGCAAAAGAGGCCACACTAGCTAAATAGGAAGGACAGGATGGAATACTATTGCGGTCAGTATTAAAATACTATCAAAAGCCTCTAACAGCAGATAGTACCAAAAAATAACCATGTGTCTGCAAAGACTCGTTGCCCTCTATATCTGCAGGAACTTCTGTGAATCAAACTAGAATAAATAGATTCTAACAGCAGCAGAACAACAAAGTTGCAGACAACAGTGAATAGCAGTTCATACCTAGGAAGAAAACTTATTAACTGAGAGCAGGTAAACAAACATGCAGACTAAATATCAACCCACAACTCAGAGCAAGACAAATAATAAGCAGATCCTCACGCACACAACATGTGTGCCACAAAATAACAAAATACACAAAAGGTTTGCGCCAAACTGCTTTCATTAAATTGTGGGATCGGTGAATGATCCCCTCTGCTCACCTTCTATTGTTGTGCCTGTCCGCACAACTGGAGTAAGAGTTTAATATATCTCCCAGCTGGGCTCTCCTAATTGGGCTCCAAGCAGCGAGGTGAAAAGTGCACGTATTTCCCGTGTATCCCGGTGCACGTGACAGCTCGGGGGGAGTGGTGGTGTGACGTCTGCCAGGTCCTGTATTCCTAAGCTGCTCTGTATCACGCTTCCCAGCAGGGAAGAAATTTGCAGCTCCAGATAAAACGAGTGATATTGTAAGCGCTAAGGTACATTAACAGGACACGGCTCACATAAGTATTACCTTTCAGCTTTAATGATTCAGCATATGGGTCCCTTTCGCCACAAGCGCCAACTGCGCCTTTTTCAAGTGAATCACTTGAAAAAGGCGCAGTTGGCGCTGAAACGCGTTGTGGCGAAAGGGACCCATATGCTGAATCATTAAAGCTGAAAGGTAATACTTATGTGAGCCGTGTCCTGTTAATGTACCTTAGCGCTTACAATATCACTCGTTTTATCTGGAGCTACAAAATAACAAAACACCATTCACTTGGCTTGCAAGGATTCATCAGAGCAGGAAGGAACCAGGGAGAGATGTGAAAACCTTCAGGAATAATTACAACTGGCAGAGATTGATCAGCTCCAACCGCCTATATGCTCCAATCCGAAGCAGACTGCCAATCATCAGGATCAGCTGAGGAACTCTCCAAAACACAGCCAGCTGCATCACCAACAACAACCACAGGAGGGAGCTCAAAAACAGAATTCTTCATCAATGAATTCACAACAGTACCCCCCTTCCCCTTGGGGAGGGGTCGCCGAACCCTCACCAGAGCCCCCAGGCTTACCAGGATGAGCCAGATGAAAAGCACGAACCAAGTCACGGGCATGTACCTCCGAGGCAAAAATCCAAGAATTATCCTCCTGGCCATAACCCCGCCATTTAACAAGGTATTGGAGCCTCCGTCTCGAAAGACAGGAATTCAAAATCTTCTCACCCTCATACTCCAACTCACCATCAATCAAGACTGGATCTGGAGGAGCCACAGCGGGAAGCACGGGCACAACATATATCCTCAACAATGATTTGCGGAAAGACATTATGAATCGCAAAGGAGCCTGGAAGGGCCAACCGAAAGGAGGCAGGATTAATAATCTCAGAAATCCTGTAAGGACCCATGAACCGAGGCTTACATTTAGGAGAAGAGACCTTCAGAGGAACATGGCGGGATGACAACCAAGCCAAATCTCCAACACGAAGCCGAGAACCAACACACCGACGATGGTTAGCAAAACGTTGAGCCATCTCCTGAGACAGATGTAAATTGTCCATCACGCAATCCCAAATCTGCAGTAGGCGCTCAACCACAGAATCCACACCTGGACAGGCAGAAGGCGCACCCTGCCCCGAAGAAAAACAAGTAATGAAAACCAAAATTAGAAAAGAAGGGCGAAACCAAAGTAGCCGAACTTGCCCGACTATTAAGCGCAAACTCGGCCAAAGGCAAGAAGGCAACCCAATCATCCTGATCCGCAGACACAAAGCATCTCAAATAAGTTTCCAACGTCTGATTAGTTCTCTCAGTCTGACTGTGGATGAAACGCAGAAGAAAAAGACAAATCAATACCCAGCTTAGCACAGAAGGTCCTCCAAAACAGAGAAACAAACTGGGCACCCCTGTCAGACACAATATTCTACGGAATACCATGCAAACGAACAACTTGCTGAAAAAATATCGGAACCAATTCCGAAGACGAAGGCAATTTAGACAAAGGAACCAAATGAACCATCTTAGAAAACCTGTCACAAATAACCCAGATAACAATCATCCTCTGGGAAATAGGAAGGTCAGAAGCAAAATCCATAGAAATATGTGTCCACGCTCAGGTACAGGTAAGGGCAAAAGCAACCCACTAACACGGGAACAACAAGGCTTGGCCCGTGTACATGTCCCACAGGACTGCACAAACGAATGCACATCCCAGGACAAGGAAGGCCACCAAAAAGATCTACTGACCAAATCCAGGGTACCAAAGATGCCAGGATGACCAGCCAACACAGGACAGTGAACCTCAGAAATAACTTGAGTAGTCCACCGGGCAGGAACAAACAATTTCCCCACAGGACATCTCTCAGGTCTATCCGCTTGAAATTCCTGAAGAGCAAGTTGTAAATCGGGGGAAATAGCAGTAAGAACAAACCCCTCCTTCAGAATGCCGACCGGCTCCGAGACCTCAATAGAATCAGCCAAAAAACTGTGAGAGAGAGCATCAGCCTTAGCATTCTTAGAACCAGGGATGTAGGAGACCACAAAATCAAAAAGAGTAAAAAACAATGACCATCAAGCCTGTCTAGGATTCAGTCTCTTGGCAGACTCGAGATAAACCAGATTCTTGTGATCAGTCAAGACCACAACACGATGCTTAGCCCCCTCCAGCAAATGTCGCCACTCCTCCAATGCCCACTTCATGGCACTCCCGAGTGCCGACATCATAATTGCGTTCAGCGGGTGAAAATTTACAGGAAAAGAAGGCACAAGGGTGCATCGTGGAACCAACAGGATCTCTCTGAGATAAAACGGTCCCTGCACCAATCTCAGAGGCATCAATCTCAACCTGAAATGGAAGAGAGACATCCGGTTGTAACACAGGAGCAGAAGTAAACCAAGCTCCTGAAAGGCGAAAACAGCCGCAGGGGACCAATGTTCCACATCAGTTCCCTTCTTAGTCAAATCAGTTAACGGTTTAACCACGCTGTAAAAATTTGCAATGAACCAACGATAAAAATTAGCAAAACCCAAAACTTTTTGAAGACTCTTCACAGACGTGTGCTGAACCCAATTATGAACAGCCTAAACCTTAACAGGATCCATCTCAATAGACGAAGGAGACAAAATGAAGCCCAAAAAAGAAACCTTCTGGACCTCAAAGAAACACTTAGATCCCTTAACATACAAAGCATTGTCACGAAGGATCTGAAAGACAGTCCTGACCTGTGCCACATAAGAATCCCAATCGTCGGAAAAAAATCAAAATATTATTCAAATACACAATCAGGAACTTGTCAATAAACTCCCAAAATATGTCATGCATAAAGGACTGAAAAACGGGTGGAGTGTTAGTAAGGCCAAACGGCATCACAAGATATTCAAAATGGCCTTCAGAAATATTAAACACCGTTTGCCATTCGTGACCGTGCTTAATACGAACTAGATTATATGTCCCATTAAGGTCAATTTTAGTAAACTAACATGCCCCCTTAATCCTAGAAAACAAGTCGGAAATGAAAGGTTGAGGGTACTGAAACTTGACTGTGATCTTATTTAATAGGCGATAATCAATACAGGGTCTCAGGGAGCCACCTTTCTTAGCAACAAAAAAGAACCACGCTCCCAACAGCGAAGAAGACGGGCGAATATGTCCTTTCTAAAAAGAAGACGTAATATAGCTCCGCATAGCAGCATGTTCAGGCACAGACAAGTTGAAAAGTTGACCTTTAGGAAACTTACAACCTGGCACCAAATCAATCGCATAATTGCATTCCCTGTGTGGCGGAAGAGAACTGGACTTGGGCTCATCAAAAACATCCTGAAAATCAGACAGAAACTCCGGAATCTCCAAGGGCGAAGAGGAGATAGACACCAAAGGAATGTTATCATGGACCCCCTGACAACCCCAGCTAGTCACGGACATAGACTTCCAAAACAGGATTATGTAAAAATAAAAGAGAAAGAATGCGCCTAGGTGCAGGTCATTATATAAGGTTATAAACCCTCAACCTCACTGCACTCACCTCTTTTAGTTGTGCAGGCTCCGCACAACAAGAGCTTCCAGCATAGGTGAGCAGTAAGCAGGTCACTGAGGGGGAAAAATGAGATGCAGCTGCTGTGTGGAGTGATCAGCATGGCAGTCTCCTCCAAGGGAAGTCACGTGATCCGGCTGTGTGATGCAGTGGGGCATTCACTTCTGACATCAGCCCAGATCCTGTAACTTCTCAGAGCAGCTTCCCCACCGCTGTCCCCGAGGGGAGATAATAACATGGATAGGAATAGAAAGTGCAGTGTTATGAAGCGCTGGAGGGATAGGAACAGGACTGGTACAATTGGAATTTGATATACCAACCTAATTTATTATACAGATAAAGGAGCAAACTATCACACCACAACGCGTTTCGACAGCTGTCACTGTCTTCATCAGGTGGGAGCTCCAAAAAAAAGGTTGTATAGTACTAATGGTTAAAGAACTAGCAATCCTCTGTTTGGGCAGACAGAAATAACACGAGAAGAATCTCCACAGTAAAAACACAACCTATTCTGGCTTCTAAATCCTTGTCTTTCAGTTCGAGATAGAATCCTATCACACTACACCGGCTCAGGAATTCACTCTGAAGACAACATCCCCGAGCGGACAGTTCTGTGCTCCCGCAGAAGCCGATCAATCTGAATGGCCAGGGACATAGAAGCGTTCAGACACGAAGGCGTGGGAAACCCCACCATAACATCCTTAAAGGTATGGTCACACGCGGCAATTTTGCAAGCAATTTCACTGGCAATTTGCTGGTTGCAGTGAAATCATGGATACATGGTTCTTTTTTGTTGTCGTGTAGAAATGGAACCATGTATCCATGATTTCACTGCAACCAGCAAATTGCCAGTGAAATTGCTTGCAAAATTGCCGCGTGTGACGGTACCTTTATGGAGTCAGAAAGACCCTTTCTGAAAAGTGCAGCCAAAGCATCATCATTCCATTTTGTTAACACAGACCATTTTCTAAATTTTTGACAATACAATTCCGTCACCTCTTGACCATGAGACAGGGCCAGCAAGGTGTTTTCAGTTTGATCCACAGAGTTGGATTCATCATAAAGTAAGCCCAAAGCCTGAAAAAAGGAGTCCACAGTAAGTAAAACCAGATCCCTAGAGTCGAGAGAAAATGCCCAATCCTGTGGATCACTACGCAGCAGGGAGATAACAATTTTAACCTGATGAATGGAATCACCAGAGGATCGAGGTCTCAGAGCAAAAAACAATTTACAACTATTTTTGAAACTCAAAAATTTAGACCGGTCACTAAAAAAACAAATCCGGAGTAGGAATTTTCGTTTCCAAAACTTTCTGAACAATATAATCAGAAATTCCCTGTACCCTAGCAGCAAGCTGGTCTAAACGAGAATCTAGTTCCCGGACACTCATACTGGCACAAGACTCCACAGTCACCCAAAGAAAAAGAGGGAAGAATAAGAACAAACTATAGAAAAAAAAATGCCTCAACACATCTCTTCCCTTCTTCTGGGATGCATGTAACACATTTTTGTTTTTATGGCCAGTTGTACTGTTCTGATCGATGACCTAGGAGTAACATAAACAGACTTCACAGAAGTAGTTGGCAACTGTATTGACCGCAGTCCATGACTAAATACCACAAATAGAAGTAGCCGTGGGATGTAACTAACCATGCCCTAGACACCTCAACATGGCCGGAGAACTAGCTACTCCTAAAGATGGAAACAGGAAAGTTATCTTGCCTCAGAGCAGAACCACAAAAGAATAGCAAGTTCCCCACGTATATTGACAGGAAAAACACACACAGGCAAATAATAGAGTTTAGCAAAAGAGGCCACACTAGCTAGTTAGAAAGAACGGAATGGAATACTATTGCGGTCAGTATTAAAATACTATCAAAAGCCTCCAACAGCAGATAGTACAAAAAATTAACCCTGAGTCTCTAAGACTCGCCACCCTCTATATCTACAGGAACGTCTGTGAATCAAACTAGAATAAATAGATTCTAACACCAGCAGAACTGGAAGTTGCAGACAACAGTGAATAGCAGTTCATACCTAGGAAGAAAACTTAATAACTGAGAGCAGGTAAACAAATATGCAGACTAAATATCAACCCACAATTCAGAACAAGGCAAACAATAAGCAGATCCTCAAGCACACAACATGTGTGCCACAAAATAACAAAACACCATTCACTTGGCTTGCAAGGATTCATCAGAGCAGGAAGGAACCAGGGAGAGATGTGAAAACCTCCAGTAATAATTACAACTGGCAGAGATTTATCAGCTCCAACCACCTATATGCTCCAATCCGAAGCAAACTGCCAATCATCAGGATCAGCTGAGGAACTCTCCAAAACACAGCCAGCTGCATCACCAACAACAACCACAAGGAGGGAGCTCACAACCAGAATTCTTCACAATGAATTCACAGCATGCACCCTCCCCCACCCTGCAGCTATATTGAAACTCTACACCTTATTGTAACTTTGGTCCTAGACACACCCTTACAGGCAGGTTTTTAATTGCATTCAGTGGCATACACACTCATACATGCAAATTCACACTGCACGCAAAGGGAGTAGGTTAGTACCTGGTAGGATGAGACACCTTGATGCTGGTTACTGGGCTCACATTCTTTGGCCATCGCATCAGCTAAGTTCTCATTTTTTTCTCCACGTAGTCTAAGTAGTTTTCTACTGTGCCTTATGCCCTGTTCACCTTTTGCCATTAGCATTCATTAGCCAGTATGCTATTTCTCAAAAAAAAAATTGTGTCAGTGTGCAGCACAATTTTCTCTTTTTTTCTTGATATATTTTTTCTAGCTAGCATGCCACACTGACATGTCACTCTTCATAATGAAAAATATATCTTAAATCTCCAGTCTTAACTGTTACCTAGCCAAAGCAGAGCTCATACCTTGCACTTATGACTGGCAAACACCCTGAAACACCATGTCTGCAAAGTTTCTGGTTTGGCTTATATTCTTGGTCATATGAAAAGACTCATTAAGGGGTAAATATTGACTTTTAGGACTGCTACTTGCAATAGATGACACTAGAGATCAAGTCCACTTTGAAGGGGCATTTTACATGTTCTGTTGATTGAAAAATTTAAGACAAACATGATGTGATCACAATCTTACAGGCCTTATCAGAGCTCAGTGGGATGAGGGGTTTTGTTTGCTCTAGTGTAGCTTTGTGCTAGAAAAGGAGAAGTACATCATACAACGCTGTACTGTATTGATTTTCCGAGTGCTTGTAAAATAAATCTTATTAATTTAGAGTTCAAAAAGCATAGGGGTGCATTTTGCTCACACTTTGGAATACGTTAAAGATATTTTCCACCTCAAAGACATTGATGATTTACCCTTTGGTTATGAATATGAGATCAATGGGGGTCCGACACCCAGCAACCCTACAGATCAGCGATTTCTACCGCTAGTAGTAAATAAATATGGTGGTGGAGCGGTGGTGTTCTGCTCCATACACTGTGTATATCTGGGGTCTGCTAGCACTACAAACAATTGATTGGTGTGTGGCTGGGTGTTGAACTCCAAGGATCCGATATTAATGACCTATCTATTGAGTCAATCATGGTCTTCTATATAACTACTATTTAGGCCAACTAGTTCCATCATTTAATGGCCTGGTGACAGTGTTGTCATGTGTCAAGGTCCTACCAGTGATTTTCCTGTTTGATTGCAGGCCAGTGTGTAACTGTAATAGGTGTAGAGTTGCAATCAAACCCAGGTCCTTGAGCCTAGAGCAAACCAAAAGACCCTTTAACCCAGGGGTGGGGAACCTTTTTCATGCCGAGGGCCATTTTGAAATCTCTACCATCCTTCGTGGGCCGCACATAGTTATCTCCTTGAAAATTATCCGCTATATTTGGTCAAACAAATAATAACCTCACCTTACTGGGACGGCTGGAGCTGCTTCTCTTTGGTGCGGCTGTGATGTTTGGTGATATTCTTCTTGTTGTTTCTCACAGCTGCTTTATCATTTTTGTATTGCCTAGAGCACAGTCAATTGTTTTGTACATCATACGCATCACATCGGAGACATGGGGACTACTGTATACACATTACACAGGAGACACTAAGACTGCTGTATATACATACATAGCAGACACTGATGGCATATACATCGCTGGGGCATGTATAGCACTGGGAAGGATAGGGGTCTGCACATCACTAGGGACGCTGGGGAAATAATTAGTGCTCGGGGCATGTACAGCACTGGGAAGGATAGGGGTTTACACATCACTAGGGAAGCTGGGGAAATAATTAGTGCTCGGGGCATGTACAGCACTGGGGAGGCCGGAGGCATATACATAAGTATGGAGACCTGGGGGCATATACATCACTGGGAGACTGGGGCTTATACATCACTGGGGAGGCCTGGGGGCATATACATCACTGGGGAGGCCTGGGGGCATATACATCACTGGGGAGGCCTGGGGGCATATACATCACTGGGGAGGCCTGGGGGCATATACATCAATGGGGAGGCCTGGGGGCATATACATCACTGGGGAGGCCTGGGGGCATATACATCACTGGGGAGGCCTGGGGGCATATACATCACTGGGGAGGCTGGTGGCATATACATCTCTGGGGAGACCTGGGCATATACATCTCTGGGGAGACCTGGGCATATACATCACTGGGGAGGCCTGGGGGCATATACATCACTGGGGAGGCTGGGGGCATATACATCTCTGGGGAGACCTGGGCATATATATCACTGGGAGACCTGGGCATATATATCACTGGGAGGCCTGGGCATATACATCACTGGGAGGCCTGGGGGCATCTACATCACTGGGAGGCCTGGGGTATATACATCACTGGGGAGGCCTGGGGGCATATACATCACTGGGGAGGCTGGGGGCATCTACATGACTGGGGAGGCTGGGGTATATACATCACTGGGGAGACCTGGGCATATACATCACTGGGAGGCCTGGGCATATACATCACTGGGAGGCCTGGGGGCATCTACATCACTGGGAGGCCTGGGCATATACAGCACTGGGAGGCTGGGGTATATACATCACTGGGGAGGCTGGGGGCATATACATCACTAGGGAGGCCTGGGGGCATATACATCACTAGGGAGGTCTGGGGGCATCTACATCACTGGGGAGGCCTGGGCATATACAGCACTGGGGAGGCTGGGGGCAAATACAACACTGGGGAGGCTGGGGGCATATACAGCACTGGGGGGGGGGGGCACACATGATACAGCTGAGGGGGGGGGGCACATGCTGCTACTATGGGGGGGGACGCTGAGGGGGGCACTTGATGCTGCTGTAGGGGCAAAGATGCTGCTACTGAGGGGGGGGGGCACTGTCACATTAAGCTCCAGGGGGGGGGGGCAAACAGAGGAGCACACGATGCTGCTGGGAGTGTAAATATGTTGCTACACAGGGGCAAACATGATGCTCCTGAGGTAGTGCACATGCTGCTACTGAGGGGGCACACATACACTGAGGGGGTCACACACACACTGGGGGGGTCAGTGGCACACATACATATTGCTGGGGCTGCAGCTCCGAACTCATCTGTGGGACGGAAGAGCACATTACATTGTAGCCCCGCCCACAGACCTCGTCCTCACACTGGCTCTGCACTTGCCTGTGTGAAGGGGAGGTGTCTCTCACGTGCAGGCAGCGTTCAGTATTGAATGCTGTCTGCATCTTCAGAAGGCACACATCACGCTGCCTTAAAGGGCCGGTAGCAGGAAAGTGCAGCTGCCGGCCCGGAGCACTGCGATCTACGGCAATGTGGCCGCGGGCCGGACAGAAGGTCATGGCGGGCCTGATCCGGCCCGGGGGCCGGACGTTCCCCACCCCTGCTTTAACCCTTATGAAGGCTGTTACTATTAAAGACCTGTGATAGTTGGGGCCCTATTGGAGAGTTTGCATTGGGACCTAAAAAGCTTCACGTTACACCACCGTTTGCAAGTATATGACCTAGTGCCGTTTCTAGATTTTGCCTATTTCCAAGCTCCTTGGATTTGTCTTTGATATCTTTTTTTTTCCTAGAAAAAATCAGAATCTAGACCTTAGGGGTTAAAGGTGTTGTCTGGTCTAAAACAATAAAGTCTGCCGTCACTTTATTTAACGCTTGTTTCAGGTCTGGTCCATGCACACTCTCAATGTGTCTTAATGACAGCGTGCTCTGTATTGTGTTGCCTACTCGGACCAGCAGTAATGAGCCTGCAACAGAGCAGATCATTCAGTCACAGAGCACGCTGTCATTGTGTACAATGCACAATGACAGTGCGCTTAGACCAGGCCAGCCCCTGAAACAAGCATCACCGATGATGCAGGTAGGGGCTGAGGCTGTGGTCACTTCATTTTGTTTGAGAATCCCAGCATGTACTGTGTTTCTGAAACAAAGTGTCATCAGACAGGAAATAGGAAGAAAATAATCAAAAGTAGTTATTTAGTGCAGTTAGTGAACAGTAGGGAATTCTTAATGCAACTATGTTAAAAATTAGTTTAGATCACCCCAATAAATAGACAGGGATTTGGTTGAAAATTTGTTTAGTCTTTGGACCACCCCTTTACGCAATTATAAAAGGACAATAGAAAATCTCACAGTATAGTATGATCACTCATGGAAGAAATGGCAATGTGTGTGGGCTGCACTGGAAGAAAGCCACAACTTTCCCAGGCACTACTATGTCTTGTGAACTGCTGACACACACACTACGCACATTTCTGCAAAATGAAATTCATGGTCTGAAATATAACCTCCTGCACATCTAATGCAGGTGACATTCATATGTGAAAAGGCAGAGCAGAGATTCTCTGGAAGCATGATGTGTATGTTTTCAACCAGTCATCTTAATTTCTCTATTCAGCAATCCTTTGCCCATTGTATACAGTTGTGCTCAAAAGTGTACATACCCCGGCAATTTTTTTTGCTTTCTTGGCCATTTTTCAGAGAATATGAATGACAATATATAAAAAAATTCTGCTCATGGTTAGTGATTGAGTGAAGCAATTTATTGTCAAACTACTTTGTTGTCTTTTTTTAAATCATAATGACAACCAAAAACATCCAAATGACCCTGATCAAAAGTTCACATACTCTAGTGATTTTTGCCTGACAACATGCAAAGAAGTTGACACAAATGAGTTTAAATGGCTAATAAAGGTAACATCTTCACCTGTGACCTGTTTATTGTAATCAGGATGTGTGCATAAAAGCTGAGTGAGTTTCTGGGATCCAGACAGACTTTTGCATCTTCATCCAGCCACTGATGTTTCTGGATTGTGAGTCATGGTAAAAGCAAAAGAACTGTCAACTGATCTACGGGAAAAGATAGTTCAACAGTATAAAATAGGAAAAGGGATACAAAAGATATCCAACTAATTTATAATGCCGGTCAACATTGTTCAAACTGTGATTAACAAATGGAAAATCAGGGGCTCTATAAAAACCAAACCACGATCAGGTAGACCAACAAAAATTTCAGCCACAACTGCCAGGAAAATTGTCCAGGATGCAAAGAAAAACACATAAATAACATCAGCTGAAATACAGGACTCACTGAAAACTAGTGGTATGACTGTTTCAAGATGCACAATAAGGAAGGCACTTGAAGAAAAATTGGCTGCATTGTTGAGTCGCCAAAAGAAAGCCATAAAGTATCTCGCCTACAATAGACCAAACAGCGCAGAGACAAGCTTCCAAACTTCTTGAACAAGGTAATTTGGAGTGATGAGACCAAAATCTAATTTTTTGGCCACAACCCTAAACGTTACATTTAGGGAGGTGTCAACAAGGCCTATGATGAAAATAGCACCATTCCTACCATACAGCATAGAGGTAGATCACTGATGATGTGGGGATGTGTGAGCTACAAAGGCACAGGAAACTGTCAAAGTTGAAGGAAAGATGAATGCAGCATGTATCAGCAAATACTGGAGGCAAATTTGCACTCATTAGCCCGGATGCTGCGCATGGGACATACCTGGACGTTCCAACATGTCAACGATCCAAAACACAAGGCCAATTCGACCTGTCATTGGCTACAGCAGAACAGAGTGAAGGTTCTGGAGTGGCCACCTCAGTCTCCTGACCTCAATATCATTGAGCCTCTTGGGGAGAACTCAAGCATGCATTTCATGCAAGAAAGCCCAGGAATTTACAGGAACTGGAGGCTTTTTGCCAAGAAGAATGGGCAGCTTTACCATCAGAGAAAATAAAGAGCCTCATCCATAACTACCCAAAAGACTTCAAGCTGTCATTGATGTTAGATGGGGCAATACACTGGTTTAAGAAGTGGGTTATATGAACTTTTGATCAGGATCGTTTGGGTGTTTTTGATTGTCATTATCGTTTAAAAATAGAAACAAAGTACAGTAGTTTGACAATAAATGGCTTCAACCAACCACTAACCATTAGTGGAAAAACAGTTTTTGTGTTATCATTCATATTCTCTGAAAAAAGCTAAGAAAGCAAAAAATCTGCGGGGTAAGTAAACTTTTTAGCAAAACTGTGTCTATAACACTATTTCTATATCTGTGGCTAAAAATTCTGGACCACAATGGTACAAGAGAAACTCGACAAAGAAGTAGCATTGGGTCACAAGGATACCCTTTATTCGAGCCTCCTTTGTAAGGACTTCACAATTTCTCCACTGTGTTTAGTACCTGACAAGTTTGTAACAAAATTCTGAATAATACATCATTTATGTTTTACCTCAGTTGATCCAGTTAATGATGGTATATGGCAGGGAGAGGCAACGGTGTCATACTTGTCTTTTGATGAGGCCCTTCAGTAAATGGAATATTTTGGTCGTGGAGCACTTTTAGGTAAATTCGACATTGAGTCAGCTTATCATCCATGGAATGTTCAACATGGTTTCGATACTTTTGAGATTTTTTTCTTCATTTTTAGAGCTGGTAGTGAGGTACAAATCAGGCTCGTCATCTGTATTAAATTATCTCAACGATTTTTTCTTCACGAGTCCGACTGACTCAGAACAAAGCATGTCAATTTATTATGGACATCTCTGAATTCTTCATGAAAACCCTTGGAGTTTTTATCCATTTGATAAAATGGAGGTTCCATTGAACTTTTTGAGTTTCTTGGCATTCAAATCATATAAACGAATATTGGTTTGTTTGCTGGAAGCTACCGTAATTTAGCCAAGCTATTGTACACAATTGACTGCTTTTTATTAGTTTAAAAGGTTAAGATACAGTAAATACAATCCTTCTTGGCTTATTAGTCTATGCATGTCATGTCATGCCGATTAGTAGAATGTTTTTTGTGCAGTTTGGTCATGGCAACTGCCAGTGTTAATAAACTGAATATTATGTCCTACCTGGTTATAGTATCATTGGAAATTGTGGCTCAAATGGTTTAGAAAGGAGCCATAAATCCCATAGCTATAGAAAAAGCCATGTTTTTGCTTAATCTACAAATTTCTAGGCACATTAGAACCAAAAGCTGAGCTGTTTTAACTTATCACCAATTAGAGGAAAACAATAGACAGTTAAAGTTGTGCTTTGGAGTAAAGGCCCCGTCACACACTACGATATCGTTAACGATATCGTTGCAACGTCACCGGTTTGGTGACGTTGCAGTGATGTTGAAACAACATTGTTGTGTGTGACATTTACCAACGATGATCTCTTTGATCGTTATTTGTTGGTAAATGACCTGGACCATAACTTTAACATTACGTTGGTCTCCCACTTGGCAGGGCCCAGGGCCACACAGCACACGCTGGGACGCTGGTAACCAGGGTAAACATCAGGTAACTAAGCACAGCGCTGCGCTTAGTTACCCGCTGTTTATCCTCGATACCAGCATTCTCATTGGTCCTGATTGCTGAGGAGTCTGCCTGCTTGACAGCTCACCAGCGATCAGATAACAATGTCCCAGCGATCCACATCATTGGTGGGATCGCTGAAATATCGTAGTGTGTGACGGGGCCTTTAATCTCAATGATACTATAAATAACATGTTGTCAGGCATAAGCTTGCCATACACATTGATGGCTGTCAGGCAAATGATGCTTCAGCTGTTTGCTTGGCCAAGAGCAATATCAGCCAACTCTCCCAAATACAGGTGCACTCATTCAGCTGAGCGCTCTAATGCTCTTCATGAGAAAGACACCAACTGACATGTTGGACGGGTTGGCAGCTTATCTCTGGGACAACAATGTGATCGACAGTCTGAAATTGGACATGTTAGATGGGTATCTCTCCCAACAATTGGTCTGCCGGTGGCCCCATACACATTAGACCATCGATCGAACCCGTCGATATCTATATTAGTCTAATGTGTATGGGAGCCTTTACAGGATGCCACCAACAGAGCTCTTCTAAAGAAATCCGGAAAACATGATATGTGGCTGTGAGGACTGGAGTTTGGGAGATATGATTTAGTTTAAGAATTAATGCAGTATAAGTATGCAATACATTTGTTGCCCCTCTCCGATCACCAAACAACATGCTCCAAAACATGGAATAGAAAAATAGATAGCACTCCAGACTTCAGAAAATATTTTCAAAAATAGCAGACTTTATTAGTTTGCATGTGACAAAGTTTCAGCTCCCAAACATTTTTGAGCCTTTCTTAAGGAAGGAACAGGGTAAAGTGCACATATTTATAATAGCAACAACTGCAATCTAGATGTATCGTAATCAGTGGTGTACTGCCAATGGTGGCAGATCACACGGGCGCTATGGAGCCAATGAGTCTGGGTGCCTGGTGCTGCCCCTCCTCCATTCTGCACCATACTTTCAACTGCTGGTACAGTTGGAAGCAATGTTGAGAGATGTTTGCTCCCTCCTCCATCATTCTCCCTCTGTGTCTGAGGTATGACATTTTAGCACAGCGGGAGCGATGTCCACAGCTGTGAACCTCTCAACACGGAGCCCAGAGCATTGAGGAAATGAGGAGAGGTGAGTATTTTCTACTTTTTTAATGTGAGTACACTGGTGGTCATAATATTATATGGATGACTATGGGGTGCATTATACTACTTTGATGACTATGCATTGTATAATGCTGTTTGATAGACTATAGTGTGCATTATACTATATGGAGGACTATCGGGATGCCTTATACTATATGGAGGACTATGGGCTTACATTGCAATATATAGAGGACTACAAAGGGTACATTATATTATATCTAGGACTATGGGAGAGTGCATTATATATAGAGGACTATGAGGATCATTATACTATATGTAGGACTATGGAGTGCATAGACTGTATGGAAGATTATGGGATGCATTATACTATATGGAGGACTATGAGGGATGCATTATACTATATGGACTATATGGAGGACTATAGGGTGTATTATACTATATGGAGGACTACAGGGGATGCATTATACTACTTGGATGACTATAGGGTGTGTATAGGGAAGACAATAGGGTGCACTATACTATATGGATGACTATGGGCTGTACATTATAATATATGGAAGGCAATGTGGGGCCTATTATACTATATGAAGGACAATGGGGGGTGCATTATACTATATAAAGGGCTATGGGGTGGCACTTTATACTTCATTGAGGACTATTTGAGGGCCATTATACTGTATGAAAGCAATTAAACAGTGTAAAGGTTTATGTGGGGCCCATCATACTGCTGCTGAGGGCTGTATTGGGGCCATTATACAGTTTGGAGGGCTAGTGGTGGCTATTAGGGTGCCTTCACATTTGCGTATGGGAAGGCAGCGTATTGCTGCGTTCCCATACGCAGTCAAACGCATGCGCACTGCGTTCCTATGTTTAACATAGAAAAGCATAGTGCCTGCGTTTGCTGCGTTCGGGTGCGGATGCGGACGATATCTGCTCCTTCCGGTGTCCAGCATCTGCACCCGGGACGCAGCCAGTTGCATTTTTTTGTGCGCTCGGGGAGCTTGGACAATCAGCAAGCGTCCCCAAGCGCACAAAACATGCATTGTCTTCAATGGGTCCGCAGTGTTCAGCGCTTGACAGCGCTGGAGAACGCTGCGGACCCATTGAAAAATCTCCCGGTGGCCGCTGGTGATGTCACAGGAGCTCACCGACGGCCACCGGGAGATCAGCTGAGCCACTGCTGTCCTCCTCCTCCCCGCTGCCTGTAATCTCCTAGCGGTGTCGGCGGAGAGAACAGCTGATGTGACAGCTGTTTGAATCTTCCCGCGCCGACATCTCCTCTCAGTGTCGGCGCGGGAAGATTCAAACAGCTGTCACATCAGCTGTTCTCCCCGCCGACATGTCCCGGTGCTTACCGGCGGCGGGGAGGAGGAGATCTCCGGCGCTGAACTCCTCCTCCAGCCCGCCCCCGGACAGCGCCGATTGGCTGCTGGGCTCCCTAGTGATGTGTCCGCAGACGGACATTATCCGCTGCGGACACATCATTTCACACACTGCTTTTGACAGCGTTTGTGTCTGCATGCCATCAGCATGCAGACACAAACGCTAATGTGAAGCCAGCCTTATACAGTGTGAAGAGGTATTATTATTATTTACTGTCCTTTGGCTTGATCTCAAGCCATGGTGAAGTTGATGGATGAACGCTATCTAGGAAGATTGATCTTGTGCAGCCTAGATAAGTCCACTGGGGTCTTTTACGCCATTATCTTCATTGTACCAAGCCATCGGGTTGCTGGTGTTTTTCTTTGCCTTGATCCTTATTTCCTTCTATCATGACTTACTTCCCCAGTGATTTCTCTCTTCATACGTTGTGTCCAAAGTAGGCAAGTCATACCTTGGTGGTCCTTGCTTTGAGTGATGTGTCTGGCTTGATTTGTCTCAAAATTGACTTCTTTGTTCTTCTTGCCATCCGTGCTATTGATAACATTCTTTTCCAGCACCACATTTCTTCATGTGTCTGGTCTCTTTATCGTCCCATGCTTCACTTCCATATGCTACTAAAGAAAAGACCAACTATGTACAAGCCATGAAGAGGTGTAGGGATCATTATATGGTATGGAGGTGCATTATACTGCCTGGAGGGCTGTGTGGGGGTCCCAGTTGGGGATGATACTGTGTTGGGGTCACATACTTTGCCAGGATAGTTGACGGGTGGTACATTAGGGTTATCATACTGTGTGTGGAGGGTACTGTGGAAGAATTCACTGCGTTTGTGGGGCACGTTTGTTGGCATCATACTTTATGGGTGCAAGCAATGAAGGGGGAATCCATGAGCTTCAATAGGAGGAGAATTACTTTGCTAGGGCTACAAAGTTGTGAGGAATGCTATTATGTGACCCAAGCAAATATATAGCTTTATTTGGGGACGGGCAATTAGAATATCTGCTATGGGGCCCCATGATTTCTATATATACCCCTAATAGTAATTCATGAATTATTATTCATAATTTACCATCCTGAATGTGTAATGGTTAGAATAACCAACTGTGAGGTTTGCACATATCATGATACACAGTGATTACCAATAGCCAATAACATATAATGGACCAAACAGCAATAAATAGTATGAGTGAATAGCCGTCTATCTTACATGTGTATGATTCTGATCAATGTCTCATCTGCCATACTAGCAAAATAAGGCCCCAAAAATATTTGGGATTCCAAGGGCCGAACTGAGCGCGCTTAAAGATTATGCAGGAATACGGTAGGTGACAAGAAGACCTTGCACTTACACTCTTCATTTCTTGAGAAGAGCTCATTATTTTTTGAGCCAAAACGTGGCTGCATAAAGGGTAATAAAGTCCACTATTTTTGGAAATATTTCCGGGAGTGCTGCCTATCTTTAGATTCTATCAATCATCTACATTATAAAGGGAATTTCTGACAACTGCTTGCTGTAGATTTCTGACATGTGTCTTGTCCGCGGCCGCGATGCTTCTGTAACTTCTACTCGTGACAACTTTGAAGTTGTGCCACAATCCGTCTTTCCTGCGCTCATTAGAAGAGCTTCAATCTGAATTCTCAGATAGGCACATCCCTCTGCTTTACACACATGTACATTCCCACTTGTTTCATTATTTTTACAAAAATATACATATATACACTGTAATATTTGTGTTAATCCTGTAAACTTTCCTAATCCCACACTATCTATAAAGTTTGGGCATATGTGATGTGCAGGACTAGAAAATCAATAGGAGCTGAGCAGACTTCGAAAATGATGTGATCCTGGGTAGAGCTTCATTAAAATACTTGCACAATTCATAAGGCTATCACTTCATGGCCAGTCTGATATCCTCAATAGATAAAGAATTTGGCCCCGTCACCGTTACTTTTTAAATAAGATGAAAATGCCCCTGCTATTCTATTATCTAACATATAAAACATTACTTTTGCATTCGTTTCATGTATATTAATAGATGATGGCGCACTACTAGTTTCAGTTCCATTTGGCTAAGTTCCTTCTTACTGCTTGACATTTACCTGTTCTTTGATACAAAACGTCTAGAAAAGTAAAGTCATCCCCACGCTATGCCATGATAAAACTACTTTAAGTGCACCTACCAATCCAATGTGTCCAGGTACTGTCCTGATTCTCATTCTCTATAACTTGCCATTATTGGTGATGCAACTGCCTTTCCTCTCTTCCCAGCATGTACTGCATCTGCCATTGTCCATTTTGGCTAAGTTCACATGTCCAGTAATCATCCATGAGGCTGAAGGCTCACTGTGCGAGGGACTCGCGCGAGTGCAATGCTAGAGAAACTCGCTAGAGCTAGAGAAATCTCGCCCCCATACAGCACACTGTGCGATATTCGCATGAGTGTGCTGCGCAAATCGCTTTAAACTCGCCGGCTGTCAAAGCCAGCAGGTTTAAGATGACCACTTTCCTGGTACAGTAATTAATCATCTTGCACCCTGTGTCAGCGGTGCAAGATGATTAATAAGCACCCAGTTGTTGGGCATCTATGTGTCTTTTTTGGGGTTAAACAGCATTTGCAGCATCTGTGCGGCATATGAGCACAGATGCTGCATATGCGAAATGTACCCCTGTAATATAGGGTTAATATGTGCCAAATAACTTGTCACCATGTCTCTAGGGAGTGACCACCCTTCCTAGAGACATGGTGCCTAAATTCATTGGTGGTTCAGGATTAATGGCATAAATTTATGATTAGCCGACATTTGTCTGCTTTTTGTAATCAATGCAGAAAGCCGGGGCTCCTGCTGACAGCGTGCGGTATACTACGAAATTTACGTAAGCACATTGCTGGGCAGCATATGAGGAGCTGTCCCTGGTACTTACGTAAATTGCGTAGTGAAGGCGCTGCTCTCCATAGTGCTGAAGATTTCCGCATCACCTACATGGCCAGCGCACATTGAAACTCAGGTGGTGTCACGACATTCATCCATTAACTTTTATCCCTCTAAATACCCCTTTTTGGTGTCACCCAAGGGCACAGACTCGGGCACCGACCACCCGTGACATCCACCGCACCCAAACACCCGAGACCTGAGTACCCTAGAACCTTGTGGGCCAGACACGATCTTGAAAAATCAGCAGCTGCAGCTGCGATCATTGGAAGTTGGCTGCAAACCGGACCAGAGGGCATATTTGTCCTCCGGTTCTGTTTGCAAATCCGGTCCGGGGCTATCCAAATCACATCAGACAGCCCCGGACCAGATCACACAGCGTGTGAAGCCAGCCTAATGAATATAATGGAATTATTGGGCAGTCCAGCTCTCTGCCCACATACAGCCAGCCAAAAACAGAATTTCCGGGAAAGAATGAATGTTTTGGGTTTTTTTTACACACGGCATCTGGACACATTTATTGTGCCCCAGTGAGAGCCATTCAGAGACTACAAGCGGCTCTCACAGGGCTGTCAGCTCCCTTTATTCACTGAAGAGAGTTGGATCATTCACAAACCTCATATTCTAGCACCTGCAATTCTCAGCAAATTAATGAACGTACCCGAGCACCCTGATGTTCAATTGAGTATCATGCAGTGCTGAGCACACCCACTCATCATTAAAAATAGACAGCGATCAGTTAATAAATTCATTTTCCATAGACTCCAATGTTAAAAAACACAGCTATTTTAAAATGGACAAGAAAGTTGACAATCACTAACTAAGGGTGTAAGCCAGAAACGCATCGAGGTTGCATCTCCACTATCATGGACTTTCATATATTTTAATATTTTGCACAAATAAAGTGAGAATTATTTTATATTGGAGTCTCCACACACTTTTTCTTCATGTATACTGATATAATGTATATATCACAACATTTGGGACTGACCCCAGAAAACATGAGCAACAGGATGGATTAAATGCTTGGTGAGGCATATATGTACTTTTTTTTGTAAAAAGTTGTGTTTGCACAACTTTTTTATCAACGGATCACTGTTGGGTCTGTTATAACGGATTATTGGACATGTGAACTTAGCGTTACTTGCCCACTCAGAACTGACAGACTGACTTTATCATGCCTGATGCAGTTTAAGAGTATGTGCTCACAGTCCAGAGGAGCTGCGTTTTGGACGCAGCTCCTCCAGACTTGCGGAAACCCCGGGTGGCTGCATGGAGACCGCTACCGTCCTGTACTCGCCATCTGTGGTGTGTGCAGGGTGGCTTCTCCCTGCATTCACCCAATGGCAGTCGCTTCTTACTGGTATTCCACTCCTCCTCCGCATGTTCATTTTATGCTCCGGAGGAGTGGAATTACCAGCAACCCGCACTGCAGCTGTCAAAATGAAGCATAGTGAGGGTGGAATTTCTTGAAATCCCATCCACTATGTTTCTACAGTGCAATGCAGCAATTTGGCGTTCAATAAACCTGTGCATGTACCCGAAAAGACGGGTGAGAAGGAGCAGAGAAAAGCCCTGCCCCCATGTCCTGTGACCTGTCTCAATAACGATTGACAGCAGGCAACAGACAACAAGGTAGACAAAAATAGGCAAACTTTGTAATATATCATCATAAAGATCCACTTCTTTCTCTGCTGGGACTGATCATTCATTCTGAAAAATTTCACTGGTAAAATCTTTATTCATTAAGAGAAGATGACAAAGAGGGAGATGAAAGCTGACAATGCTGGATCCAATGAGTCCATAACCAACTCACATTAGCGTGGGTGACGTTGTGACCGGTGTGATGCGGTTAATGCTAAGGAAGAAAAATCTCGACATCTCCACTTGGAATAAGGTAAAGATAAAATTGGCTTTATTTAACGCATATTAACATTACAAAGCAGAGCCCATATGCCACCTTACACACTTCTGGAGTTTTGCAAGTCCCTTAGGCCCCTTTCACATCAGCGTTTTTCACTGATTGCAGCAGATCCTGCAGATTTACAGCATCTGCCACCTAACAGTCGCACTTGCGGTACGACCCATGCATTGTTTTGGGGGCTTGCGGCAGGTGCGGAACGTTGGTATTGCCAAATGGTCGCGCAATACGCACTGCGCACCTGCCGCAAGCTCCGTAGACAATGCATAAGGGCTTGCTGAAGTGTGCCGCAAGTGCGACCATTAGGCGGCAGATGCGGTAAATCTGCCAGATCTGCTGCAATCAGCAAAAAACGCTGATGTGAAAGGGGCCTTAGTCATAGGAAAACAGAAAGTTGATTTTATCTTTACCTTACTCCAAGACCAGATGCCAAGATAGGAGATGACAGTTGGTGCTCAAAAAGTTCTATGTAGAAGATTGTGGACTTGCAGCAGAATATGTGTCTGCCCCTAGCTCCGCCTCATCACCCTCCCCTCCACATAGAATTTTATAAGCATCAGTTGTCATCTCCTATTTCAATAATGGAAAATCAGTTTTCACTGAATACAGGATTACTTATTAAGTGAGCTTGGACAGTCCAGGAGAAAAAAGAAGCAAAATTGCCTGATAAGATATATTACAAAGTTGTTTATTTTCATGTTACTATTGATTTAGGAACTTAAAATTAAAGACAGTTACACTTTAAGAGCCACGATTAACCTAAACATTGCAAAAAAGTAGCGAATTGCTAGCTATCTTGACAGATCATTAATATCGGTGGAGTACAATACCAAGACATCTAACGAGAGTACAAGTGTTTTAAGCGGAATATTCCCCCATTGAAGACTTGAAGTGCTCCTGATAATCAGCTTGTCCTTGACTTCAGTGAAGCATGTGACTTTGAGAATAGTTTCAAGAGATCTGAATCAAATAATTGTTGCCATAACAAAAGAAATAATACAAAGAGGCAGGAAACAGTTCCCGATGTACTGATGAAGGTTATAAACTGAGTCATTTATTGTGAAGTATTGATGAAAATCGTGTTTTCAGGTTTTCATTCATAAGGAGACTACAGGATGTAATATTGACGTCAGATATGTTTCTGAATCGACCATTAAACCTTGAACATTGGAATTCACAGAGATAAAGGTTAATTATATTACTAAGTGCTACCCTGACATACTATAGTATAAATGGTGAAGAAAGGTGAAACTCCATCATCACTCTTACTGTATCTACAAGTGCCCACGAAATCCACATTCCATTTTTAATGTAGTTGTCAATCAACCAAACGCTTTCACTTACATTAAGAACCCTTGACCTAGCGGCATTTTCAGTAGAGTGTATTGTAGAGATTTGCTCACTGAGCGTGTTGGGGGACACTCAAATGGTAGCGGGATTGAAGCAAGCAGGCATGTTTTGCAGTAAAATGAAGTCTATTGGGTTTATTACACATCATAAACCTTACACATGATAAAGTCCATTAACATCAACGGAACATTCATGACCTTTAGTCTCTTTCAATGGCATGTACTCCCACCTGGCAGTATATACATAGTTCCTTTTATCGGAAACCAATTGACCGTCCAACATATCTCCGATGCAACAGTTTTAATCCAAAACACATAAAAAACTCTATTGTGTATAGCCAGGCCATCAGATACAATCGGATATGTTCCAACCCTACAGATAGAGACAATCACCTTGAGGATCTCAGAAAAGCCTTTTGAACCAGGGCTACCATCCAAGAGCAATTCGAGAACCAGATTACAAGAGCCACCACAATATCAAGGAATCATCTCCTACATTACATGAACTAGAGAAGAGAACAAAGAGTCCTCTCATAGTCACCTACAATCCAAGTCTGGAGGTGCTAAAAGGAGCTGCATGGAAACTGCAACCACTCCTACAAAGAGATGCCGACTAAAATCAATATTTCCGATCCCCCACTCTTGTGTTTTAGACAACCTCCAAATCTAAAAAACATCATTGTCAGAAGCGCCCTGTCCTCTCCAGCAGCAACAGGAACCTTTCCCTGCAACCAGAACAGGTGCAAAACCTTCCATCTATAATGACAACCGACAAGATAAGATTCCTGGGACAGTCAGGACTACAAGATCCCAGGTAACTTCAGCTGTACCACAAGCAATGTGGTGTATTTAATCATATGTACCAAATGCCCAACAGTGGAATGTACATAGGTGAAACCGGGCAAAAATTCAGGACAAGAATGAATTCTCATCGCCACTCAATAAAAGAAAAGCGTATGGGTCTACCTGTACAAAAATTTTTCCAGCCCTGACCCAGGGTAACAGATATGGCCTGCTCATCTTAAAAAGCAACTTCAAATCTCAGAGAGAGAGAAGAATTTGGGAATACAAATTGATAACGACCTTTGACACATTCAAAACAGGATTACATGTATCACATGGATTCATGGCTTTTTATATAACATGAATGGACATTTGGGGACATCACAGATTCATGGCATTTTCTATATAAATTGAAAAGAATTTGGGGATAACACATCTCCAACAAATCCAATTTGAGGACAATGAACTTTTGACACTTCTTTTATATGAACACCTCGCCTCCTTTTATTGCTTTCCTCAACTCATTTAAGTATTTTCAGTTCTCCACAGGCCTCTACCATTATACAATTTGTTCTGCTTATCTTAGACTTTTAATTTCAATTCCCCAGGCCCATCTCTTCCTCCCCTAGCCTGACTCTGTTTTACATCACCTGTTGCATTTACTATAACATCTAAAACTGTTGTTTTTTTTTTTTGTTTCATTTGCCTATGTATATATGTATGTGTCTTCAGAATCTGTGTCATTATTGCCTGACAAGGGACCACAGTGTCCCGAAAGCTTGCTTTGCTTTTTCTTACCATCTTTTCAGTTAGCCATTAAAAGGTATCAACCACTCAGATTCCAATATTTTTCTATCTACTGGATTACACGGTAACACATTTTTAGTTCCTTTTAGACACATGGTTATCTTCAGGAGCTATTCCCAGCTCCATTCACTCATTCCTGCCAGTCCATCATTCAGGAAGCTTCCTCTCTGGGATCACCAACACCTGTCAGTTTCAGATCCTCAGCAGGACTGTAGATTCCTGACTGTCCCTGTGGTCTCCTCATCATGTACTTTTCCAGATGCTGGCCATTTCCATGCTTTCATACCACATGCGTTCCAGGACAATGGTCACTCCAAGCACTGAGAATGAGCCCTCACAGGTTCCATCCAGGGGACCAGCTGTCCCAATTAAGGGAGGGGTCTCATGCTCCCTGAACCTCATGCTTTCCAAGAAGCTGCCTGCTCCAAGCATGAGATCTGGCCTCATGGCCATACGTCTTCCAGGGCAGCTCCTGCTGCCAAACGCACAGAGACGTGTGATCCCAATAACACAGAGATTATATGCCAATGTGTGAAGAATTAGGTTGGCAAGACATGCCCCTGTATTTTAGCTCACCTGCACTTGTAATGTATTACCTGGACCTGTGGAACCTCAAGTCCCAGCATAATGCATTACATAAACTTGCTGAACTACAGGTCCCAGCATACATATTTGCAATGAAGCAACCCGCTGCATCACAGTATATAAAAGATGATATTTCTATTACCCACTTTCGGCCATAGGTAGTAAAGTAGATAAGGTCATACTAATAGTGGCGTAACTGGAAACTTGTGGACCCCAATGTGAAAACTCCAACTGGGCCCCCAATTATTGCAAATCTTTAATAGCAGTAATGTTTTCCTATAGGACAAAGGGACTTTTGGGTCCTTTAGGCAGAGCTGTGGAGTTGGAGTCATGGAGTCGGAGTCAGCATTCATTTTGGTGGAGTCGGAGTCAGAGTTGCAGCTGATGAAAAATAAACTGACTCCTAAAATATATAATAAATTGAATACAGTAGTTCAATGCAATATATGCTGAATATTATTATTAATTATTATTACGTTCATTCTAAATAGCTTTATTATTGTATCATAATAATGATTAAAGCCTCATGTTCACATTGTACTACAGTAAATTTATCACTTAAACATGAGTCATGTATGAAGGAGTTGAAGTCGTGGAGTCAGAGTTGGGGAAATTCAAGAGTCGGGGTCGGTGGTTTGGCTTACCAACTCTACAGCCCTGCCCCTAAGCTCCAAGGCCCGGGTGCAATTGCAATCCCTACACCTATCGTAGCTACGCCCCTGCATACTAATTGTTCTAATAACTAGTTTTGACCATGAGTAAGGTGATCATACTAATGCTTCTATTTTGACCATAGTTAAAGGGGTGTCCTGTCATACAAAGTAATTTGGTGGTCTCTGCACAGCGGATAGTCTCAGAACACACACTATCGGTGCACGCTTCTCTGGTGACAGCTCGTTAATGCTGATCTGAGCCGGCAACAGAGAGCGCACTGTCATTGTGCACATCATACAGTGCACATCGTGCGGGGACTAGTCCAACCCCTGAAACGAGCTTCACTGATGACACTTTGTTTTAGGGAGGGGACAGGGGCTGTGGCAGTGATCACAGCCTCTCTCCCCTAATGACGCTTTGTCATTTGTATCTCAGCATGCACTGGGATTGTCAAATGAAGCGTTAACAAATAGGAAGTGATAAAAAAAAAAAAACAGTTAGACAGTGTAGTTAGTGAAGGAAAGGGAATTTTTAATCAAAGTATATTAGAAATTAATTTGGATTATTGCAATTGACAGGTATGTAGGATCAACACGACTTTGTATGTTACAGATATAGTCCACCTGAAAGTCACTGTGTGCACATAACCTTAGGCTGGCTTCACATCACGTTTTTGGGGATCCGGGTCTATCCGTTTTGAAATGGATAGGCTGGGATAAATTTTTGCCTCCCATGTATCCCTATGGTGTCGGATTGGTCATATATGGCCATCTGTTTGTGTGAATTCAGTCCAGGATCCGTTTGTGTCCTGTTTTTTCCGGTACCTAGAATCAGAGACTGCTCCAATTTTGGGCGCACCAGACAAAAACAGACAGAAATGAATCCGGTGAGGTCTGGAGCACATAACATGGGAGTCTATGGAGCCAGATGCAGGCAAAAAAGGATTGTTTCCCGGATCTGGTTTTTGGTACTGAGCATGCTCAGAACAAATGCACTGGGGGGCGTGGCCTAGCTATGGAGCGGGACAGACGTCTCTTCTAAGAGCTCCGTGGACCCCGGGGAAGCCAGCTTTCTACCTGGCACCCTAGCACCCAAATGGCCTCATAAACGGACACCCAGCACCCCAAGAAGCCGCAGCACAGCAGAGGGCCGCCGGAGCTGAAAAGCAGCGATCTGTCTGCACTGCAGACCGCCGCAGCTCTTATTCCTGCACTCCACAAAATGGCCGCGGCTCCAGCTTGAGAAGAAGGAGGACGCCCCACTCACCAGCTCTCTAGCCGCATCGCTTCTACACCGGAGCATCCTGCCTGGAGGCAGTGAACTGTATCATCTGTCGGCTCTGCATGAAAAACGGCCCGGGTAGCAGGAAGCGCTGCCATAGCGCTCACAGATAAGTGCTCCTCTCCTCATTATCCACTTCCTGCTTCTCTTCTGGTGCCATATATATACAGGGTCCAGCTTTGTCACACTCTATGCACATAGAGAGACCCAGGATCAGGCCAGGTTGAGATAGCTGCATCTCTGGGCATTTCCCCTCCCAGGCACTTATACTGTGACAGAAGCATACCAACTACCCAGTAGTGGAACATTCTTCAGCACACATTTGTGATACATAGACTAAGTGCCATATCTTTCAACTGCTCCCTTTATTAATCTACCCAGAGCGGCGTGGAGGCAGATAGTTCCTTGTTACAGCGGCGCTGTTTTCTGCCTGGCCGACCTTGGAGACCCGAAATCATGCCAAAATCCCGCCGCTCGTCCTCCTGCAACCCTCCGCCAGCTCCACGGAGGAGGGAAGCGGCGTTTGACCGGCTTTTTCAGGCCGGGAGATCCAGCACAGGCGCCACAATCATAATGGCGCAGGAGATGAAGGGGGGAGGAGCGCATGTAAGTAAGCGGTCGGCAACGGAGGGAGAAGGGAGACTGCTGGCTACTGTAGCTAAGGTCCCCAGTACTGCTCCATCGAAGGGGACCTCACTTCAGCCCACATCACAGGTACCCACTGAGAGAGCAGAGGCACTAATGGAGGGCAGCCAGACTGCGGAGAGGGGAGGAAGAGATATTGCACAAAGCAGCAGTGTAGCTGCTCAGGACTCAATACTGGCCACCCCAGAACTACAGGCCATTTATGCCCTGATTAGCACACTCCCGACTAAGAATGACCTAGATCTCATGGTCACCAGAATGGAGGCTTCACATGAAAAGGCCCTCTCTGCCCTGACTACTGAGGTGCACCAGGTAGAGCAGCGCACCTCCTCCCTAGAAGAAAAGGTCGACGCCCTTTCCTCACAAGTCTCTAGGATGGGCCAACAGCTTGAGGACACACAATTACAGTTGCAGACCCTAGCCTTATTGCAGGACGACCAAGAAAATAGGGGTAGGCGGAATAACATCCGCTTGAAAGGCGTACCGGAGTCTATTCCTGCAAGCACCCTGACCCAAAGAGTCTGTGAAGTGTTTAATATGGTCTCCAAGAAGCCATTAGACTCCCCCTATACTATTGACAGAATCCATCGTGTCTCTCGCCGGGGACGGATTGATGCAGCTAATCCACGTGACGTTCTGTGCAGGCTGCACTATTATACTGAGAAGGAGGCCATCCTCCGTGCAGCTTGGTTGTGTGACACTCTATTCCTAGATGACGCGGAGATTAAACTTTTCCCTGACATTTCGGCTCGCACCCTGGCAATGCGACGAATGCTTCACCCCCTGCTTGTGAGAATCAAAGACTTAGGGGCCACATACAGGTGGGGCCATCCATTTCATTTAATTGTGCGACATGAGGAGGAACTCTTCTATTTGAAGACACCAGATGAGCTGCCAGATCTATTTAGGTTTTTAGACACCTCCCCCATCACCATCCCGAACTGGCTGCAGTGGGATCTATCCCGACCTCCCACACAGCAGGAAAGGGGAAGGAGACAAGACCGCCGCTACTCGCAGCAGCCCCAGCAGAAGAAGACCCGTCGCCGTAGAAGGGAAGGGGAGGACTGGTTCACACCTCCTCCATGAGCTGAACCACTGGGTTTTTGTTTGTGCTTTTTCTCTCTCTCTTTGGGCCTCTCTCTGGTTCTTTCACAGGACTTAATGTTGGAGGCGTCCCTTGCTTACAGATAATGGATGCATTGTAACCTCTATTCCAGCTTATCTTTTTCGTTTGTTAACCACTGATATACTGATCTGCTGGAGGGTTTTGTTTTGGGTTGGCGGGAGGGGGATGTTCGGTTAAGCCCCTTTCCACTGTCTCCCTCTAACAGGTTACTATACCTCCTTAATATTGATGCCGGTCCGCAGGCTGGCTGACACGTCACGGAGGAGGGCAGTGGTAAGATTTAGGGTCAGCCATGGTACCATGTAGCACTCACGTGTGTTTCACACGTGAGTCTTTCAGTCTAATCTGTAATAGCCGGTGTACCGGGGTCTAGCTCCGCCTGGTTTTCCACGTTCCCCGGAAGAAGTGTTTTCTATAGTCTCCTTTTTGTCATCGACGGAGACTTTATACTTCGGTTATTTTGTTATTGATTATTGACTAATCTTTGTACTTTTTCTATCATTTTTCTTTTGAACTCTCCCTTTTTTCTCTTCTCGGTCTCTTTTCTTTTCCATACATACCCGTAACTCTTTTCTTCCTTCCTGTACTTACCCTACTTCCCTCTCCTAGGTCTTACCCAACTTACACCCTACCCCCATCTTACCCCCCTCGGGCGAGCCGAATCTACTTACAACAACAGATCCGGGGAGGATGCCCGACTCCGCTATGTCTGAAATCCGTTGCGGTACACTGAATGTGCGCGGCCTCCATAGTGCTGGTAAGCGATCAATCTTGACACATCTCCTCAGAAAGGCTGACGTTCACGTGGCATTTCTTCAGGAGACTCATTTATGTGCAACTAAGGTGTACAAACTATCTAGCCACTGGTATCCAGATGTCTATAGTAGCTTCTCTCCGGACACAAAATCACGGGGAACGAGTATCTTAATCTCCAGATCTGTGCCTTGGGAATTTATTGACTCCGAATGTGATGATTTGGGCAGACTACTGATGGTTAAGGGTCGCGTAGCCTCTCAGATGTTCACATTTGCCTCTGTTTATTTACCGAATAGCGGCCAGATTTCCGCGCTTACGGATTACATGGAGAGAATTGGGGCTTTCACAGAGGGAATCTTAGTGTTAGGTGGGGACCTTAACATGGCCTTAGACCCTTTTGTGGACACGTCCTCTGGGTCATCCTCATTCTCTGCTGCCGCCCTACGCAGACTTAGACGCCTCCTCCATGAACACCAACTTATAGATACTTGGCGACTTTTACACCCAGCGGACAAAGATTTTACATTTTTCTCGCAAGTGCACGGCACTTACTCTAGAATAGACTACCTCTTCGTGGGCCATGGGGATTTACATCTTCTCAGGGGGGCCGACATAGATCCCATTGTCTTTTCAGACCATGCGCTATGTGTGGCCTCGATCCTACTGCCATTGCCCATTCAAAGACAGTGGCAATGGAGACTAAACACCTCTCTTTTGGAGGATCCTGTGACCCTCGGGGAGGTGAAGACGACTTTGAGGGATTTTTTTAAGACCAACGTTATGCCTGACTCGTCTCCGGGCTCTATTTGGGAGGCCCATAAGTGTGTGATCCGTGGAATTCTCATCAAACACGGCTCGAGGATCAAGAAGGGGAGAGACTTGGAGTTGTCGGCCCTGCTTGCCCGAATAAGAGCTCTGGAGACGACTCATAAGAGGCGACCCGGGGATGGGGCGACAGTGGATTTGGCCAAGGCTAGAGAAGAATTAAGGAAAATGCTGAATACCAAAGCTAAATGCTGGCTAGCCAAATGTAGAAGGAATTTCTATGAATACGGGAATAAATGCAGCAAATCTTTAGCAAGAGCCCTACGACAGCAAAGATCTCGCTCTTTCATACCGGGCATTGGAGAGGGGGGTCGGGGGGGGGCAGTCCAGTCTTCATCGGTTATTGCAGAAACCTTTAGACAATATTACGCCTCGCTTTATCAGGTGGATGGCACCAATCCCCTCACACAGTCAGACTCTTTTATACCAAAAATTGTAGATTACATCACTTCTTCGGGTCTACCCAGGTTGAGACCGGCGGAAGTTGAGGCCCTGGAGCGTCCCATCACAGAGGCAGAGGTCCTTGCGGCTATTGCTGTGACCAAAAATGGTAAAGCCCCCGGCCCAGACGGGTTTCCAGCCATTTATTATAAGAAACTTAAAGAGTGTCTCATTCCAAATCTAATTCAATTCTTCAACAACTTGAATAAGTTCGAACAGCCTCACACTGATACACTGAGGGCACACATTACGGTTTCTCCCGAAACCTGGCAAAGATGTGACTCAATGCGGCAGTTATCGCCCCATCTCTCTCCTCAATGAGGACATCAAGATCTTTGCGAGGGTCCTGGCATCGAGGCTCTCCCCCTTACTCTCTGACATTGTACACCCGGATCAAGCGGGCTTTATGGCGGGGAGGGAGGCTCGTGATAACACTACTAAAGCCATAAACCTCATCCACCGTGCAATTTCGGGCTCAGTCTCCTCTATGCTGTTATCCACTGATGCCGAGAAGGCGTTTGACCGGGTCAACTGGGTCTTCATGGGGGAGACTCTTCGCTCTTTAGGCCTGGGGGAGAACATGATGCGTTGGGTTCTAGCCCTTTATTCTGGTCCCACTGCCAGAGTTCGGGCGAATGGTGTGCTCTCAGATTCCTTTACTATTCACAACGGCACGCGCCAGGGTTGCCCACTTTCACCACTAATTTTTATTCTCACCTTAGAACCCTTCCTGAGGCATATAAGAGCAAATTCTGATATTACCGGCATTGTGGTTGGACATAAGTCTCATAAGGTTGCCGCTTATGCTGACGATCTATTGTTTTTCATTTCGAATCCAATGATCTCCTTGCCGAACTTGATGAGGGAATTCCAAACCTTTGCTACCCTGTCTAATTTTAAAATTAATTTCAGCAAATCTGAAGCGCTAAATATCAATTTGCCGCCCGCTCCCTCAATTCACTCCGTTCCTCTTTTAATTTTAAATGGGCACATCATTTTATTTCCTACTTGGGAATCAAGCTGTCCAAGAACCTGAAAGACTTATATCGGATTAATTTCCCCCCGCTCTTACAAAAGGTGGAAGCTGACTGTGTGGGGTGGGCCAGGTCCTCCTTTTCCTGGTTTGGCAGGTGCCAGATTCTGAAGATGAACATTCTCCCTAGAATCCTATATCTGCTGCAAACCCTCCCGATTAAAATTCCCCAAGAATTCTTCCGCCAGATTTCCTCTATTCAGCGTAGGTTCATCTGGGATGGCAGATCCGCCAGGGTGGGTAAAGCTATTCTCACCAGACCAAAGGTGAAGGGTGGAGTGGGCCTCCCAGACATTAAACGTTACCATACAGCGGCACATCTGTCCAGAATTCTTGATTGGTGCAGGAACGGCAGGCATAAAACCTGGGTGCAAATAGAACAAAGCTTCAGCCCGATTCCACTGGACAGATTGCCCTGGGTGATGGCGTCGGCCCCTTCCATTCTTCGGAATCATCCTACCATTGGGTCAACAATCCGGGTCTGTAACTCTCTACCTTTGAGGTCGTTCATTCTCCCTCCCTGCTCACCGCTCACGCCCATTATAAGCCATCCCGATTTCTCAGCAGCAAGCTCTGATAAAACCTTTGCTCTATGGATAGAGGCCGGGAGGGACAGGGCGGGGGCGATGGGTGGTGGCGAGGAGTGGCCGTCTCTGAGCGAGCTGTCGTCCTGGGAGGAACCAGCTGCGTTAGGGTGGTGGAGATGTTTCCAGCTACGACATTACCTGCAATCATTGCCTCCTCGGTCTTGTTACAAACGTCCTAGGACGCAATTTGAAGCATTGTGTCTGAGCCAAGGCCCACTCAGACATGCACTGTCTCTCCTATATGCCCTGTTGGGCTCTCTGCACGACCTGGGATCGCCAAGCTTCATGTCGCATTGGGAACGGGAGCTAAATATCACTTTTTCAGAGGATCAAATCACGAGGATGTTTCGCCTCGCTCATAGCACCTCTATCAGTTCTAAATATCAGGAGGCCAATTATAAGCTATTGTCACGATGGTACAGAACACCGGTCAAACTCAATACAATGTACCCAGCACACAGCACGGATTGTTGGAGGTGTGGGAGGGGTAGGGGTACCCTTTCGCATATCTTCTGGGACTGTGAGGCTATTCGACCCTTCTGGCTAGAGGTGGAGAACATCATTCGGCGGGTTTCTTCTATCCAAATACCTCTCACACCGGCTTTGATTCTCCTACACCACTGTGAGGTCCCCACCATCACGTATAAAAATTCCCTTCTTAAATTCCTCATTATGGCAGCCAGAGCCTGCATACCAGCGCTGTGGGGAAGGGTCACGACACCTTCTATTCCACAATTTCTCAGAGGGGTCAACGAATTGATGTATATGGAGGAGTTGACATCTTCCATACGGGAATCTCAAAATGATTTCGGATCCATATGGATGGCTTGGATGGATTTCCAACAATCTGAGCTTTACAGTACACTGTTGGGCAGAGATCCACTACCGGAATATGTTTAACGGAATACTGGAGGTGGACGCTGGCTGGCCTGGGGGGGGGCTCCCCACATCCCCTCCTTGACTTTCCACCCCTTTTCTCCCTAGTCCCCGTCATCTTCTTTATTTCTCCTCTTTCTGTTCGCAGTGAGCATGTGATCACTGTGATTCTTCTACTACTACTCCCTATCTATCTAACTTCTATATAGGTCTTCTTATTAGCTGATTCTCTTTCCTTTTCTCTATATGAGTTAATTTTAATTATTTTCGATGGTTTGATTGCATACCATCGCTGTTCATTTTCCTTATGATTTATATTTTTTCCTTTCTGGTGTTAAAGGGAAAAAAAAAAAAAAAAATATAATAATTTCGGCTTGCCAGGATTCACTGGCTCGCCACTGCTATAAGATAGGATCATAGGTTGTTTCAGTATATGGTTTCAAATGTACATTTCCTTGAACGAATCTCCATTGGATGTCCATGTGGAATATGTAATCAATATACGATTCTACAGTTGTTTATATTTTGTTGGAGATAAATTTGTAATATTCTAAATAAAGAATTATAAAAAAAAAAGAACAAATGCACTGGTCCTCCCATCCCAATTTCTGTTCAGGATTTCGCTCTCTAGAACTGACATTACCATTATGTCCTATAACTGCACTGATTGCCTTGCACAAAACTGATCCTTCAAAAAATAGGATCCACACAGACAGGCCAAAAACATGATGTGAAGGGGGCCTTAGAGAGATTTCAGATTTCTGCACTGCAGGCAGTAGAGACAGCCTATTTGTGATCTTTACTAGTATTCTTGATTCATTGATCAACTAGGATTACCTGATTTAGTGTGTATATATACAACCTTCTCTGAATGTTAAAGGGAACCTGTCAGGTCCTCTGTGCCCCCAGACCAGAGCCAGTTCTGTGCACATATCTATAATCCTTATTTAACAGTATTTTAATGTATTTGCATACAGAAATGGATCTTTAGAAAAAGTATTTCTAAAATCCATGTATTACATGCAAAATATGGCTTTGACTAGTCAAGGGGGCATTATTGCACTGACTAGTGGGCTCACTTAGCATGTTAACACGCCCAGGTGTACATGTCCTGGCTTCAGAGAGGACTAGGGCGCATGATCGGAAGTGCGGGCAGCTTACAATCATAAGCAATATGCCTATCTGAAACCATGATGCGCACAACTGCATTCAGAGTAGTGCAGGGGACTTTTGATCATGCGCATTGAGCCTCTGTGATGCCGGAACAAGTACACCTGGTGTTAGAAAAGTGAGTCGGGCCGGCAGGGAAAGGGTTACTTGGAACAGGGATGGCGGGGGAGGGAATCACGGCTGGTCGGTTCCCGGTTCCGTGCCCTGGGCACTCAATGGCTGAGGGGGTGATGATGATGGGAGATGATACGTGACGCCACCTGTGGTATCTGGTAATGTGGTTACCAGCACTGCAGCCGGCCGCTGAGGTGATGGTGACGCAGCAGTGATAGTAAAGCTCCCCACAGGCGGAGCTTTACCTCAGGGCAGCAGGGTGGATGAGGGGAGTAGTAGTTCTCAGCTCTGTGTAGGCGCTGCAGGCAGCGGCGGTGAATCAGGCACACACACACACAATAGACTCTGTTTCAGTACCTTTTTACTGATGTCGGGTAGCAGGTACGGTCCAGGAGGGTAACCAGGTGGCCGGTGCAGTTTGAGACGTCCACCTTAGAGAGTTATGAGGCCTCCTCTGCCAGTGTGTGTGATGGTTGGGGTGAGATCTGCCTGACGCTTGATAGGCTGCTCTTTCTCCTCAGGAGTCTGCTCCAAAAGCTGCAATTAAGGACCTTTTCTTGGGATCCCTGCTTTCTCTAGGGCCCTGATCCTTCTTTTCTGTCTAGCTCGAGCCTTTACTTTCTCCTGAGCTCATGGGGACTAAATCCCCCTGGTCTGTCCAGTATTTCTCTGCTACAAATGGAGATATAGCAGGTACGGACTCCGGTGTCTGGGTTGACTTTAAGGGTAACTCGCTTTGTTCCCTTCTTCTGTTCTTCCTAACTCTCCTACTGGCCTCCATCCCTCTCCCTAGGGCGTTGTACACCTCGGACCAGTCCTTCCTTGGCTCTGGGCCCGGCGTGGTCCCAGCAACCAGCTCCTTTCAGTTCCTTCTTCTGTACTGAACTCTCTTGACTGACTCCTCTGACTGAACTGGCTGAACAGACTGACTAACTCCTCCCTCAGACCTGGATTTTTATAGGGGATCTTGCCTAAGGCAGCAAGTAGAGCACCCCCTTCAGGCCTGGGGTGGAAGGTGTTGTATGCTGTGTGTGCCAAGGTGTACATTCTTCCAGTGGTGGACCTTAACCCCAGGGGGCCCTGGTGCAGCCATGTTGAGGAGCGGGGAGGGGGGGGGGGTGCTGTTGGCCGTTGACGCGGTCTGGGGGGGGTGGTGCTGGTGCCAATCGGTGCAGTCTGGGGGGGTGGGGACGGGTGCTGCTGGCCGGCGGAGAGGTTTGCGGCGGCTCTCCTACCTGCTGAGCCGCGCCGGGTGCACTCATGGGAGCCGGAGGGACAGAGGAGAGGAGGGGCGGAATCAGGCAAGGGAAGCAGGAAGCTTTCTGCTTCCCTTGCCTGACCCTCCTCTCCTCTGACAACGGCTTACGGGGGTCGGCTGGGGGCCCCCCTGCAGGCTTGAAGGGGCCCCCTAGCCGGTCGGGGACCTGGTGCAGCTGCACCAGCTGCACCACGGTAGTTCCGCCCCTGCATCCTTCTCAGGGGCGGGTCCCATGGCAATCCCTGCAGGGGTACGCACGCATGCGCAGCTTTGCATAGTGCTTGCACAGATGCCAGCTTTTCTAAAGCTTTTTACCATGCCCGTAGGGGCGTAAAATCATGCTAAGTGGACCAACTAGTTGAGGAACTAACGCCGCCTCATCTAGTCAAAGCCCTAATTTGCATATAGTAAACAGTCTTTAGAGATACTTTTTCTAAAGATCTGTTTATGTATGTTACTATATAAAGGAACTGATATGCAGGGAACAGTGACATGTTCACAGAACTGCTGCATGTTCAAGGGGCTCAGGGGACCTGACAGGTTCCCTTTAAGTTCCCTACTTTCCTATAAACAGTGTCACTTTAGGTTGTATTCAGGGGTGGGCACACCATTGTTGCAACCTATGCAGCTGCACAGGGGCCCATGTAGGGAGGCCACTACCACATTGAAAGCAGGTGGAATTGTGGATTATAATGAGCTATAGGACTGCAAAAGGCCCATATACTGTTCTAGCACACAGGTCCTCTTCTGCCTGTGTTTGCCTGTGCTTGTATGCCAATATGCCTAAGTCTGGGCTTACACAACTGAATTTTAGTAATCTCCACATGCAGTAAAAATGGTTTTGTTATCCTAATCAGACTCTGATTGGAGTTTGATCACAGTGGGATCCGTTTCTTGGAGACGAAAACAATAGAAAAAAAGTTTGTAAGGCTGCTTTCACATCAGCGGTTTTGCGCTGATCGCGGCAGTTGCGGTTTTTTCGCGGCCGCACCTGCCGCAAGTGCCAATACCACACTTGCCGCACCTGCCGCAAGCCCGCATATACATTGTATGGGGCTTGCCGCAAGTAAACCGCAAGTGCAGCCATTATGCGGTGATCGCGGCAGTTGCGGTTTTTTTCACCGCATCTGCAGTGATCAGCGCAAAACCGCTGATGTGAAAGGGGCCTTAGTTTGTAAAAATCCAACCGCACTTTGATTTCACACGATTGCAGTTTGATTTTTTTCACGGACCCATACATTTCAATTGCCGAGTGCCATTGATTCATGGAGGCAAATCGTGTATGCTGCGTAAAGAGTGGTCAGAAGTGCGCTGCCTCATTGAATAACATTGATCTGAGTGCAAACCGATTTTTTGACAGATATCGTAGCACTCAGACCACAAATACAGTGTTCTGCATAAACCCTTACGGTAAGTCAAGGACCTCAAACTTGGCTGGGTATACGTAGAAAAAAATACATTTGGGTGGCTGTATTCTTTGCAGCACAAAGTGACATTTTTAGGGACAACATATTCTTTTTCTATACACCTTTTCATTACTTCTTTTTAATCATTTTTTGCTCGTTTACGTTTTTTTAAATGGAATTCATGGAATGCGTTATGGTACAGTTTTATTGCTTGGATCATTTCAGAGGTGGCGATAACAAGTTGCCCTTTTTGTGTTTATTTTAGTTTATAGTGCTTATAAAACAGTATTTTTAGTGGTAGAAATATTTTCATGCTTTATTTTGACTTTTTTTTACTTGTTTTTACATTTTGTCCCCTTCTTGTAAATAATATTTCTTACAATTAGTACCATATAATAATATTGGCCAACAACAAGTTGTAGTAGCGTGCACCATCCTGGTCCCCATCTTGTAGTAATGTCCCCAATCCTGGTCCTCATCTTGTAGTAATGTCCCCATCCTGGTCCTCTTCTGGTGGTAATGTCACCATACTGGTCCTCTTATTGTAATAATGTCACTATCTGATACCTCATGTTGTAGTAATGCTCCCATCCTGGTCCTCTTCTTGTAATAATGTCACTATCCTGGTCCCCTCCTTGTAGTAATGTCCCCATCCTGGTCCTCTTCTTATAGTAATGTCACCATCTGATACCTCATGTTGTAGTAATGCTCCCATCCTGGTCGCCATCTTCTACCGGTTTTCCCTGAAAGTAAGACCCTGTCTTACATTTTTTGGGGGGCCAAAAGTGGCCCCCTGTCTTACTTTCGGGGGGGGTCTTATATTGGCAGCCCCAGCCTACTCACATGCACACACACACACACACACACACACCGTATATAGTCATGTATAAGCCGAGGGTGGGAAATACAGCAGACTGCCACCCCGGTATACAGCCCCCAGCACAGATATACAGCCCCCAGCAGTGTGGTACACAGCCCAGCAGTGTGGTACACAGCCCAGCAGTGTGGTATACAGCCCAGCAGTGTGGTATACAGCTCAGCAGTGTGGTATACAGCCCGCCTCCTGCTGGCACACTGCCCCCCCAGCTCTGAGGCCCCCCTGCTGCTGGCACACTGCCCCCCTGCTGCTGGCTCACTGCCCCCCTGCTGCTGGCACACTGCCCCCCTGCTGCTGGCACACTGCCCCCCAGCTGCTGGCACACTGCCCCCCTGCTGCTGGCACACTGCCCCCCCAGCTCTGAGGCCCCCCTGCTGCTGCTTACATCTTACCCTCCAGCGTCTTCTTGCAGCAGCCAGCGAGTCGGTCCTCCGTTCCCGTCTTCAGCTGTTTCCCGGATCATGTGACCCGTCGCAGCGCATGACGTCATCGCTAGTGCGACCGGCCGGTCACATGATCCGGGAAACAGCTGAAGACGGGACCGGAGGACCGACTCGCTGGCTGCTGCAAGAAGACGCTGGAGGGTAAGATGTAAGCAGCAGCAGGGGGGCCTCAGAGCTGGGGGGGCAGTGTGCCAGCAGGAGGGGGAGCCTTACATTAGCCCCCCCGGTTGTAAGGCCCTATATTCGGGGGAGGCCTTACATTAGCAGGCCCCCCCTTTACCCCTAGGCGGCCTTACAATCGGGGGGGGCTTACTTTCGGGGAAACACGGTAGTAATGTCACCATCCTGGTCCCCTTCTTGTAGTTATGTCCCCATCCTGGTCCTCTTCTGGTGGTAATGTCACCATACTGGTCCTCTTATTGTAATAATGTCACTATCTGATACCTCATATTGTAGTAATGCTCCCATCCTGGTCCTCTTCTTGTAATAATGTCACCATCCTGGTCCCCTTCTTGTAGTAATGTCCCCATCCTGGTCCTCTTCTTGTAGTAATGTCACCATCTGATACCTCATGTTGTAGTAGTGCCCCCGTCCTGGTCCCCTTCTTGTAGTAATGTCACCATCCTGGTCCCTTTCTTGTAGTAATGTCACACTGTGAGCCCCTTCTTTTAGTAATGTCCTCATTCTGGTCCTCATCTTGTAGTAATGCCCCATCCTAGTCCACTTCTTGTAGTAATGTCTCCATCCTAGTCCCCTTTTTGTAGTAAGGTTCCTCATCCTGGTCCACCTTTTGAAGTAATGCCCCATCCTGGGTCCCCATCTTGCAGCACTATTGTGCCATTCTTCACTTACACATAAATAACTTTTCTTCTCACCTGTCCTCCATTCCCTCGGCGTCCTCTTTTCTGCACATACAACTTGCAGGCACCGTAGACCTCTTGACGATCGTGGCCCGGTCCAGGGGGCCGCCGACGTCAGCGGTTTATGTCAGTTGAATGTATTGCTGGTGCCGCACAGAGGCAAGGTCTCAGCACAGCTATATCAATGCCAGCTGACAGCCAATCAGAGGCCAGCAGCTGATGTCAGCGTATGATGAAGGCCACATGTTTGAGACTCCTGCTGTAAGTGAATGCTTACAAATTATTAGGTATGAGACATAAAATGAGCTCTTGCACTTTTTGCTTTTACTGTTTCGACAACAATGCAAAAGCTTCTAGACTAAACATTATATTTATTGCCCTTTCCCCGTGAAAATCCATTCTTAATGATCAGTATTACAAACACTAGACATACTCCAGTAAAAAGACACAAGAGCGAGAAAGCATCCCTGCAGAAGATAAGAGCCACCCCGCATGGCATGAGCGGCGGACAATGCCACTTAATTACAGGCTGTTGACTCTGCAAAGTGCATTAGGTCAGACTAATAAAAGTCATCTTTTTCTTTTATAGAGGCAACAGACAGATGAAAACATATAGTGACGCCTGGGATTTTGAAGCTAAACATTTCACGAAACCTTAGGGTTTTCTTTTTATATAGCCAGGCTTATGGTTCTAAATTATAGAACACAAAATATGGATACAGCAATGGAAAGAAAATGTGATAGACAAAGATTCAACACACTTGATCTAAGCAAAAAGTAAGTTTGTTTCACAATAGATAGGAGTCCCATAGATGTGATATGTACTCATACTTTATGGATTAGGCCGGCTTCAAACCATGGTGTGATCAGGTCCGGGACTGTCCGGAGTGAACCTGACAGCCCTGGACCCAATTTAGTCGTTATGCAGCCCTATGGTGCCGGACTAGGCCAGATGGCACCTATTTACCATCCGGTTTTTTCCCAGTCCGGTAGCATCAGGCTGCCTTCAGGTTTTGCCCCGGACACAAAAATGTAGCTTGCAGCGTTTTTGTGTCCGGTGCAAAAACCGGCAAAAATCAGATCCTCCCGGATTCGGCGCCCCCTAACATGGGAGTCTATGGCGCCGGATTGGGCCAGACCCGACATAAAATCGGATGTGGCTCCTGGACGCCGACTGCTGAAGTTTAGAAGCAAGCGCTGCTAAACTTCAGCACCTGGAGCTGTCCCCTGCAGAGATTTCAGGACTGCGGCTAGCTCCCCGCTAGGCGCGATCTTGAAATTTCAGCAGCTGTGATCTGCCGATTTGGGCAGAAAACAGGATCGGGGCAGTCAAGTTCTGTCCGGTGTTTCCTGCAAAACACTGGACATAACCTGAACCACAAAAAACGTGGTGTGAAACTGGCCTAACACAAGTTCTGTGTATCCCCCAAATGAACAAATCTTCATAGTTGGTTCAGTCCTGTTTTTCTTCTCCATTTGATTTCTTGTTCCTGTTTTTCTATTTACTTTGTCCCATGTTTTTACTATCTTTCAGTCTGAACTGTTTAATCAAGAGTTTTAAAAGTGTTTTTACATAGGCTATACAGTGTTATAGGGAACTTTGCTCCAATAACAGCCATACTGACACGTTGTGGAGGCCAGGGTAGCAAGAAGCGAAATGTAGGGGGTAAGGGAAGCGTACTCTGGTCCTGATACTAGGGTTCCTGGCTCGCCCTGATCTTGAAGGTACCTCTGAAGGTGAGGAGGTTCGAGCCACCAACCTAAATCCCTGACTCCTAAGAAGCCCTAGGCATAAGCCCCTACCTCCACCCAAGGCCAAGGAACCCAGCAACTTCCAATGGAGAATATTACAGCAGTTCAAAATCAGCTTCTGCTCATGACAGGTCACAGTCCAGAAGTGAACTGAATCAGCGACAACAGGTGTATGAGAGCTGATCCATTTAAGGCCGAGGGGTGGGGAGCAACCAGGACAGACACGCCCCTCAGTATACCTAAGCATTCACACACACATACCTGCTACAACATGCTCCGCTCATTAGCCTCATCTACTCACACTGAGCAAGGGAAAAAAAGGCTTAATTTAAACCTACAGCAGTAGCACCAATGCATAACACATACTAGCAATGTGCCTGTTACTGATAATGTGCCATAGAAAATAAGTTTTAGTTCAAATGCAAAAGAGGAGGCTTGAGTGTACTGTGGGTGTGGCCAAGAGTTGGTGCGCCTCCTCATTTGCATATTTGGCCCTTCACAGCTTCTGACTTCCCTAGAACAAACACTGTATCAATGCTGCCGGCGACTGTCGATGAGTTTACGTCCTTATACAATAAGGGTGTAAAAATAAAAAGATATGTGTATTACTGTACCATATATCAGTCTGCAAAAAAAACTGATGAAATACAGATGAAAATAAATCCATCTGAATGAATCCTTTGTTAAAATTCAGTCATATCTGTAAAGGCGAATTTTAAAATGGTCCAGAAAAGTTTGCACTGGGATTCTTTTCTCATAGAAAATTGCATGTGTGTGCTGAGGGGCCGGCGAGGTGCCCTAGCAGCAGTGGGAAAGCCAAGCCTTGGCTGCAGAGCAGCCCTGAATTAGTAGTGTGTGCCCCAGCCGACTCCCCAGTGCTACAGTTCTTTGCATACCGTGTTTCCCCGAAAATAAGGTGCCCCCCAATAAACATGTTAGGCTATGGGTTGAACTAGATGGATTTAAAGTCTTCCTTCAATCTTAAAAAAAAACACTATGTTACTATGTAAACAAGACGTACTAGGGGATTTTGATACCCTGCTGAATATAAGACACCCTCCAAAAATAAAGCATACCATTATATTGCAGGACTGCATGCCCGCCGATCAGAAGACCAGGGAATGCAGCTGTGAGCCAGTCTCCAGCCCCTCACCATTTTCCTGGTGCTCGCCAATGCATGTATTCCGGCGCCGCTCTCATCCTTGTGCCTCAGAAGCCGCACATGTATGGTGCCGCCAGGATGCCGATCACAGGCTGCCGCCGGGCAGCCAGTCACAGGCTAGCAACCGAGGGCCAACCACAGGCTAGCAGCTTACTTCAGCGCATGACTTCAGCTGCTGGAATACATGCATCGGTGAGCACCGGGACAGCATCGGGGTGCAGGGAGCTGAAAGCAGCACGGAATGCAGTGGCGGACTGGTGAGAAATGTCCCTGTGTGTTCCTGTGTGTGTATGTCCTTGTGTGTGTCCATGTGTGTGTCCTTGTTTGTGTGTGTTCCTGTGTGTCTATGTCCTTGTATGTGTCCCTGTGTGTGTGTGTCCTTGTGTGTGTCCCTGTGTGTGTGTCCTTGTGTGTGTTCCTGTGTGTGCCCGTTTGTGTGTGTGTCTGTGTGTCCCTGTGTGCGTGTGTGTCCTGTGTGTCTCTGTGTGTGTACCTGTGTGTGTGTCTTTGTGTGTAGTCCTGTGTGTGTGTCCTTGTGTGTGTGTTCCACTGTGTGTATGTGTGTCCCTGTGTGTGTCTTTGTGTGGTCCTGTGTGTGTGTCTCTGTGTGTCTCTGTGTGTGTCCTGTTGTGAATTCTGCTTGTGGGCTCCCTCCTGTGGTTTGGCTGGTAATGCAGTTGATCCTGTTCTGCAGTCTTGGTCAGGTGAATTGGATAATTGGAATTCAGACTGGAGTATTTAGGTTTGCAGGATTCCCTCAGTACTTGCCAGTAGTCAATTGTTTCTGGAGGAGTTTCACTTCTGCCTGGTCTCTTCCTGCCTTGCTGCAAGCTTCCAGGCTAAGTGAATGGTTTTGTTTTCTTGCGGTGTGCTTATTTTGGAATTGTCTATTTCTGCTCAGAGTTGTGGGTTGATATTTAGTCTGCATGTCTGTCTTAACCTGCTCTCTGTTAGGAAGTTTTCTTCCTAGGATTTATGTGCTATTCATTTATTGTTCGCTTGTTCAGCTTTTGATTGTGTCAGCATATATTTAGCCTAGTTGGATTCACAGGAGTTCCGCAGATATAGAGGGCGCCAAGTCTTTTGATTAGACTCAGGGGTATTTTTGTATTATCTGCTGTGGATATTTTTGAAAGGATTTTTATACTGACTGCAATAGTATTATGTCCTGTCTTTACCTATCTAGCTAGAGTGGCCTCATTTGCTAAATTCTGTTTTCTGCCTGAGTGTGTCTTTTCCTCTCTTACTCACAGTCAATATTTGTAGGGGGCTTTCTATTCTTTTGGGGTTCTGTTCTGAGGCAAGATAGAATTCCTGTTTCCATCTTTAAGGGTAGCTAGTTCTCCGGCCGTGTTGAGGTGTCTAGGGTATGGTTAGTCACATCTCATGGCTACTTCTAGTTGCGATGTTAGGTCAGGAACTGCGGTCAGTATAGGTACCACTTACTCCTGTGAAAGATATTCATGCGGCTCCAAGGTCACCGGATCATAACAGTGTCCCTGTGTGTGTGTGTGTCTTTTGATGTTGATACCTGCATTGGGGGATGATGGGGTTGATGTGGATACTCACATTGGGGGATGATGAAGATACCATATTGAAGGCTGCAAGGGGATGATGGGGATACCGTATTGGGCACTCCAAGGAGATGATAAATGTTCATTTTTTTGTTCAACAATAAATGTGAGTTCTTCATGAAAAAATAAGACACCCCCTGAAAATAAGACATCGCATATCCTTGGGAGCAAAAATTAATATATGACACTGTCTTATTTTCGGGGAAACGGGGTCCTCTTACAAAGACAATGTAGACACAGAGTTCATAAGTCTTTCCAACAAACCTTTACTTCAGCAGTCTCGTGTAACACGTTCACAATCCTTGAACATTACATGCTTGTTGTCATTCATTTTAACACAATTTATTGCAGGCTGATTCTTTCATCCAATACCTCTAGGCTGTCGCCTCCTCCATCCAACACCACAGTAGCTTGCAGTAAGCTGTTGTAGTCTCTCTTGGCTCCAGCCCTATCCCACCTACAGGGATCCATCCAGAGGAGAAATTAGGGCAAACGTTAGATAAAGTTCCTTTACTGCTAGCACCATGACGACCCGTTCGCCAAATCCTTGTTTAGGTCCATCACAACAGGTACTGGAGGAGTCATTTGATTCCTGGGAGACCCGTGTAAGACAGGGAGGGGTACACTCACATATGTCTTGGGCGCACGTCCCAATTCTCATACTCGAATCCCGGGGTGACCCAGAGTGCCCAGCCAAACAAATTGCTGGGGCTCCCTTCTTCTCTTTGGGGATTCTACTAGGTAGATTAAACTGCAGGTCCTTTTTATTAACGAGGCCTGAAAACTAAGGGGTGCACTACTCCCCTTTAATTACTTCCCTAGCTCGAGGGCACCGAGGAGCAGTCTTTACCTTGGCCACTAGGTGGCTACATTCATATACTTACACATACAGAATGTACATTCAAATCTTTAACATTCCAACACGTGTATAAGAACATCATACTCTCAAGGGCAGGGGTGGCAGAGCCCTAAGCCCCTCTACACATGCACACAATTTATTATTTCCCATTGCACTGTCTATTGCACACATGGACACCACACTTAACAAAAAATGCTTGTCTGAATGAGCCCTTATTATTTCCCCTGACACTGTATGACCATACATACTATGCCCAATATCAAAGGCAGCTGTGTATACATAATGTAACCCTGAGCAATCAGTGATTATAGTGGCAGACTGTGTAGGGACATATCACATTGACAAGGGAAATAGTAATATCCAAATGTCAATTTATTCACAGGAGGAATAATAGAGGGTAATGCAGAAGTCGTGAAAAAGATGCAAAATGAAAGCTCCAGGAAGACGGGTGGGAGGAACCGACATTCTTTAAATGTGGATCATAGTGATTTATTGTATTTCCCCCAATCACAGTCAATATGAACTAATGCCAATGAATAATTAAAACCATAAACTGCATTAATAAATGTTGATAGAATTCATTCAGCATCATATCTAATGTTACGAAATGAGAGAGACTTCCAATATAATTCAGTTTGCTGCAAATTGATTTTTTGTGAATCATAAGAACTACAATCTTCCTGAAAAGAGATGGATCACACCCTAAGGCTGGGGTCACATGACCGAAGAGTCTCTCATCCGAGAGAATTGTGTCAATTATGCTAATGACACTATGATCAAATTTTGATCAGAGTGATGGCACAGTGTGGTCCGATTCTCCCGGATGAGGAGAAGATGGCGAAAAAAATGTCTCCATCTTCATTATAATATCAGTGAACAGAATTGGACTGCACTCAGATGTCACCCGAGTGCAGCCTGATGATTTCCAGGCACTCATTGACTTGCACTGTCGAATGTGATGCGAATATCGGATCAAGCTCTGGCATGTGAGAGGCCTGATAGGCTAACATGGGTCCAAATGTCATCTGTTTTTGTTGGATCGCACTCAGACACAAAATAGGGCGGCGTGAGCGAGCGCTTGAGATCATGTACAACATATTTAAAAGGTCTTTAACATAAACACAGCCTTAGTAATCGCAATGTAACTATTCTTCATGCCCATGCTGTTGCACACTATCTGTACTGTTTTATTAGTGTTCCATGGCTTTCTCTTCCTATCTTTATGGCTGTGATGTCCTATCACTATCCAAACTCTCCACAAAAAGGATGCTGTATTCCCTGCCTCTGCTTTTATACTGGCTATGATAGTCCCTTCTGATTCTCTGAACCATGCTATGTAATATGATAGCTGAAAGTCATTATGTAAAATTGCCCAGCTGCACCCAAGCTCGTTTGAGCCTTCTCTGGCTGATTTTATCTTTTGCAATGTGTAAAATGCCTGATACCCTATTGGGGAACCCAAAAAGAACACACAAATTTGATTTGCCTTGAATTGATTTGCTCATCTGTACTAATGGACAGATACAGTATCTGATAAGAATGGCTAGTACCACTTCTTGTAACTTCTATACAGGAACCATGGTCTGCCCTTGGATAATCATCTGTAAAGCCCATATTCAAGCTTTTAACCTGCAACCTTTTCATATCTAACATTACAGAATCACAACTGTGTGAATAATAAAGATATAATACATTAACATGTAATATCACAGCGTGTAATATTACAAATAGCAATGTTCTGCTTCCAAAGCTTCACCAAGATGCCTATTTTCTAAGCGGGGAACATTAACTTGTCATAGCGTTTTACTCCAGCTTCATGATTTCTCTTTGTTACAAATCCTTACACCGAAGTATAATTAAAGGATTTACATGAATATTTTTACAGTATATGCTGCATGAAATGATACATAGAATCCTTAACATTGAAACTGTAACACCAATATGGAAAAGTAATGGATTCATGTAAATCACAGGATGGATAGACGTGTTATTGATCTGCAAATTATGTAAAAATTTAAACAAATACTGTATTTTTAAAATATTTTGATTTATTGAGTATCTGGTATGAGTGACATGTGCGGAGATGCACTCTTAGCCTTTGCTGTTATCACTGAGGTTATTAATGGTGGTCTGAACAACGTTCTGCCACAGCTAAATGCACTTGGGCACGAAGCTCGTCAAGATCCACAGCTGGCAGCTCCTTTTGCAGTTGCTCCAGATGTGCTCCACTGGAGACACGTCTGGAGATGCTGCAGGCCATGTTAGCACATTTAGGGTACCTTTACACGCCGCCACAGTGCCTAGCAACAGGTATCCACCGCACGTGCACGCGCACGTTTTTAACGGTGGATACCGATCGCTGATGCCGCATATAGACGCCGCCATTCCGTTGTCAACTGAAGGTATCTTTGTTCCCAGGAAGTGCCGACAGATCCTGCGGATAACTTCCTGTTGAATACCTTCCCCGCTTTACACGCCGCTACCACAAAGGAATATGGGCGTACATCTTTTGCGCCGCAAGTACATAGGTGTGACAGAGTTGTGTATTCCGTGACGCAAAAGCGTTGATTGGACAACGCAATAGCGTCATGATTGGCCAACCTGCGCAGGAAGGCTGGCTAATATATGACGCCATTCCAATTGTGGACTGTGAATGGAGAGCTCTTTAATTATGGCGCCCTGAGAAGGGACAGCCAATGGTTACACAGTAGCCCCCACCAATGATCGCTGATGGGGCGTGGTATCCATGACGCTGTGGCACGCACTGGGAGTTCACTAGGCGACGCAACATCCATGCCTGTGCCCCGTTTAGACGCCACTACCATGGCAATTGTGCCTTTGTGTTGCCTTCGGTTTTTGAGCACAGCTCAGCAACAGGTATCTGAGTCAACTGCAGGATACTGGGAGGAATTTCCCTATTTACACGCCGCTATTTCGTAGCAATTTCACGGCAACAGGCGCAATTATCTTCAGTGCCAGGCAGTTGCTACCTTGCAGTGGTGGCGTGTAAAGGGACCCTTAGGCCACACAGGCGTCACGATGGTCTCCCTTTCCTAGGAGACTTGTGACTGTGTTTGACTTAGGCCTCATGTCTGACTTGAGACTTCATATTAAACTTGTCCTTTACCTTTGGCTCTGGAGGAGTTAATGTTAGGCTGGCTTCACACTGCAGGATTTTCCCTGATCACTGTCCACCCGTTTTGTGTGCCAAAATCAGGAGTGTCTCCAAAACTCAGAACAGGAGTCAATCTTTCAATTATAGTTCTTCTCTGCAAGTTCCTCTCCTGGTTTTGGCACACAAACTGGATGGACACTGATGAGGGAACATACTGCAGTGTGAAACCAGCCTAAGTCTCTGTTGCCAGCAAGCTAGCTGGGCCTTGTCCAGGTGTAGCCACTCTGTGATTACCTCGGCCTTTATAGGATCACAGGGTTCCATCATTCTTTGCTGGAGATTGAATTTCATTCCTGGCCAAGCTCCTGAGGTGAAAGGAGCTCTGTGGAGAACCTCTTGCTGTCAAGCTGTCTGCTGTCTGGTGAAGTGTCAGCAGACGTGAAGTAGCTGTCCTGGTGTCCTTTGTGTGTCTTCCCCTTCCCTCATGTCTCTTTATTGTAGTGGATGGGACTAGAGCTCCTGCTGGCCTTCCCTAGTGAGGGTTAACATTAGGGCCAGCGGAGGGCTTAGGTTTCCTTCTCGGCGATGAGGTGAAAGAACTTGTATAGGGACGGTAGGGAGATCAGGGCTGCTGCAGGTGAGTGCAGGAGGTCACCTCTCCCCCGTTCCCTATGAGCAGGGCCCTCCATTGGATTTATTCCCTCTGGTGTTTCTCTGTCTGTTGCTTTTTCGTTGTTGCGCACCGGACATCATTGGTCCGTGCGCCACGGTCACGCATGGTTGCTGGACATCCCCTTAGTCCAAGCGTGAAAGCAGGCTAATCACAGTAGCATGAGTAACAAGCAGCCTGCTGTTGTTCTGCTGAAAAATGAACTTCTGAGACACTTGGGAGAAATGGCCCTACAACTGGCTCCATGTCCAAATCAATGTAATACTGAGCTGTTAGTGTAACTGGAATGAAGACTTGAAGGGTCTCGCTACCTTAAAGGTGAACTCTGGAGAGATAAAAAATGTTGTACTGTACCTGCCCTCCTACACGATGAAGTTGAGCTGTCCACTGCAGTTCTAGGATCTATATATCACTTATAAACCAATAAAATCATATCTGCTCCTGAACACTCACCCCTCCCTCGTGGGATAGAGAAATTCAATCATGCATAGTACTAAAGGTTCAGGCGACAGGAAGCTACGAAGTTGATATGTGGGAGGGAAGACAATGGCAGTGCTGAATCAATCAGTGCAGTGCTTTGCCTCTGCTTCTAGAATGATACATGACAATACACATGTACCATCATATCACTGTACAGCAGAATATCACAGCGGGTATTTATATCTTTGTTGGTGACATGATTGATATTTGAACGGAGAACACCCTTATTCTAACATTACATAGGATGGTATATCAGGGGCAAGATTGTAGTGTGACCAATGGGCTGGTGGCCATGCCCCCTGGCATGCTCCCTATCCATACAGAAGAGTGAGGGGGCGGGAATGTAAGATGATCCTGGAACCCCACGAACCACACACCTGACACATCTCCGGTCACAGCTGCTGCATGAGGCTAAATTTCTCTGTCCTCATAGGGAGGGGTGAGTGCTGAGGAGCAGATATGATTTTATTGACTTATAAGCCAATCTATAGATCCTAGAATTGTAGTGTCCTGCCCTACTTCATGATGTAGGAGATTAACATTAACCTCCCTATGTGAAAGGTGCTAGCCAGACAAAACATGAAACAAGAAAAAGACTAAGGCCCAGTCCACATCTATGCGCCCTTGCGCTTGCCTGACATGCGCTGGCGCGAGTGCAAGCGCAGGTGCATTCACAGCCCAGTGCAGGCAAGCGCATCGGCGCATAGATGCAGAGCTCTTGCGCTCATGCCGCCATTACCTGCTATGGGCGAGTGCAGCCAACCACAGGAGCCCGAAAAATGATACACAAAAAAATGAGAACTTAGCTGATGCAATGGCCAAAGCATGTGAGCCTGGTAACCAGCGTCAAGGTGTCTCATCTTACCAGGTTTTCTGACTGTGCACGCTCTCCAGCCCAGTAGCCATGTTGAGACTCTTCATCTTATTACACTGTGTTCCAAATTATTATGCAAATTGGTTTTAAGTGTCATAGGGTTGTTTTTTTGTTTTTGTTTTTTTAATGAAACCCATTGATGGCATTGTGTCTCAAAGTTCTTTGGATCACTGAAATCAATCTCAGGTACCTGTGATAATTAGTTTGGCAGGTGAGCCCAATAAAAGGAAAGCTGGGTGTTCCACAATATTAAGCAGGCCACAGTTTTCAAGTAACATGGGAAAGAAAAAGGATGTCTCTGCTGCCAAAAAGCAACAAATAGTGCACTGCCTTGACCAAGGGATGAAAACATTAGATATTTCACAAAAACTTAAGCGTGATCATCGTACTGTGAAGAGATTTGTGGTTGATTCTGAGCACAGATGTGGTGGTGCAGATAAAGGCAGAATGAGGAAGGTTTCTGCCAGGCAAGTTCATTGGATTAAGAGAGCAGCTGCTTAAAAAGCCTTACAAACCAGCAAACAGATATTTGAAGCCTCTGGAGTCCCTCGAACCTCAAGGTGTAGGATCCTTCAAAGGCTTGCTGTGGTGCATAAACCTACTATTCGGCCACCCCTAAACAGTGCTCACAAGCAGAAATGGTTGCAGTGGGCCCAGACATACATGAAGACTAATTGTCAAACAGTCTTGTTTACTGATGAGTGCCGAGCAACCCTGGAAGGTCCAGATGGATGGAGTAGTGGATGGTTGGTGGATGGCCACCATGTCCCAACAAGGCTGCCACGTCAGCAAGGAGGTGGAGGAGTCATGTTTTGGGTTGGAATCATGGGGAAACAGCTGGTAGGCCCCTTTAAGGTTCCTGAAGGTGTGAAAATTATCTCTGCAAAGTATATAGAGTTTCTGACTGAGAACTTTCTTTCATGGTACAAAAAGCAGAAACGTGCCTTCAGGAGCAAAATCATCTTCATGTATGACAATGCACCATCTCATGCTGCAAAGAATACCTCTGTGTCATTGGCTGCTATGGGCATAAAAGGAGATAAACTCATGATGTGACCACCATCTTCCCCTGACCTCAACCCTATCTTATATATAAAACCCGAAGGCCACATCCGGAAAAGGCCACGCCCACTTCCGTGATGGCCTCCGTCCTGTGTCCAACACCGGAACCGGAAGCACCAGACCCACGAGCGGCGCCACCGGCCCTGCACAGAGCCCCGTCTGCGGCCGCCCACATCCCGCCCACAGCCCTGCAGCTCACCGCCCACCAACATCCGCCAACCGGCCCGGAACGAGTGTGGGGCCTCCGCCGGCACAGCTCCCAGTCCTGCCGCTCTCTCCACAGACCGGCTGACGCTCCTCCATCACGCAGCTAGCCCCGCCCACACTCCGCCCCCGGGCTCCAGAACCGCCGCCAGTACTGCCGCTGCCCACCGCCCGCCAACAGCCCAGTAAGTGTTCCGCCACCCCTGCCTCCGCTCTTCCTCTGCCACCTCCGCTCTCCCTCCATGCCTACCCTCCGCTCTCCTCTGCACCCCCTCCGCTCCCCTCCTCTGCCACCTTCCGCTCTCCCCTCTGCCACCCTCCGCTCTCTCTCGTCCTCGCCTCTGCCTCACCTCCGCTCTCCTCTGCCACCTCTCCGCTCTCCTCTGCCCCCTCCAGCCCTGCTCTGCCCCCTCCAGCCCTGCTCTGGCCCCCTCCAGCCCTGCTGCTGCCCCCCACCAGCCCTCACTGCTGACCCCTGCCAGCCCTCACTGCTGACCACTGAGCCAGTCACTGCCCTCAACTGCTGACCACTGAGCCAGCGCCCTCACTCTGCCTAGGGCTGACCACTGAGCCAGCGCCCTCACTGCTGACCACTGAGCCAGCGCCTCTCACTGCTGACCACTGAGCCAGCGCCCTCACTGCTGACCACTGAGCCAGCCCCTCACTGCTGACCACTGAGGCACCGCCCTCACTGCTGACCACTGAGGCACCGCCCTCACTGCTGACCACTGAGGCACCGCCCTCACTGCTGACCACTGAGGCACCGCCCTCACTGCTGACCACTGAGGCACCGCCCTCACTGCTGACCACTGAGGCACCGCCCTCACTGCTGACCACTGAGCACCGCCCTCACTGCTGACCACTGAGGCACCGCCCTCACTGCTGACCACTGAGCCAGCGCCCTCACTGCTGACCACTGAGCCAGCGCCCTCACTGCTGACCACTGAGCCAGCGCCCTCACTGCTGACCACTGAGCCAGCGCCCTCACTGCTGACCACTGAGCCAGCGCCCTCACTGCTGACCACTGAGCCAGCGCCCTCACTGCTGACCACTGAGCCAGCGCCCTCACTGCTGACCACTGAGCCAGCGCCCTCACTGCTGACCACTGAGCCCCCGCCCTCACTGCTGACCACTGAGGCACCGCCCCTCACTGCTGACCACTGAGGCACCGCCCTCACTGCTGACCACTGAGGCACCGCCCTCACTGCTGACCACTGAGGCACCGCCCTCACTGCTGACCACTGAGGCACCGCCCTCACTGCTGACCACTGAGGCAGCCGCCCTCACTGCTGACCACTGAGCCAGCGCCCTCACTGCTGACCACTGAGCCAGCGCCCTCACTGCTGACCACTGAGCCAGCGCCCTCACTGCTGACCACTGAGCCAGCGCCCTCACTGCTGACCACTGAGCCAGCGCCCTCACTGCTGACCACTGAGCCAGCGCCCTCACTGCTGACCACTGAGCCAGCGCCCTCACTGCTGACCACTGAGCCAGCGCCCTCACTGCTGACCACGAGCCCCCGCCCTCACTGCTGACCACTGAGGCACCGCCCTCACTGCTGACCACTGAGGCAGCGCCCTCACTGCTGACCACTGAGGCACCGCCCTCACTGCTGACCACTGAGCACGCCCTCACTGCTGACCACTGAGCCAGCGCCCTCACTGCTGACCACTGAGCCAGCGCCCTCACTGCTGACCACTGAGCCAGCGCCCTCACTGCTGACCACTGAGCCAGCGCCCTCACTGCTGACCACTGAGCCAGCGCCCTCACTGCTGACCACTGAGCCAGCGCCCTCACTGCTGACCACGGAGCCAGCGCCCTCACTGCTGACCACGGAGCCAGCGCCCTCACTGCTGACCACGGAGCCAGCGCCCTCACTGCTGACCACGGAGCCAGCGCCCTCACTGCTGACCACGGAGCCAGCGCCCTCACTGCTGACCACGGAGCCAGCGCCCTCACTGCTGACCACTGAGCCAGCGCCCTCACTGCTGACCACTGAGCCAGCGCCCTCACTGCTGACCACTGAGCCAGCGCCCTCACTGCTGACCACTGAGCCAGCGCCCTCACTGCTGACCACTGAGCCAGCGCCCTCACTGCTGACCACTGAGCCAGCGCCCTCACTGCTGACCACGGAGCCAGCGCCCTCACTGCTGACCACGGAGCCAGCGCCCTCACTGCTGACCACTGAGCCAGCGCCCTCACTGCTGACCACTGAGCCAGCGCCCTCACTGCTGACCACTGAGCCAGCGCCCTCACTGCTGACCACTGAGCCAGCGCCCTCACTGCTGACCACTGAGCCAGCGCCCTCACTGCTGACCACGGAGCCAGCGCCCTCACTGCTGACCACGGAGCCAGCGCCCTCACTGCTGACCACGGAGCCAGCGCCCTCACTGCTGACCACGGAGCCAGCGCCCTCACTGCTGACCACGGAGCCAGCGCCCTCACTGCTGACCACGGAGCCAGCGCCCTCACTGCTGACCACGGAGCCAGCGCCCTCACTGCTGACCACGGAGCCAGCGCCCTCACTGCTGACCACGGAGCCAGCGCCCTCACTGCTGACCACGGAGCCAGCGCCCTCACTGCTGACCACGGAGCCAGCGCCCTCACTGCTGACCACGGAGCCAGCGCCCTCACTGCTGACCACGGAGCCAGCGCCCTCACTGCTGACCACGGAGCCAGCGCCCTCACTGCTGACCACGGAGCCAGCGCCCTCACTGCTGACCACGGAGCCAGCGCCCTCACTGCTGACCACTGAGCCAGCGCCCTCACTGCTGACCACTGAGCCAGCGCCCTCACTGCTGACCACTGAGCCAGCGCCCTCACTGCTGACCACTGAGCCAGCGCCCTCACTGCTGACCACTGAGGCCAGCGCCCTCACTGCTGACCACTGAGCCAGCGCCCTCACTGCTGACCACTGAGCCAGCGCCCTCACTGCTTCCCACTGAGCCACCGCACTCACTGCTAACCACTCACCCACCGCACTCACTGCTAACCACTGAGCCACCATATACTCTGCTAACCACTGAGCCACCTGTACACACACAAATAATTTCACCGCACTCCCCTAACTATTACTAAATAAACTATATATACATTCTAGACTACCCGATTCTTTAGAATCGGGCCACCATCTAGTAGGAGTATAATCAAGCAAAAGATCTATGAGGGTGGGAGGCAGTTCACATCTAAACAGCAGCTCTGGCCTGTTACGATGTTTTGGAGTTAAATTGCTTTTTATTTCAGTGAATGTGACCTCCTAATGCGGTAAATTTAACAAATGAGCATTTTCAGTTCTTTAAAACATATCAAATGTTTAGAAACTCTAGTATGCCTAATAATTTGGAACAGTGCATTTAGAGTTTTGTTAATTTTTAAGATTATACTGTTATCATTGGGACGTTTCTTCAATAAAATTCGATGTATACTCTAACGGGTGATGGCTTTTCTTACACTGACTGTCATTTGCACTGACCATTTAGGAAAATCAGAGAAAAAGAACATTTGCATAATAATTTGGAACACAGTTTATAGCTTAGGTCCTGGACACACCCATACACGCAGGTTTTTAATTGCACTTAGTGGCATAGACTTCTATACAATTTATGCCGCATGTAGAGGCACAAGGATAGGACCCGGTAAGATGAGACACCTTGACGTGGTTACAGGGCTCACATGCTTTGGCCATCGCATTAGCTAAGTTCTCATTATTTTCTTTGTATCATGAAGCAGTTTTCTGCTATGCCTTTATGCCCCATTCAGACTTGAACAGCTTTACACATATCCATGCCATAGCATTCATTAGCCAGTATGCTATTTCATATATGATTAGTGTTAGGCTAGGGTCACACCAGCATTCAGCCTTGCATTAAGGGGTTTTCATGTAAAACTTAGAATTTTTCAGTATTAGTGCAGTGGTACTGGAAAGGAAAAAAACGCAGGTGTGCGTCTGTGTGGGTGCACAAGATTTCTAGAATCTCATAGGCTTTCCTTGTATTGTCAAATGCTGCTTTTTATCAACCTGTATTTGTATAAAACCAAGGAAAAACATGCAAGAAAACACCCTGTGTGAACAAAGCCTCAATATAATATGAAGTTTAAATTTGTCACAGAATTTCCCAGATCCGTTCATTCCTTGACAAATAAACTGCAAAAACACTTGTGCATGCCCTTATCATCTTCCTCCTTGACTACTGCAACCTCCAACTCTCTGACCATCCCCCCCCAGCACTCGTGCACCCCTCCAATCTATCCTAAACTCTACTGTCTAACTTATCCACCTGTCTCCCTTTTAATTCTCAGCCTCTCTTCTCTGCCAAGCCCTTTACTAACTTCCCATTGTCCAAAGACTCCAGTTCAAAACCATAACCATGAAATACTGTAAAGGATACAAAAGCGCATATAGGGTGTTATCTCTTGAAGCACACTGATATTAAGACAAGTGTCACTGCTCACCTGTTTGGTTGTGTGACACACAACCAGTTTAAAGCGCATGAGATGGCTGCTGCAGGAACCACAATCCCTGTGCACTGTGTTGGAGCAAAAACCAGCCAAAAGTAAAATTTGTGTATATGATCCGTGAAGACATGCGATGAAGGAACTACAAGAGTATATCATAAAACTACCATTGTATAATATACTCCTGTGGTTCCTTCATCGCATGGAAGTACGTATCATATACACAAAGTGCGCATCATATACACAAATTTTACTTTTGGTTGTTTTTTAAAACCGTAACCATGACATACAAAGCCATCCACAACCTGTCCCCTCCAAATATTTGTGACATGGTCTGCCGGTACCTACCTATGCGCAACCTGCGATCCTCTCATGATCTCCTTCTCTACTCTCCTCTTATCTCTTGTTCCCACAACCGCATAAAAGATTTCTCTCGTGCATCCCTCATACTCTGGAACTCCCTATCCCAAAACATCAGACTCTTGCCCACCATGGAAACCTTCAAAAGAAATCTGAAGACCCACCACTTTCGACAATCCTACAACCTGCAGTGATCCTCAGTCCACCAAACTGTCACATGACTAGCTCTACCCTCTCCTACTGTATCCTCACCCATCCCTCATAGACTGTGAGCCCTCGTGGCCAGGGCCCTCTCTCCTCACCTACTGTATCTTCACGCACCCTCATAGACTGTGAACCCTTGCGCGCATGGGTGTACCCAGGATCAAAACTAGGGGGGGGCAAGCCATGGTCATTCAGGTTGCGCCCGCTTCTCGTACCATCACTGTGCAGCAGCACACGGGCCGCTAAGAGTCCCGTGTGTTTCACTGAGCCTCCTGCTATCCACTGACGCCCACCTGCGCTTCCTCTTACCACAGCGGTGATGCCGTGCGGTGCGTTGCACAGTAGAACAAATAAAAAGCAGGAAGCACCACCTACTCCTAGTGTGGACTAAGCGGCACTTCCTGCTTTTATGCGTTACACTGTGCAACGCTCGGCGTCACCGCCTCCTCCTATATCTTCAGTTTTGGGAAGCTGCGGTGGAACCAGGAGAGGTAAGTACAGATTTTTTTAAAGGAGTACACGCTGGCCAGAGGAGTATGGGAGGAAAAAGAGGGTGGCTCACCGTGGCTGCATTATAATGTATGGAGAATTATGAGGCTGTACTATGATAAACACAGGACTGTGAGGGTGCATTATACTGTATGGAGGGCTATATGGAGAACTATGAGGGTGCATTATACTATATGGAGGACTATTGATGGCGCATTATACTGTATAGAGGACTATGGGTGAATTATACTATATGGAGAATTATGGGGATGAATTATACTATATGGAGAACTATGGGAGTGCATTATACTGTATGGAGGTGCATTATAATGTATGGAGGCATATGAGGCTACATTATACTATATAGAGGATAGTGGGGTTGCATTATGATAATTGGATGACTATGGATGGGGGACTATGGGATGCATTATAATACATAGAGGACTATGGGAATACATTGTAATGTATGGAGTAATGTGGGGATGCATTATAATAATTGGAGGACTATGGTGGCAGAGGAGGAGGACCATATAAACCATGATGGGGGACATATATACCACGATAAAGGCCATATTCCAGGAGGAGGACCATATACAGCAGGATAAGGGACATTAATACATAATGAAGGGTGAGAGGGGTCAATTTGTGAGTCATTATAGGATTTAGAATGTTACACGGGGCCCATACATCTGACCAACGTGCATGTGGAAGGTGGGGGGCCTAAATTGTGCACCTGTGCCTATCAGACTTGTTACACCACTGGGGAGCCCTATGGGGGCCGGGGGCTGTATATGACATGGGAGTCCTATGTGGGGCTGTATATGAGATGGAAGTTCCATCTCTCATATACAGCCCCCCCCAATGTCCCATAGGGCTCCCATCTCATATACAGCCCCCCCATAGAGCTCCCATATCATATACAGCCCCCTTATAGGGCTCCCATATCATATATAACACCGCCATAGGGCACCCAAATCATATTAAGCCCCCTCATAGGGCTCCTGTATCATATACAGCCCCTCCATAGGGCTCCCATCATGAGAGCCCTATGGGGGGGTTGTATATGATACGGGAGCCCTATGTGGTGGGCTGTATACAATATGGCAGCCTTATGGGGGGGGGTTGTATATGATATTGGAGTCCCATCTCATATACAGCCTCCCATACCCCATACAGTCTTCATATCATATATACAACAGCCCCCATAGGGCTCCTATATCATAGGCTGCGTATGATATGGGAGCCCTGTGGGGGCTGTATATGATATGGGAGTCCCATATCATATACAGCCTCCCTAATGCCCCATAGGGCTCCCATATCACATATAGCCCCATAGGGCTCCCGTGTCATATACAGCCCCCCCCATAGGGCTCCAATAATGGGAGCCTTTTAGGGGTCATATATATGAATGATATAGGAGCCCTATAGGGATGCTGTATATGATATGGGAGCCTATGGGGGGCAGGGCTGTATATGAGATGGGAGTACATGTCATCTCATATACAGTGTGCAGCCCCCACATAAGGCTCCCATATACAACCCTCTGGGCTCCCATCACCCCAACCCCCCACATTACTTTTGTTACATGCATCTATTTTTTAACAGTCAGTTGTCCTCTTGTGATGACTCTGACTTCACTCACTCTGTCTTGTCTTCACTTGCAGCTCGCTCGCCTAGTGCTCCTGGCTCCAGCCTTCCTCCTCAGTCCTCACCTCACAGGCCAGCAGCTTGCACCGCAGCCGCAGCCTGGGACTCAGCCTCAGTGCTCAGGGGTCATGTCACTAATTACATCACTTCTGAGTCCCCCTGCAGGCCTGCCAGTGTCTGCCGAGCTGATCTGCAGTCGGCAGACACTGTCTGAGGCTGAAGCCTGAGGGCGCCCGGCGTGATGATTATCCACCCTCCCTGGTCCCTGCGCCCTGCCCTGCCTGCCTGCTGGGCTGCTGCAGCTGCCGGCCTGCCGCCCCGCCACCCCATGTCACACACGCTGCGGCTGTGCGGCTGTCATGTGACAGGCACACAGTACAGTAGTAATACAGTAGGTGGGGTGCGCACAGTGCTACGTTCACCCCTTCCTCATGAGGGGGGGCAGCCTCTTGGGGGGGGGCAGCTGCCCCCCCCTGCCCCATGCTGGGTACGCCCATGCTTGCGCGCAGGGTCCTCTCTCCTCACCTACTATTTCCTCACCCATCCCTTGTAGATTTTAGGCCCTCATGGGCAGGGTCCTAACTCCTCACCTACTGTATCTTCACCCATCCCTTGTAGATTGTTGGCCCTCGTGGTCAGGGTCCTTTCTCCTCACCTACTGTATCCTCACCCATCCCTTCTAGACTGAGCCCTCGTGGGCAGGATCCTCTCTCCTCACCTACTGTATCCTCACCCATCCCTCATAGACTGTGAACCCTCGTGGGTAGGGTCCTCTCTCTTTACCTTCTATATCCTCACCCATCCCTTGTAGATTTTGGGCCCTCGTGGGCAGGGTCCTCTCTCCTCACCTACTGTATCTTCACCCATCCCTGGTAGATTGCGGGCCCTCGTGGGCAGGGCCATTTCTCCTCACCTCTCCTCACCTACTTTATCCTCACCCATCCCTTCTAGATTGAGCCCTCATGGGCAGGATCCTCTCCCATCACCTACTGTATCCTCACCTATCCCTTATAGACTGAGCCCTTGTGGGCAGGATCCTCTCCCATGACATACTGTATCCTCACCCATCCCTCATAGACTGTGAACCCACGTGGGCAGGGTCCTCTCTCCTCACCTTCTATATCCTCACCCATCCCTTGTAGATTTTGGGCCCTCATGGGCAGGGTCCTCTCTCCTCACCTACTGTATCTTCAGCCATCCCTTGTAGACTGTGAGCCCTCGCAGGCAGGGTCCCATCTTCTCACCTACTGTGTCCTTGGCCATTACTTGTAGACAGTGAGTCCTCGCAGCCAGGGTCCTCTCTCCTCTCCTCCTCTATCTTCACCCATCCCTGGTAGATTGTGGGCCCTCGTGGGCAGGGCCCTTTCTCCTCACCTTCTTTATCCTCACTGATCCATTCTCGATTGAGCCCTCATAGGCAGGATCTTCTCCCATCACCTACTGTATCCTCACCCATCCCTCATAGACTGTGAACCCTCGTGAGCAGGGTCATCTGTCCTCACCTATTGTATCCTCATCCATCCCTTGTAGACTGTGAGCCTTCGTGGGCAGGGTCCACTCTCCTCACCTACTGTATCTTCAGCCATCCCTTGTAGATTGTGAGCCCTCGCAGGCAGGGTCCCATCTCCTCACCTACTGTGTCCTCAGCCATTACTTGTAGACAGTGAGTCCTCGCAGGCAGGGTCCTCTCTCCTCTGTCCTCACCTACTGTGTCCTCTGCCATTCCTTGTAGAATGTGAGTCCTCACAGGCAGGGTCCTCTCTCCTCACCTACTATATCGTCACCCATCCCTTGTAGATTTTGGGCCCTCATGGGCAGGGTCCTTCCTCCTCAGTCCTCACCTCACAGGCCAGCAGCTTGCACCGCAGCCGCAGCCTGGGACTCAGCCTCAGTGCTCAGGGGTCATGTCACTAATTACATCACTTCTGAGTCCCCCTGCAGGCCTGCCAGTGTCTGCCGAGCTGATCTGCAGTCGGCAGACACTGTCTGAGGCTGAAGCCTGAGGGCGCCCGGCGTGATGATTATCCACCCTCCCTGGTCCCTGCGCCCTGCCCTGCCTGCCTGCTGGGCTGCTGCAGCTGCCGGCCTGCCGCCCCGCCACCCCATGTCACACACGCTGCGGCTGTGCGGCTGTCATGTGACAGGCACACAGTACAGTAGTAATACAGTAGGTGGGTGCGCACAGTGCTACGTTCACCCCTTCCTCATGAGGGGGGGCAGCCTCTTGGGGGGGGGCAGCTGCCCCCCCCTGCCCCATGCTGGGTACGCCCATGCTTGCGCGCAGGGTCCTCTCTCCTCACCTACTATTTCCTCACCCATCCCTTGTAGATTTTAGGCCCTCATGGGCAGGGTCCTAACTCCTCACCTACTGTATCTTCACCCATCCCTTGTAGATTGTTGGCCCTCGTGGTCAGGGTCCTTTCTCCTCACCTACTGTATCCTCACCCATCCCTTCTAGACTGAGCCCTCGTGGGCAGGATCCTCTCTCCTCACCTACTGTATCCTCACCCATCCCTCATAGACTGTGAACCCTCGTGGGTAGGGTCCTCTCTCTTTACCTTCTATATCCTCACCCATCCCTTGTAGATTTTGGGCCCTCGTGGGCAGGGTCCTCTCTCCTCACCTACTGTATCTTCACCCATCCCTGGTAGATTGCGGGCCCTCGTGGGCAGGGCCATTTCTCCTCACCTCTCCTCACCTACTTTATCCTCACCCATCCCTTCTAGATTGAGCCCTCATGGGCAGGATCCTCTCCCATCACCTACTGTATCCTCACCTATCCCTTATAGACTGAGCCCTTGTGGGCAGGATCCTCTCCCATGACATACTGTATCCTCACCCATCCCTCATAGACTGTGAACCCACGTGGGCAGGGTCCTCTCTCCTCACCTTCTATATCCTCACCCATCCCTTGTAGATTTTGGGCCCTCATGGGCAGGGTCCTCTCTCCTCACCTACTGTATCTTCAGCCATCCCTTGTAGACTGTGAGCCCTCGCAGGCAGGGTCCCATCTTCTCACCTACTGTGTCCTCGGCCATTACTTGTAGACAGTGAGTCCTCGCAGCCAGGGTCCTCTCTCCTCTCCTCCTCTATCTTCACCCATCCCTGGTAGATTGTGGGCCCTCGTGGGCAGGGCCCTTTCTCCTCACCTTCTTTATCCTCACTGATCCATTCTCGATTGAGCCCTCATAGGCAGGATCTTCTCCCATCACCTACTGTATCCTCACCCATCCCTCATAGACTGTGAACCCTCGTGAGCAGGGTCATCTGTCCTCACCTATTGTATCCTCATCCATCCCTTGTAGACTGTGAGCCTTCGTGGGCAGGGTCCACTCTCCTCACCTACTGTATCTTCAGCCATCCCTTGTAGATTGTGAGCCCTCGCAGGCAGGGTCCCATCTCCTCACCTACTGTGTCCTCAGCCATTACTTGTAGACAGTGAGTCCTCGCAGGCAGGGTCCTCTCTCCTCTGTCCTCACCTACTGTGTCCTCTGCCATTCCTTGTAGAATGTGAGTCCTCACAGGCAGGGTCCTCTCTCCTCACCTACTATATCGTCACCCATCCCTTGTAGATTTTGGGCCCTCATGGGCAGGGTCCTTCCTCCTCATCTACTGTATCCTCACCCATCCCTTGTAGATTTTGGGCCCTCATGGGCAGGGTCCTTTCTCCTCATCTACTGAATCCTCACCCATCCCTTGTAGATTTTGGGCCCTCATGGGCAGGGTCCTCTCTCCTCACCTACTGTATCTTCACCCATCCCTTGGTACCGCGAGGGCTCACAGTACCTGTGTGTGCTTTGTATTGTTCATAATTATTGTACTTTACGATGTATTGCCCCTGTCATATGTAATGCGCCATGGAATAAATGGCGCTATAATAATAAATATTAATAATGATTTACAAGTTAAGTTCATAATGTGTTTTGCACTGAAGTTACTTGATCATTTCTTTGTATCTTCCTCTGCTCATTCTGACCCTGGTTTGAGATCTTTGGACCAGCGCACTTTTGAGCACAGGCCTATACAGATTGCTCTTTATTGTCTTCTCCATTTGAAACCATGGGGAAAATCTCTTAACCACCGACAAACAAACGCACAACCTCTGCTTCTATGGGAAAAGTGACAGTTTGATTAACAGAGCATTATCCCATCCTCCGGGCTCTGAATTTGTTTGTGCTTATTGTAAAGATGAGGACACTTTCTGCCGTAGGATAAATTAGATTTGAAAACAAATATATGAGAGATGCATTAAACGCTCTTCCAGCACAGGCGGCGGAGCTGCATCCGACATAACAAGATCTCAGGAAGACTCCTCCTTACTACCTGAGGGGCTGCTTTGTCACTTTAAGAGATTGAAAAACAATTTGATACCTCAGATGCATGGGCTAATGTTAGCTTCAATAATCCTATGAGACGCTTTTGGCTAAATGTTCTACTTTGCAGTGCAAGGAAAAGTATTATATATATGCCAGCTCATATCAGTCTTCCCATGCAAGAAAAATAATGCTGCTATGTCTAACAATGTCACATATAATACTAATATAATAATAATATTTATTCATTTATATAGCGCTATTAATTCCATAGCACTTTACATACATCAGTAATGCTGTCCCTCTTGGAGCTCACAATCTAAACATCCTATCAGTATGTCTTTACAATGAAAATAATACCACATTATTAAATAATGCCCATAATGACAATCAATTAATTATCGTTGTCTTTACATTTTGTCATTTTCTAATCAGTCTTTATTCACTATTTGTGATGATAGTTATGACTCATGAACAAGCTGTGAGCAAGGATGGTCAGACATTTCAGAGTCAGATACCAAGAGAGGACATCATAACTAAGGGGAAAAACAAAGGCTTAGGTGCCTTCACATTAGCGTATGTGAACGCAGCTTATGCTGCGTTCCCATACGCAGTCAAATGCATGCGCACTGCGTTCCTATGTTTAACATAGGAACGCAAAGTGCCTGCGTTTGTCAGCGTTTGCTGCGTTCGGGTGCGGATGCGGACGATATCTGCTCCTTCCGGTGTCCAGCGTCCGCACCCGGGACGTAGCAAGTTGCATTTTTTGGGGCGCTCGGGGACCTTGGAAAATCAGCAAGCGTCCCCAAGCGCACAAAACATGCATTGTTCGTCAATGGGTCCGCAGTGTTCTGCACTTGACAGCGCAGGAGAACGCTGCGGGCCCATTGAAAAATCTCCCGGTGGCTGCCGGTGATGTCACAGGAGATCACCGACAGCCACCGGGAGATCAGCTCATCTTCTGATGGTCCCCCTCCTCCCCGCCGGTAATACCCTAGCGGTGTCGGCGGGGTTAAACAGCTGATGTGACAGCTGTTTGAATCTTCCCGCGCCGACATCTCCTCTCGGTGTCGGCGCGGGAGATTCAAACAGCTGTCACATCAGCTGTTTCTCTCCCGCCGACATGTCCCGGAGCTTACCGGCGGCCGGGAGGCGGAGATCTCCGGCGCTGATCTCCGCCCCCGGACGACCGCCGAATTGGCTGCCGGGCTGTACAGTGTGTGTCCGCAAGGCGGACATTCTCCGCTGAGGACACATCAAAAATGACACTGCGTTTGACTGCGTTTGTGTCTGCATGCCATCAGCATTGCAGACACAAACGCTAATGTGAAGCCAGGCCTAAGTCAGGTCACAGTCCGGAGTCAGTATACCAGGAGGATAACAGATCAAAGAAAAGGGACCAGACAAACAGATATATAATGATTAAAATAAAATAAATATTAAATATTAAAAAAAAATCTCTTGGTGATAATTCAATAATAATGGCCACTTTACACGCGGCAACAGGTAGATAGAAAACTGCAGGTGTCGGAGACAATTGTACCTTTTACCTTCAAAACACCTTGAAGAGGCTGCGTGTAAATCAGGTATCTGCAAGGTGTTTTGAAGGTAAAAGGTACAATTGTCTCCGACACCTGCCGGTTTTCTATCTACCTGTTGCCGCGTGTAAAGTGGCCATAACAGTTATAAAATATATATTAATGAATGCATCTGTGCACTGAATCTTTATAGGGCTATTCAATAAGAATTAGCGTTAATATTATATTTCTGTGCTAAATGGGTAAAACCAAAATATATTGTGGTAGAATCCCATATATAAAATGAGAATGCATGAACGGTTATCAGAGCTGGTACAATGAATCCAGAGTTTAAGAGATTTAAGGTAAATCATACAAATTAGAAAATCGGAGAATTAGTGTATTCTAATTATTTTCTATTTCTTCTACTTCCCCTCTATGAATGAGGAAAAACATGTACGGTATATAGATCAATATATCATTATTTTTAAAAGATTAGGTTTTCACAATTTTTACTCTTAGGCCGGCTTCATACCACGGTTTGGAGCTGTCAGGTTGTGTCCGGTGTTTTGCAGGATGGACCGGACAGAACCTGACAGCCCCGAACATGCAGAATCTAAAGGCAAATATGACCTTTGATCCTGTTTTAAACAGGAATAATTTCTGCGCGTCTGTGCCGCTGTCCGGTGCTGAAATTTCAGCCGTGGAGGTCCCCAAGTGCTGAACTTCAGCGCTCTGTCATCATCAGGCGTCAGGAAACGGTACAATTTTTTGCCAGATCCAGAGCGGTCCGGCGTCCGTAGACTCCCATGTTATGGGTGCCGGATCGCCCCGGATCAGGGAGGATCTGGTTTTGTTTGTTTTTGCAACCAGACACAAAAAATGCTGCAGACTCTGATTTTGTGTCTGGTACCAAAATGAAAAAAAACGGATCTTCCTGGAAAATCACAAAACCGGATGGCAAATAACAGCCATCCAGCACCATAGGGACACATAGGAAGGGGGGGCAAAATCAGATTCGGATCTGTCCAGTTCACACAGGACAGACCCGGACCCAAAAAACCGTGGTAAAAGGTGCAGAGGAGGACTCAAACCAATGAAGGTATATATTATTTCCTTTTCATAGCCAATTTTCCAAGATAGTTTCAAACTAAAATTGTGAAAACACAATCTTTTAAAAATAGTGATATATTGATCTATGTCCATGTTTTTCCTCATTCATAGAGTGAAAGTAAAAGAAATTGAAAAAGAAACAATTAGAATACACTAATTCTCATTGATTCATTGTACCAGCTCTTTTAACCATTCATAAATTCACATTTTATCCATGGGATTTTAATACAATTTATATTGGTGTTAACCAATTAGCACATACATATAATATTAACGGTAATGCTTATAGAATAGCCCTATACAGATATAGTATAGAATAGCCCTATACAGATATATAGTATAGAATAGCCCTATACAGATATAGTATAGAATAGCCCTATACAGATATAGTATAGAATAGCCCTATACAGATATAGTATATAATAGAGCCCTATACAGATATAGTATAGAATAGCCCTATACAGATATAGTATAGAATAGCCCTATACAGATATAGTGCACAGATGCATTCATTATATATCTTTTATAATTTATTATTTTAGTATCACCAAGAGATTTTTTTATATTTTATATTTTATTTTATTCATTTTATATTTGTTCTTTTGGTTAAGAACATAAGGATGTAGCATATCCTGACTCATCCTAACCTCACTAGGAACGTGACATACAGGTGGAGCCACCTCATTAATTAGGAGCAGCTCCCTCTGAGATAATCCCATTAAACTGACCTATATATTGCTGTCTGTTCACAAATGTTTGATACACCATTGACATGAACCTGAGGAAGGCTTAGGCTGGCTTCACACTACGGCTGGGATCCGATCTGTGGCTGTCCGCTTGACAAACAGCCCCGAACCGGATCAGCACACAGAACTGGAGGGCTAATTTGCCCTCCACTCCGGTGTGCAGCCGCACGCAGATAGGTCAGGACCGCAGCTGGCTTCCCGCAAGCTGACCTATCAGCGGCAGTAGCTGCGTGCGGCTGCACACCGGACCGGAGGGCAAATTAGCCCTCCAGTTCTGTGTGCTGATCCGGTCCGGGGCTGTTTGTCAAGCGGACAGCCACGGATCGGATCCCAGCCGTAGTGTGAAGCCGGCCTAAGTCTGTAATATAAAGCTGAAACGTGTTGTACTTACCGTACTCTGAATGTTATTATCCTGAAGCCTATTAATAAAACGTTCACCCATTGGAACACATCTTGTCCTGTCTAGAAGCACCACAGACCTTTACTCCGGACATTATCTCCTACATATGATTGTGTAGTGGGCATGCTATGTGACTTCTGCTGAGGTCTTTGTGCAGGGACGGGGAGGAGGAGAGCTGTTTCTATCGGCTATGATCTCTATGAATAAATACGTTATCTATGTAAATCCTAAGTTATCTATAGGTAGACATTGGCAGCCCCCTGAAGAAGGTTTGAAACACGTGTCGGGGTCTGCGCCCCAGACACTGATTGTTGTGCCTCTGCCTCTGTATAGATACGGGTAAGTAACCTTTTGGGACATGGTCTGGTAAAGCATTTTAGGTCACATGAGGCCTGCATTTTTAATCTCTGTATGGCTATGTTCACACATTTGCGTATTTTGTTGCGCTTTTTTGCGCACGCTTTTTGCCGTGTTTTTTGGTTGCGCAAAAAAGCGCAACAAAACACACTGGGGCTTTCACACACTGCACTTTCTTTACCCGAGAAAGCGCAGGTAATGTCACAGAGGGGAGGAAGAATCCTGCTTCCTCCTCCCCTCTGTGACATGTGTGACCGACCATTAGATTTCGCAGTGCATTAACATACACTGCGAAATCTAAATTAAACAAAGCCAAATGTATGTAAAATAAAAAAGAATCAAATACTTACCTCTCTAACGCCTTTCCCCAGTGTCTGGTGCCGAAGACAGGCGATGTGTGTCCAGCAAGAGCTTGCCGTGATGTCAGAGGGGGCGTTCCCGGCGCTGATTGGCCGCTTGCGGACATGTTGTCACGCTGGGAGCGGGAGAGGCACTCAGCGTAGGACCACGACGGGGGGGGGGAATAAGGAGTCCCTAAAGCTATGGGCACAAGAGGGAGAGGGTGACCCCTAGTCTTACTGGGGCTGACCCTGTCTGCCCTAACGTCCCTATACAGTTTCCTCAACTGTCGCCGACCACGAACCTCGTCCCTCTCTGATCCTAGCACTACCTTATCTAAGGATCAGATGGAGAGGTTCACTAGACCCCTCCACTAACAACTAAAGACAAACACAAGGAAAAAACAGACAATGGGGAAAGAAAACACTTATCTTGCAGCAGAGCACAGCAACCTCCACAACCTCAGCTTCTGCTGGAGCAAGGATAATGAGTGCACAAGGAAATATCACCTGCACCGAGGGAGGGCAATGAAACTCCTTATAAAGGTGGGAAGAACCTGCTGGGTCCTAGAGACCCAGAATACTGGTGTAGAAACCAGACCGAGCACAAGACCTTCCCAGCCGTCTCCCCATGATAGGGAGATCTTATCATACCTTCTCTTTATCTACACAGAAGGTAAATGCCCCTGAAAGACGGACCGTCCTCAAACCTTATGGCTGATTGGCCAAACGCTGGGACCGTCTGCGCGTGGCCTCTACCCTGTCATCCGTGCCACCCGTGACACATGTGATATGTATCACATGACCGCGATCAGCCAATCAGCGCCGAGAACGCCTCCTGACATCACGGCAGGTCCTGGCAGCACTACACATTGCCTGGCCTTGGCACCAGACACCGGGAAAAGGCGTTGGAGAGGTAAGTATTTGATTCTTTTTTATTTTACATACATTTGGCTTTGTTTAATTTAGATTTCGCAGTGTATATTAATGCACTGCGAAATCTAATGGTCGGTCACAGCTGTCACAGAGGGGAGGAGGAAGCAGGATTCTTCCTCCCCTCTGTGACGTCAGAGGGAGAAAACGCAGGAGCAGCTGCGTAAAGAATTGACACCTCAATTCTTTACGCAACTGCGCTTTCTGCCATAAAAAGCACTGCGTATTTTTACGCACTGTCTGCACGGCAAAGTGAATTTCCCATTCACTTTGCTGGCAGACACAAAACACATTGCGTATTTTGAGAAGCGCGCGTAAAAAGCGCACAAAAATACGGAATGTGTGAACGTAACCTATAACTTGTATACATTTTTATAAATACTATGTATTTGATGTAATTATATGCCTAATTGTACCAGATATTATATTATAGCTTTGTTCTATGCACTTTACTGTTATCCATGTCAATACAGGCTTTGGTGTCTACAGTTATTGTCTGTCCCCTGTAAGGCTGGCTTCAGACTTGCAGATGCATCTGCAGCGTTTTGCAGATGCATCTGCAAGCATCTGCATGCAGACCGCGGCCCCTATGCAGACCGCCGTGCGCTCCATTATAAACATAGGGGCCGCGGTCTGCATGCAGATGCTTGCAGATGCATCTGCAAAACGCTGCAGATGCATCTGCAAGTCTGAAGGCAGCCTTACACCAATTGTCCTGGTCTGTAACACGTTTGATTTTGGTCTAATTCTTCTATGTTCAACTGGTGGTACTGCAAATAAAACAAAAACCACTTGCATTTCCATTGGTTGAATTTTATTAGTTTTTACTAGTCTGTTAAAATATGCAATTTGACTCAGATCTCCTTTGTTTAATGTATATTCATAGAGTGACATCTTTTGACTATGTCTGTATTGACCTCTTGGGTTCTTATCAGTCTAAGGCTGGCTTCACACTACAGTTTTTGTCATGTTCGTTTTTGAAAAGAACAGAACAGGATGGTTTTTGCCTCCCATACATCCCTATGGGGCCGGATTGGTCATAAATGGCCATCCAGTTTTGTGAATTCAGTCCCGGATTAGTTTCTGTCCTGTTTTTTCCTGGCCCCAAAATCGGAGTCTGCACCGTTTTTTGGGCTCCGGTGACAAAACCGGACAGAAACGCATCCGGTCCAGGACACCTAACATGCAGAACTATGGAGTCGGATACGGGAAAAAACAGAATCATTTCCTGGATCCGGTTCCAGGGTACAGAGCATGCTCAGAACAAGAGCACTGCTCTGCACTCATGGTATATGTGTGTAATTTCACTTTAGCAGTGTATCTATATACACTGCTAAAGTGAAATGAAAGAAAGGAATGGTGAAAAAAAATTTAAAAAATCAAATACTTTACCTCTCTGGTGACTGTCCCGGGAAGGCGTCTGATGCTGCAAAGACCTTAAAAGTTGATTGGCCGGTAGCGATCAGCTGATGTGTCACGTGACCACAACCGGTCAGTCAGCTGTTGATCAGCTGATCAAGGTCCTTGCAGTATCCTTTCTGCATTGGATGTGGACGCCTCGGATCCCGGGACAGGTGAGCATTTTTTTTATTTTTGATGCCCACTGCTTTCTTTTATTTCAGTTTAGGAGTGTATGTTCATACACTCTAAAGCGAAACTACTGTACATGCCTCCTCCCAGCTCTGTCAGTCCAGATCCCTCATAATCCCGAATCCGGACTGACAGAAATGGCATCCGGAGGTACACATCCAGGCCTGTTCGTTCCTTTCCGTGGAGTCCTGCACAAAACCGGATCCCCACGGACAGAACAAAACCATGATGTGAAGCCAGACTAATTTGTTATTGTAACCTGACCTGAATAATGATACTGAGACAATGGTGGAAAAGTGATCTCTACAAAACAGGCATTTCAAGGCGATCTAGAAGTTCAGTTGACAGTATAAAAACTGCAGGATTTAAGGATTTGAAAACAGAACAAAACACATTTTTTAAAAAAAAAAAAAAGTTTATTAGAGATGAGCAAATTGTCACAAATTTCCCAAAAAAAAAATCAGATTCACCAGAATTTGATTTTTTTTTTATTGAATTTGCATAAATCCAGCAATAAGATGACCAGAGGGCTATCCTATTTCTGGATTTTTTTGGGAAAGGAGTTAAAAAATGTTGAAAGGTTATACGTTCACATTTTCGGCTGCCCTTGCACTATCCTGTTGAAGGCAAGACAGAATGCCATCTCCCTGAATTATCAAATCACAAAGCCTTTTAATCTCTATGGAGGAGGGAAGAGAAAGCATACATAGATCCTACTAAAGGTCTATCAATCAATTTTATCTCACTCAAGTGCTGGATTCACAGCCACACTGCTCAGTACTGCAATAAAATGACCCCAATGCTGCTGCTTCTGAATATATGCTGCACCCATAAAGAAGACTAGGAATCCTTTTATCGCTGTACTAGTCGAAACCTAGGGTCAGACCTGTGTCAGCCTTCAGCCTGCTGAATCCGTCAAATACTTAGTCTCTGGCAGGCTGAACACATAGGGTTAATGTTATGCGCCGGCTGCCTATGCATCACTATGGATGCCTGATGATTTGCGCTGCCGCTGGCTACACACACAAGGACCGGATATGTGCTATTGCAGAGCGCACAGGAAATGCAGTTTGCAGCGTTTTCCTGTGCGCTCTGCAATAGCACATATCCGGTCTTTGTGTGTGGAGCCGGCGGCTGCGAGAATCAGAAAGTTTCTATAATGATGCATATGCAGGCGGCGCATAGCCTTACTTGACATTAACGCAATGCGCTCAGCAGGCTGAGGGCTGGCTGAGGGCTGACGCTAGTTAGACCCTAGCCTTACAGCTAGTTTTTACCCATTATCTTAGAGACAACTGGAAATCAGAGATAGAGCTTGCAGAAGGAGAAACTAATGAAACATACAATATTCAAGTCATGTAAAGAAATACTATGCCTCATGTACACACACAACAGATTATTCTGAAAAGTTACCTGAAATGACTGATACACTTTGAGGAATTCCATGTTGTACTTCTGGGACGAATATAAAAAAACTAACTAGCACGTCCATGAAACAGACAGGTGTGAACTGGTGTGTGGCGCCCCTGTGACCAGGTGGCCACAGGGTGAACTGCAGCTGGGATAGGTAGGATGGTCACTCCGCACAAACACCCACACACACACTCCGACCCTGAGCCTAAGTCACTTCATGTCAGGCGAGGGGTGGCGGGAGTAGCTAAGCGTGGGTGGAAAGTAGTATAGAACCCGGGAAAGGGGGGAGGAACTGGGGTAAAACCAAGGAACACTAAGTTGGAGAGAGGTTACCTGAAGGGTGGTGAAGTGGGAACCATCCCCAGGCCTAGACACCCTTCAATCAAGTGTGGGAGACAGAGAAAGAACAACGGAGCCTGGCGGCCTTATCCACTAATGGCCGGCCTGGAACCCAGGCTGAACCCGTGGAGAGATAGAAGGAGCCAGGTGAGCCTGACTAACCCGGATCACTGGTGCCTGGGCCAGAGAACCAGAGTGCCGGCTCTGTAGATGTGGCCGGGGATGCTGCAAGCCCCTAAGAAGAATCATTTATTTTTTGGGGGGAAGACTTGGTGTTTCTTACATGTCGGTAGAACCAGGGACATTATTATAGAATGGGGCACAGGATGGGATAAAATGATTTTCTGGAAGGAGCCCAGGATTGGTGAAGTTATTCCAGGATGGGGGACATTATTACTGGAAGAGGCTCAGGATGAAGAACATTACCAGGAAAGGGCCCAGGATGGGTGAAGTTATACCAAGATGGGAGACATATCAGGATGAGGGAAATTATTACTGAACAGGGCTCAGGATGAAGAACATTACCAGGAAGGAGCCCAGGATGGGTGAAGTTATACCAAGATGTCAGACATATCAGGATGGTGAACATTACTGGAAATGGCGCAGGTTGGGAAATATTATACTAGGAAGGGGTCCTAGATGGAAAACATTATACCAGGAAAGGACCCAAGGTAGAGAACATTATTATTCTAGAACAAAGGCCACAACGTCATCATCAGATTGCTGGTGATTGCCTGCAGATACACAAGCAAACTTCTTCAACTTGCTTTCAACAATTTACTAACCGAGTTTTGTAAAGACATAAAAAAAATAGCATACATGCCCTGTCTGTTGTGTCTGTGTCTTATGATTTTGCACTTACTGTAGATGAGTGGTAGAAGTCAACAGTACAGAACCTCCAATGTACATATACAGGGTCCTTTGAATCCAGCCATAACAGGAATATCCATATCCATACCAAGAATATGCACCTTTAATCGTAAAGTGACCCATTTAGTCTCTCTCTATCCCTACGGGTACCTTTACACGCCGCTACTGGAGGATGGATACAACCCGCTACTTCACGTGCACGAGAACGCACAAATGGTTACAAACGGTAAACGCACCTCCTTTACACGCCGCCACAAGGTGCGCTACGCTACGCAACATCTATAGCTAGATACATCGCCGGGTGTCTCAAGTAGCCATCTGTAGCTCATCATCGCTCATTTACACACCGCTACAACCAGCTACTATGGGCGTACCTGGTGCAGCAGGGACAGCACATAGGCGTGCCACAATTGTGGATTACGAGACGTCCGTACGCTGATAGGACAAAGCAATAATACCATGATTGGCCAGGCATCGCAGGAGGCTGATTAATACTTGACGCTCGAGCAATTGTGTAGTGTGACTGGTCAGCTCCTTAAATATGCCGCCCTGTGCGGCGACAACCAATCGCAACGCAGGAGCTTCCTCCAATGATCGCTGAAGGGGGCGCGGAAACCCGGAGCCTGTGTCACGCCCCAGCTACATAGCATGGTGTAGAAACAACCCTTCTGTTCCTTCTTTACACGCCGATACAGCTCGCTACAATCAGCTTTGTAGCCATCTGTTTTCGAGCAGTGCTCGGAAACAGATGTATCTGTTGCCGGCTGTCTCGTCCCGTCTTCACACGCCGCTACTACGGGCTATATTGACGCTACAAGCTACATTTGTAGCCTGTAGCGGGTTGTATCCATCCTCCAGTAGCGGCGTGTAAAGGTACCCTACAAGTTCATCCACACCCCCATGACCATTGTATGTCACCACTATCCTCTTTTAGATCTCAGAGGGGCCAATGTCAGTCACGTCTGGAGGCTGGGGACAAGATTGCTTTATCGTTCCGAATAGCAGCAACGCCTAGCTAGAAGCATTATTACAGAGCATGACGTTTTATACCTCTGTTCAACATCATATTGAACACCTACTTATTTGGATAAGTCTTACTTAGTGATGAGTGAACACTATCATGCTTGGATGTTTGGTACTCGTGACCAGCAGTCAGACGCTTGGATGGGTTCAACTCATATGCCGATGGAAGTCAATGAGAGACTCAAGCTTTTTTTCAGATCTTTCTGAAAAATGGTTGAGTAAGGGCCCTTTCACATCAGCGTTTTTTTTTAAATCGCGGCAGATGCGGTGAAAAAAACGCATCTGCCGCGATTACCGCATACCGGCTGCACTTGTGGCACGGTTGCGGTTTTTGCCATGCAAATTATAGGCGGACTTGCGGCAGGTGCGGCAAGTGCGGTTTTGCACTTGCGGCAGGTGCGGCCGCGAAAAAAAACCCGGCTGACCGCGGTTTTTTTCGCGGCCGCACCTGCCGCAAGTGCAAAACCGCACTTGCCGCACCTGCCGCAAGTCCGCCTATACTTTGCATGGCAAAAACCGCAACCGTGCCGCAAGTGCAGCCGGTATGCGGTAATCGCGGCAGATGCGGTTTTTTCACCGCATCTGCCGCGATTTGAAAAAAACGCTGATGTGAAAGGGCCCTTACCCAACTACTTCCATTTTACTCGGTAAACGAATTTAGCCCGTCCGATCATCTGACTGCTGGTTACGAGTACCAAACATCTGAGCATGGTAGTGTTTGCTCATCACTAGTCCTAATTTAAGGCCAGTGATTGGATATTGAGTTTTCCTAAGAACACGGCCTTAAAATTCATTGTCATTGGACGGTGTAAACAGGTGAAATGCTTCCAATAAAATGATGTTCTACGTGTAGAATGATCATTCTTGGTTTCTGCATAGAACCTTCGTTTGTTGGACGATTTAAACAGGTCAATAAATGATTGTTGATTGGCTTGGATGCTGCTGACCGCAGCTGTTAAGCAACCACCGATAGGCTACATGCAAGTTTTAATGTGTCCTTAGTGTATGTTCTCCAGGAGAGACTAAATAGCCGTCATTCAGTATGAGCGAGCTGCCGGAGACACAGTAATTTCTCAACCTAATTACCGTAGTAGTTCAAGCAACCAGTGCCCAAGGCAATGCAGAATGCTCTGCTCATCCCCCTCCAAAACACCGAAATAAGTCAGAATCCCTGTTTGTAAACTGCTTACAGATAGTTCTCACCGAATAACAAGAGAATACTCCGATGTTACAGATTGTTTATATTCTGCTATGTTTTACCCACACAAGTAATAACAGCAATTGTTATGGATCCAAAGCGGTAAATCTTGTGGCTACTTCCAGAAAAATAAGAACTACGAGAATACAACGTGAAGCAACGCAAAGGTGCACTTGTTCTTTCCATAAACCACTGGAAAAAAACAGCGATGGATTATTCTTTATATTTGGTAGAAATGGAATACAACACTTATATGGTCAAGTGTGGAATCAATATGTGATTAGTGGATGGAAATGGCCAGAAGCAAAACAGGAAACAATGAAAAAATGGTAATAAAACTCTCTAGATTGGACGTTCTTTACATAAAACTGAGAAAGAACAGGGAATTACATAATCAGCCAATCCATTATGTATCACTAGACGGGGGCCCGATTCTATCACACAGTGCAATTCTAGAATGTGTGCGCTGTCACTGCAAAATGTCATCCTGTGACAATCTAATGGGTCTGGGGGGGAGTCGTCTGCGACACACATGTGCTCCTGTGTAGTGGCTTGGTCAAGGCAATGCTCTTTGTCCAGTAGTCTCGTTTGCATGGCGTTGCCTTTTACGTTGTGTTGCTGCTTCTTTCCTTTCCATATTATTTCCATATCATCTGTGCGCTTTTCAGAATGACCCATCTTGGTATAGATTTTAAGTGATCAATCAAGCTTGACTGTTAACCAAACTTAATTTCCACATTCCAGTTTAACTGTATTTTGTAATGTACACGATGTCCTATAGGGAGAGCTGTTTTTGAAACAAACTTACAGGCACAGAGTCAGACAGACAGACTGGATAGGGATTTTATATAGTAGACTAGCTGTAGTACCCGACTTCGCCCGGGTTAATAACTGCTGTTAACAAAATAGAATGTGTTAACAAAAATGTATTCTGCACACAAAAACCACAAAACAAATCGATAGAAATGTAATTATTAAAAGGCAAAAACTAGGCTAATAGACGCATTTCACAACATATATTTCAACACCACAGATATTCCACACAGATTTAACTAAATTGGCCAAGTAATGTGAAGTAATCTTCTACTCCTTATTTGAGAGCCTTTTGATAAATGATATTCTTAGTTCAGGTGCAAAGACGAACAGATTTTTGACTGTTCCAACTCTTGAACAGGCCACATAAAGTTGATCATGTCTGCAAGCCTCGCTTCCCTCTCCTCAGAAAGTTCATTGGCCTTTGAGGAAGCAGCTCTTGTTATCTTGTCTGCAAGCCTCACTTCCCTCTCCTCAGAAAGTTCATTGGCTCTTGAGGAAGCAGCTCTTGTTCTCTTGTCTGCAAGCCTCGCTTCCCTCTCCTCAGAAAAGTCATTGGCTCTTGAGGAAGCAGCTACTGTTCTCATGTGTGTAAGCCTTGTTTCTCGGTCTTCACATTTTTCATTGGCCCGTAATGCAGCTTTTCTTTTCGCATCAGCTGACATTCGTGCCAAGGAATTCCTTTTTATATGAGGAATTATTGTGGTAAAAATAGTCTGTAACTGGCAGTTTCTATATCCTCTCACATAGAGGTAATGTGACTGACATCAGCCTTTCCACCAACACACCCTATTACCTCACAGACATCCTATTACCTCACACAAGCTTTGTTATACTGAGAATGTCCTTTGTTGCCTATATTAACCAATCAGAGCTCAGATTAATTAACTATAGTAAAATAGAAGTTCAGGTGTGATTGGTTGCTATTGGAGCCTGATAAATCCCCAGGTAACAGGAAGCCCTCCCCCCTGACAATATATATTATCTCACACATACACATATTAGACAGGTCATGTGACTGACAGCTGCCGTATTTCCTACATGGTACATTTGTTTCTCTTATAGTTTTGCTGCTTGTTTATATTTTTGAAGGATAATACCAGACTTTCTGTTTTAGGGCAATTATGTGGCGAGGTTGGTGTATGTGTGGTGAAATGTGTGCTGAGGGTTGTATATGTGTTCAAGCACGTGGTAGTGTGTGGCGCATTTTGTGTGTGTGTTCATATCCCCGTGTGTGGTGAGTATCCTACGTCAGGGCCCCACCTTAGCAACTATACGGTATATACTCTTTGGCGCCATCGCTCTCATTCTTTAAGTCCCCCTTGTTCACACCTGGCAGCTGTCAATTTGCCTCCAACACTTTTCCTTTCACTTTTTCCCCATTATGTAGAAAGGGGCAAAATTTTTGGTGAATTGGAACGCGCGGGGTTAAAATTTCGCCTCACAACATAACCTATGATTCTGTCGGGGCCCAGACGTGTGACTTTGCAAAATTTTGTGGCTGTAGTTGCGACGATGTAGATGCCAATCCCGGACATGCATACATACATACACACATTCAGCTTTATATATTAGATTATTGACAGAATCACCACATACCGTGGGTCGTGTCACACTTGCAGATTCAGACTGGTGTAAATGGCACTCTATGGCAGCTCATCAATATAAATCATTAAATACAGAGGTTTCCTACCGGTTCCAGCTATGATACACAGTTTGAATATGTGTCTGTTGCAGCCAATCACAATAGCAATAGTAGCAGTCAAGACTACTTGTCGTGGTGGGTGATGATACTTTGTTGATTGTACTGATTGCAAGAACAAGGCTCTGTAATGCCTCACTAGAACATTGCCCCTATGAGTTAAGGTGCAGCTGGCGTGTCAGTTTTTTAAACTACCGCCATGTCGTTTTCTGCTGTGTTTATATGCACACTTGGATTTATGCACTTTTGATGGATATCCAATAAAGCATTGAAGATTTTAACCTTTACTGGCAATGCCACTACCAATCCTTTGTCTTTTCTCTTCTATATGTAGGCAAGCACCAGCAGGATTCAGATAATGTAGTGAGCCCTGCAAACCTTTCATACATTTTTCTGTGCATTGTCTATGGAACTGCCATATATAACCCCCAAACTATCATGTGCCATTTTTAATACTAAATATGGCTATAGTCACATTTAGAATGGAAAATGCGGTTACCGCATCCAGTTCCGGATGCGGTAATCTCATGTGCATTCAGACACATTTTGCATTCTAAATATGTCCCTAAACCCGCATCCGGTAACCGGATTGCTCCATAGTGTGCAATCCGGTTGCCGGATGCTTTGTTCATCCCTGCTGCTGCGGGGATGAGCAAAGGGTTAAAGTGTTAAATATATGTGGGCAACATGTCCCCAGGGAGTGTCCACCCTCCCTAGAGACATGTTGTCCAAATACACTGGCATGTTAATGGTTAATAGGTTTATTACTGTATCGCCGCTATTTGTCGGCTTTTAAAACTTTTGAATGAAAGCCGGCGGCTCCTCTGTGTAGTATCAGTACGTAATGTGCGTAAGCACCAGGGACAGCTCCTTATTGAGTATGCTGCCCTGCAATGTGCTTACGCACATTACGTACTTATACTACACAGGAGCCGCCGGCTTTCATTCATAAGTTTGAAAAGCCGACAAATAGCGGCAATACAGTAATAAACCTATTACCGTATATACTCGTGTATAAGCCGACCCGTGTATAAGCCGACCCCCCTACTTTTGCCCCAAAAATCTGGAAAAACCTATTGACTCGTGTATAAGCCGAGGGTGGACCCCAGCACAGGTATACAGCCCCCAGCAGTGTGGTATACAGGCCCCCCCCCAGTGGTATACAGGCCTCCCCAGTGGTAGTATACAGCAGCCCTAGTGGTAGTATACAGCAGCCGCAGTGGTAGTATATAGCAGCCCCAGCAGCCCCAGTGGTAGTATATAGCAGCCCCAGCAGTAGTATACAGCAGCCCCAGTGGTAGTATATAGCAGCCCCAGTGGTAGTATATAGCAGCCCCAGTGGTAGTATATAGCAGCCCCAGTGGTAGTATATAGCATCCCCAGCAGCCCCAGTGGTAGTATACAGCAGCCCCAGTGGTAGTATATAGCAGCCCCAGCAGCCCCAGTGGTAGTATACAGCAGCCCCAGTGGTAGTATATAGCAGCCCCAGTGGTAGTATATAGCAGCCCCAGCAGCCCCAGTGGTAGTATATAGCAGCCCCAGTGGTAGTATATAGCAGCCCCAGTTGTAGTATATAGCAGCCCCAGTGGTAGTATACAGCAGCCCCAGTGGTAGTATACAGGAGCCCCAGCAGCCCCATTGGTAGTATACAGGAGCCCCAGCAGCCCCAGTGGTATATACAGCAGCCCAGTGGTATATACAGCAGCCCCAGTGGTATACAGGCCTCAGCAGTATATACAGCAGCCCCCAGGGGTTATACAGCAGCCCCCAGGGGTTATACAGCCCCCTGGGGGTACCAACAGCCTCCAGGGGGTACCCAGCAGCCCCCTGGGGGTACCAACAGCCCCCTGGGGGTACCAACAGCCCCCAGGGGGTACCCAGCAGCCCCCTGGGGGTACCAACATCCCCCAGGGGGTACCAACAGCTCCCAGGGGGTACCCAGCAGCCCCCAGGGGGTACCCAGCAGCCCCCTGGGGGTACCAACAGCCCCCTGGGGGTACCAACAGCCCCCAGGGGGTACCAACAGCCCCCACAAGCTGGCACTGTCCCCCCTTGTAAGTGCCCCCCCCCCCCGCTACTTATACATTACCATCCCGGTGTTCTGATCGGCGCCGCTCATCCGTGCTGCGTCTTCATCCTCCCGCGCTGGCTGCATCCGGTTCTCCGGCGGTCGCGCGATGACGTCACATCGCTGCGACAGCCGGAGATCACGGATGGAGCCAGCGAGGAATGGAGGATGAAGAAGCACCGAGGAGCGGCGCCGATCAGAACACCGGGATGGTAATGTATAAGCACCGGGGGGGGGGGCCCTTACAAGGGGGGACAGTGGCAGCTTTTGGGGGGCCATATGAACTGCTTCCCCCTGCGCTGATTGACAGGGGGAAGCAGTGCATATATAATGAGCGGCCCCACGTGACGGGGCCGCTCATACAGCAGCCCCCCCCGCCTCCTCCAGCCTCCACAGCCCAGAGGTACCGTATTGACCCGTGTATAAGTCGAGGGGGGGACTTTTCAGCCCAAATCTTGGGCTGAAAAACTCGGCTTATACACGAGTATATACGGTAACTATTAACATGCCAGTGTATTTGGACAACATGTCTCTAGGGAGGGTGGACACTCCCTGGAGACTTGTTGCCCACATATATTTAACACATTAACCCTTTGTTCATCCCCGTAGCAGCAGGGATGAACAAAGCATCCGGCAACCGCAGGCATTCACATGTGCCTTGCGGTAGCCGGATGGGCTCCCATAGGTGGTCATTATAGCTGCCGAATCACTCTGAAAAACGTTGCCTGCATTATTTTTCACGCAGGCAGCGAAACCAGAATGCGGGAACCCGATTGCATTAAGTGCAATCCGGTTTTATAATGGGCGCCTATGGGCTGCGGATCCTGATCCGGTTTTGAGCATTTTTACAGCTCAAAACCGGATCAGGATCTGCAATCCCGACCGCAAATGTGACCCTAGCCTAAATACCAATGTCCAATCTACAGGGTGGGACATTTATATGGATGCACCTAAATAAAATGGGAATGGTTGGTGATATCAACTTCCTGTTTGTGGCAGATTAGTATATGAGAGGGGAAAACTTTTCCAGATAGGTGGTGACAATGGCGGCCATTTTGAAGTTGGCCATTTTGGATCTAACTTTATTTTTTCCAATGGGAAGAGGGTCATGTGACCCATCAAACTTATTGAGATGTGAGGCGTGAGGAAGAAACCTAACTTGAAACGTGCATAGGCATCTTCGGGGGCCGCTTTGGAGTACAACTGACTGCACATTGTCAGCACCCGTGGAAAGGTATGGAGCATTGATAAATTACCTTAGCCTTTGCAAATTGATTCCTGAATACCACAGTGAGTGAGTGGGGAGTGGTGAATTGAGGCCCCAAAACAATATAAATACTCCATTGGGTGGGAATTTAGGAAATTAACATTATTTAGCAGGCGAGGTATATGGATAATTAAGTGGATTTATGCAGGACACTATGCAATAAGTAACAGTCATTATACAGTATGTAATACTTCTGTATCTCCAATGTTGGCATATCCTAAATTTTATTATAGCTCATTAATTAAGTACCTGAATATGAATAATTCTGTATATATGGTTTTAATCAATAAAGAAGTAAATTTTGCAATAAAACGTATATGGTGCAAATGCACCTAGGTGTACTTCTAATGGAGAAAACCATCCGGTCATTTTTGAAATTTTTAATAATATTATCACAATTATTTTGGAATCACTTCCTATAGCTTTGCTCTTGACGCATGATTTAATTAGGTGAATCTACACGGTGAATGTGACAAATTACCAAGAATAACTGAAACTTGGAAAAAGGAAGACATTTGATGGCTAGGAGAAGAAAAAAAAAGTTTGAGACAGTTACTACCAATGACAAAATGGTATATCCCAGGATTCCACAGCCTGAGGCTCTGGAACCACATGTGACTCATGGGCCCGTGACGTGTGGCATAAGTTGTCTACTGAATTAGTATCAAGTCTAGAAAAGTTATGAAGAGGTCTCCAGATGGCAACTTTGGTGTGTAGACATCACAGAAGAGCATGTCTACAGGGACGGACATATCATTGGTGCAACCTGTGCGGACATGCAGGGGCCCAAGAGGTAAGAGCCATGTCTACCTCCAAAACAAGTGAAATTGTACATTTTGATAAGTTTGGGGGCTAAAAAGGACCCATACATTGTCCCTGCACAGGGAATGTCTTCTGTCTGTGTCTGCCAGTGCAGATCTGTATGCTCATATACTGGCCTTGTGTATATTTGTTGCTACATCCTGGTGACAGATTACTGTATATACTCAAGTATAAGCCAAGTTTTTGTGCTGAAAAGTGTCTCCCTCGGCTTATACTCGAGTCACTCAGTTTGCTGTAGGGGGGCGGTGACCGGTAGCTGGAGGAGGCAGGAGGAGGCTGCAGAAGGAGCGGGAGCTCACATGGGCCCACTCATTAGTGTAATGTAATATGCACTGCATGCATCCCCCTGTCCATCAGCGGAAGGGGGAGGGCGCACATTACACCTAACTATACTCGCACCCCATCGCTGGTATATGGGCCCCATGTTGACAGTCACAATAAAATAACAATCATTTTAACTCACCTCTCTGGCGCATCTCTGCAGGTTCCATGTCGTCCTCCCTCCAGTCTTCCTGCTTGTCCTCGGCTTGTAATCATGTGACCGGCGCATCAGTGACGTCATCGCTGCTGCGACGATCACATGATTAGAAGCCGAAAGAACGGAGGGAGGAAGTACGGTGTCAGCAGAGAAGCGGAGGATCAGTTCAAATGGTTGTCATTTTATTGTGAGTGCCAGCATAGGGCCCATATACCAGCGATGGGGTCCCATATACCAGCGATAGGGGCCCATATACCAGCGATGGGGGTGCTATACCAGCAATGGGGGCGATATATACCAGTGATGGGGGCCATATATCAGCGATGGGGGCTATATACCAGTGATAGGGGCATTGTACCAGCAATGGGGGCCATATACCAGCGATGGGAGTGCTATACCAGTGAAGGGAGCCATATACTAGCGATGGAGGCCATATACCAGTGACGGGGGCGCTATACCAGTGATGGAGGCTATGTACTGTGATGGGTGGCTATGTACTGTGATGGGGCATATATAGTATGATGGGGTAGCTATATACCAGTGACGGGGGTGCTATATAATAGTGATGCAGGCGCTATTACCAGTGATGCGGGTGCTATATACCAGTGATGTGAGGTTATATGCCAATCATGGGGGTGCTATATACCAGTCATGGGGGCACTATATATGAGTGATGGGGGCGCTATACTATATACAGTGAGAGGGGCTATATACCAGTGATGAGGGGTTACATACCAATGATGGGGGCAATGTACTGTGATGGGACATATACTGTGATGGGAGCTATATACCAGTGATGGTGTTCTATACACCATTGATGGTGCTATATACCAGTGATGGGGGTGCTATATACGTAATGCGGGCAATGTATAACAGTCATGGGGGCGCTATATATCAGTCATTAGGGAGCTATATATGAGTGATGGGGGCGCTAATACCAGGATGAGAGGTCTATATACAGTGATGAGGCTGTATACCAGGATGGAGGGCTGCTGCATTCCCATCCTAGGCTTACACTCGAGTCAATACGTTTCCCCAGTTTTTGGGAAAAACTTTATATATTCTCGGCTTATACTCGAGTATATACGGTATTCGGATTATACTATATCTATGATTGTTAATGTAAAAAAGAGATACATATACATTATAATTGTATGGGAGAATTTTGAGGTTTATTACATTTAATATATAAAAGAAAATAACAAATCCGCCTGTACATACAACTTCTGTTTCAGTCTAAATATAGAATTTGGAACAAGTTTTCTGCTTTATAGGTTTCCGCTCTAGTTTGTCCTAAAATACTAAGCTCAGTGGATCTTATTGGTTATACAGCAAAAATGTCAATGTCTTTTCGCTAGTTCTATAAATCCTGACTCGTATACTTACAAAAAATGAAAACTGAATTATGATGAGTTTGTAATAACTCGTAAATAATAACAATGAATACAAGAATGAATATATTGCATGCTTATGTACTTTTTTATATATAAACAGTTGCTATGAATTGTCTGGTGCTGTCAATCATATGTATTATATGGCGGCTACATGAAAACTTTGGACACGTGACATTAATGTCAGGCATCTAAATTGAGCAAATATTGATAATAAAAATGTGGTCATTTTAAAATCCTGCAGATTTGGATATTTGCCATCTGTCGTATCGCAGTTGATGTAACCGCAAGGCAATGCATTTTTTTGACTGTTCAACATGCACTCAATAACTCAGGGAAATGGCTGTTCACCCCGCAAAGCCATGTGGCTGATTTTAATAGCCGCATGGTTTTGATGGTAAAACTGTTTTTACCTGTAAATTCTAGTAACTGTTTAATAATGAAGACAGTACTGTGCCCATCCTGGATCATAGTAAGACAGAATAGGAGTGGTTGACACTTCTCATAACACTCCCCATGACCATGCAGCACCTCAAATGAACAGGACACCGATCATAGGCTAGGGTCACACTTGCATACATTTTTTAAGGGTGCTTTTTCCAGCCTGCGTTTTTGGGCTACGTTTTTGCTGATAGGTGTGGAGCAGCCTTAAAAAACGCATGCCAAAATGCATTCAAAAACGCATGGTACCATTTAGTGCCTTGCAAAAACGCATGCGTTTCCCATAGGGTCCCATGTTAAAAAAACGCATGCGTTTTTGAAAAAGCACCAAAAAATGCATCACGCTGCACTTTTTGGTGCTGAGCCAAAAACGGATCCCAAAAACGCATGGCACTTTAGACATGCGTTTTTGCTATTGGGGCATGCGTTTTTTACATGGGGGCCTATGGATGCGTTTTTCCATGCGTTTTTCACAAAAGACAAGTGTGAAAAATGCATGGAAAAACTGCAAGTGTGACCCTAGCCATAGATACAGAAGGACTTCATAGTGCAAAATATTAGATATTGTAACTTAAAATGTTACTGTTAATTTTGTATTTTTTATTGACTCAAGTATAAAAAAAAACAGGTTTTCATATTGTTTTTTATTTAACTTTTTTAATGAATTGAACACATTTTTCTGATCATTTACAGGTCAGCAAATAGTGTAAATTTCTTGCTTTTTATAATGAGAGTGTAATAAAAAGTAAACAAGCAATATTGTTGGATTAAAGCCAGCGATGTAAATTTTCAGTGTTTAATTATCTAGTTGGGGAGACACAAAACCCCCCAAAAACACCAAGCACCTTAGACAATACTACAGCGACCTCTGTACTGTCAGAGAAGTGATTCATTATTTGTCCCTGAAACTGATGGCTCCTACCTGATCAACAGAGAGAATTTACCGTAATTGTAATTTATAGAAATATAGAAATACAGGCATTGGAAATTCTCATTATAACAAAATTGAGATACTTAGCATTATAGAAAGGGCCATTTCAATAATCCACCCAGTTGCCACGTTGAGGCGCATCTAGTAACTGGGTCCTACTCTAGTCATCGCCTGCGTCTACTGGGTCTTTCCTCTACTGGAAACTGATATAAGAGAACTCTAGAGACTGTAGTCTTAACTAACATGGACAGGTGCCTTCATGATCTGTGCCTTTAGAGACAAAATTAACTCCTTTAGGCTTGTAAGACTGATACCAGAAAGTAATAGCACTTGCTGACAACTGGAATGGTTACTAGTAGGAGGTGCCTGTATTTTTATATTTTTATACCTGTCCATGTTAGTTAAGACTACAGTCTCTAGTGTTCTCTTATATCAGTTGCCAGTAGAGGAAAGACCCAGCAGACGCAGGCGATGACTAGAGTAGGACCCAGTTACGAGATGCGCCTCAACGTGGCAACTGGGTGGGTTATTGAAACGGCCGTTTCTATCATGCTAAGTATCTCGATTTTACTATAATGAGAATTTCCAATGCCCGTATTTCTATATTTCCATAAGTAAAAAAATCTGCTTACTATTTCTTTAAATGTTAAATTTATGTTTATGCAGATCAGGATGTATGCCACATAACTATGTATATATTATTTTAATTGTAATTTATGCAATGCAAATTTTCTTCAAACACTTTGATTTAAAAAAGTTTTTCTACCACACTGAGTAATTGCTTATCAGTCATATATAAAATAGAGTCAGGAAGGACACACAACCTTGTTTAATGACACAGGATAAAGTCATCATTGTACAGACTTTCAAATGAGATTCACTATACTGGCACTTTAAGGCAAAGATCACACAACATCTGTTTCAGATGGATTCCACTAAAAAACAATGTACCGTGCATATGCAATGCAATGTCAAAACAACTTGCTGTGCATATGTTCAGTCGTCAGAGATTCTTTTTTTTTGTTTGTTTAAATGATTTTTATTACCGTATTTTTTGTACCATAAAAAGCACTTTATTTCCCCAACATTTTGCAAGAAAGTAGGGGGTGCATCTTATGGTCCAAATATAGGACCTGTGGGGCTGTGCTGGGGGATATCAGGGGCTCTAGAGCGGGCTGGGAGGAGGCTGCAGGGATCTGCTGTGGCAGAGGGAGGTCATGTGCTCCTGCTCATTATGCTCTTTTAATATGCAGTGCTGAAGCAGCGCTGAGAGATGGCGAAGGGATGCCGTGCATATTACATTAAGTGAAGTGTACACCTCCCCATCACTAGATATGCCTCCAATGTCCTGGATATGTCCCCCCATCATCCTGGATATGCCCCCCTTCATTATCCTGGATATGGCCTCCCATGCTGCCACACTCAAGAAAATATCAAACTATGTAAAACTCACCCTCCAGCGCTTCCCTCCGTATCTCCCTGCTGCCAGCACTCGCGGTCTTTCTGCATCCCAGTGACAGCCAGTCATGTGATCACAACTGCAGAGTGACCTCATCACTATGCGCCCCTATCAAATGATCGGATGCCACCAGGACACAGAAGGACTCAGACCACGAGTGCTGGCAGCATGGAGAGACAGAGGGAAGCGCTGGAGGGTGAGTTTTACATAGTTTGTTATTTTCCTGTGTGCAGTAGCATGGGGAGCCATATACAGAAAAATGTGGTAGCATATCTAGGACGATGTGGGGCATATCCAGAATGAGAGGTAATGATCCCGGATGGTGGGGGCTATATCCTAGGGTGGGGGGGGCTGTATACCTGGATGGGGGCTATATACCAGGATGGGGGCTATATATCAGGGTGGGAGGCTGTATACAAGGATGTGGGGCTATATCCCAGGATGGGGGCCATAGCCAGGATTGGGGGCTGTATATCAGGATGGGGGTCATATCCAGGATGTGAGGCTGTATCCCAGGATGGAGAGCCATATCTAGGATGTGGGGCCATATTCAGGATGGGGGATGCTATATACCAGAATAGGGGGCCATATACCGGATGGGGGGCTTATCCCAGGATGAAGGGCTATATACCAGGATTGGGGGCCATATCCAGGATGCGATTATATACCAGGATGGTGGGGCCATATATTACTTGGAAGGGCCCCAGGATGGAGTTATTACCCCCATAATTGTCAGCAGCACATCTCCCCCATTACAGTGCATTATAACCACATTGTTTGCTTAATTTTTTTTCTCTATTTTCCTCCTGTAAAATCTGGGTGAATCTTATGATCTGGTGCGTCTTCTAGTCTGAAAGATATGGTAATTGTTGACTTAATACAAGCTGAAGTAGTTGTTAGAACAAAGGTCTTCAGGTTTCATTTGAAATTATAAAGGGTACGTTCACATCTGCGTAGACTTTCTTGTCAAAATCCTTTGCGAGAAAAGTTGCAGGGTGTCATACGAGTGTCGTGCATTTTTCATCCATATGACATGCGAATGTCATGCGTATGACATGCCAGTGTGCATTTTTCCCTCACCTAGCATCCGTACGTCATGCGTAAATCATGAGTATAACATGCACTTTTAGCATGGACTTTCCCATGCTGTAAAAAGTTACAATAGATAGACAAATAGATGGATAGATAGATGATAGGGTAGCTAGATCTATCTTACCAGTCTCCTGCTGCTGCTTCCACAGCCACTCATTAAACTTCATGTATATTCACTGCACTGGCAACAACCAATTACAGACGCTCACTGTTTTTGACAGTGTCCATGATTGGCTGTTGCAATCATACTGAGCTCCCACAATCTGTACGGTGTCTGTGCTTGGGTGCCATACATATTAGTATGGCAACAAACCTGCTGTCATAGGATGTAAAATAAATAACTAATGGAAAAAAATGCATAGGGTTTCGCTGTATTTTTCATTCTCAGCACAGATATAGCAGAAAGCTGTGGGCTGTGGGCTGACTGGAAGCGGTCTGTTCACTTTATCTGTGCTGAGAATGAAAAATACAGAGAAGTCTTACAAATTTTTTTTCCCCATTATTTATTTATTTTACATGCTATGATGGCAGGTTGGTTGCCACACTAACATGTATGGCAACCAAGCCCAAACACCATACAGATTGTTTGAGCGCATTCTGATTGCAACAGTCAAGGCTCTCACAGGGAGTGAGCATCTGTGATTGGCTGTTGCCAGTGAGTGCAGTGAATATGCATGAGTCTATCTATCTAACTAATCTATCTATCTATCCTATATATCGGTCTATCTTTTTTTACTTTTTACAGCATGGAAAAGACCATGCTAAAAACGCCGTCCTAGTGCTGGGTGATTTTTTTATCGCACCCATGCACTTGTATTGGAGGAATCTCGTCAAGATCTGCAGCCATATGCAGATGTACTGTCACGCGCTTAGATGGCGCTGACATTGCTGGATGCTGCTGTGTATGTGTTTATCTTTAAGAGCTGCATGGTTGATAGTTGTGAAGGTCCTAGGCCTCCCGTGTTGTGCTCCAGAACTGCATTCATTCTGAGGTTCGGCTGCTGGTTGAGGGGCTAATGTGTGACTCACCTGGGCTCCCCTCCCCCTGGCCTTTAAGTAGCCTCTCCTTTCACCAGGTGGTGCTGCTGATAGAGTTTCACTCTATGCCTGGAAGCCGTGCTGTGCTGACCTGTGTGTTTGTGTTGCTGAAGTCCTTTCCTTTGGAGTTGCTGTATCCCAGTTCTGTGGAGGGAGGTGAGGGGGGAAAAGTGCAGGGCTGGTGGAGGAGTTTTAGGGAGAGGCTGGAGGCCCGAACCTTCTCACCTTCAGAGATATCTTTGGGATCAGGGCCATTCAGGGTTCCTAGACTAGGGTCAGACTAGTCTTCCCTGGTCACCCTGCCCATAACTGCCATTCCCTCATCAGCATTCTCACTACACCGAGACATGTACATTACACTATAGTTTACCTCAATGTTTTATCGGATAGAACTCACTAAGTTTGTACGTAGAAGTGAGTGTGCAGGTGCGGCAAATGCGGTATTGCCGAATCTAGCAGACCCGGCCCTTGTGGCCGCGCAGAAAACCGCTGCCGGATTCAGCAATACGGCACTTGCCGCTCCCGACCGCAAGCCCCATAGAGAATGAATAGAGCTTGCTGGACCGGTGCCGCAAGTCGGCCGTTACACGGCAGATCCGGCAGATGCGGCGACATCTGCCAGATCTGACGGGAATTACACTTTACTGCAGATGTGAAAGCACCCTAAAGAGTACTGAAATACTATTTTTTTTTTTTCACTTGGATATCTCTTTACCATTGGTTGGCAGGACCCCTACCAGGTCTTTTCTCTGTGTGATCCACAGAAGCCAAAATCTAGTATTTATAAACATAGAATGTAGAATGAATGTTCTTGCAGTTGCGAAGTATTGGGCTTCCATGTAACAAATAAACAAAACTAGTAACACCTACAGTAATACATGCAATAATACATAACACACAATGTTATCAAGGTACCAAACTTCACTTTTCTCCAGTGAATCTAAATAAAAACCTCAACAGGGTTTGGATTCTAGAATTCTGAAGGATGTTGTGCACAAGTCAGATTTTATCAGTCCACACACGTACTTTTGTTGTTATTCATTTTTCAATGTTCTTCCTCAAATGCATTAGGTTAAAATTGCAATTCTTCATAATACTTGATACATTTCTAATATAATTCTGCACCATTGTTTACCATTTCACATCTGTTTTCTTTATCAGCCAGTAGAGGCAGAAAAGCCCAAAATCTGTTCCATGTAGAATTTTATATACAGAAATTCAAACCGTATTCTAAGATGTATGATAATTGAATTGCAAACTGCATATATAAAGTGTAGTGAGAAAATGCAACAAAAGTTTATTCCAGGTAAAAAACTGTTTGTCTTGAATATTTGGGAATTGGGCACCAGTTATTACTTTGGCATGAATCTAATTTCATACGAATAGAAGACAAATGTCAGAATTGCAGTTCTTCAGATTACCCTTTGTGTCTCCTCACCAAGATGGTGAACACTACCTCGTTCCTGTCCATGAGTTCCTGCTTTCCTGCCTATGTAAGCTCCAGTCCATCTTCCAGGCCTTTATTTGAGTATTTTGCTTGGATTCCTGACTCCTTGTGCATCTCAAGTTTGTGCTCTACCTCCAGTTATTTTGTTTCGGCTCTTTTTAGCTGCTCGCGTTCTGATGTTTAGCTTAGTACACCTGCTTCCAGTTTGCCTTCTGCATCAAGCTGCTCTTGTTAATTGTCCTTCTGCTTCAGTTATTGCCAGCCTGCATCATTTCACGTAAGCTATGTTTGCTCTAAGGCTGCCTTCACATTTGCGTTTGGAGCGCAGCGCACCAAACAAAGCCAAACGCTTGCGCACATGCGTTCCTATGTTTATCATGGGAACGCATGTGCCTGTGTATGGCTGCGTTTGGACGCATTTGCGTTCGGATGCGCATAATTTATGCGCCCTCCGACCATGCTCCAAACGCAGCGTGCAGCATTTTTTTGTGCGTTCGCGGCGCTTGTTCTATCCACAAGCGCACAAAAAATGCATTGATCTCAATGGATCCGCAGTGTCCTCTGCATGACACCGCAGGAGAACACTGCAGATCTAATTGAAATCTCTCCCGGCGCCACCTGGAGATCATGCAGAGCCGCCGCTGATCTCCCGCCGGTGTCAGTGGGGAGATACAGCTGATCTGACAGCTGTTTAAATCTCCCGTGCTGACACCGGAGAGGGTGATGTCGGTGCGGGAGATTTGCAGCAGCGATCAGCTGTTTCTTATCTCCCACGCTGATATCACCCTATCCGGTGTCAGCGCGGGAGATTTAAACAGCTGTCAGATCAGCTGTATCTTCCCGCTAACACCGGCAGAGATCATCCTCCTCCCGGCACAGCTGATCTCCTCCTCCCGGCTGCCCCCAGAGGCAGCTGATTGGCTGCCGGGGCACCATAGTAATGTGAACGCATGCAGAGATTCTCTGCTGCTTCACATTATTATGGGCTGCTTTTGCCCGCGTTTGCGTCTGCATGCCCTCTGCATGCAGACACAAACGCAAGTGTGAAGGCAGCCTAAAAGCTTCACTTGGCTTCTCATTTAGTTTATTTTGATTGCAGTTGAAGTGCTAAGGACTGTTCTGGACTTGGCTTTTGTTACACTGCACTGCATCCAGTTCTGAACTAGTTCCTTGAGACTATACTGTTTCCAGTTCTTTACATGTTTGAACTCTTACTTATAGACTGTTCTGTTATCGGACACTTCCAGTGTGAACTGTTACTTAAAGAATATTCCATTTGGCATCACTGTGAATGAACCCTTCTTAAGAGACTATTCCGTTTGACATCAATGAATGAACTATTATTTAGCATGATATATAATGTCTGCTTTGTTTGCTGCACTCTCATGTTTGTACCTTTGCCATGTCCATGTCTACTAATACAGACTTTTACCATTATACCTTGTCTCAGTCATTTCTTTGCCCCCACGCCATTAGATTTGATATCCACACTAGTTTAACAACAAATTTTATAGCAAGGAAGTACCAGATAGTGACCAAACAGGTACAGTATACTGTACTGCCCTGGTTGTCAGGACATCTACTTACCTAGGACAAATCTGACAAGTTCCCTTTAGGGTAAGCAGCTAATTTTTGTTTGTACATTTTTATTTTTATTCCTACCCTTTTTCAAACACCCATAACTTTTTTATTTTTCCATCAACATAGTTGTATGATTACTTTTTTTTTTTGCAGGATAACTAACGCTTTTGAATGACACTATTCATTTTACCATATAGTGTATATATTAAAAAAAATGTGAAAAAATCCAAGTGAAATAAAAGAATATTAGCCATAATTCTGCCATTGTATTTTAGGTTTTCTTTTTACAGAGTTCATTGTGTTGTAAAAATCACCTCGTCGGCATGATTACGGCAATACCAAACTTGTATCATTTTTTATTCTTAGTATTTTACTTACTTAAAAAATAGTAAACTTTGTAAAACTTGTGAAAAATAAAACGACTTATTATTATCCTAGACCTTAAAGGTTTTTTTAATTTTTCTGTCTATAGGGCAGGGTAAGGGCTTATTTTTTGAGTGCTGAACTATAGCTTTTAACGAGGTACATTCAATATTTTGAAGCCTTTTATTGCTTGTTTTGTGCGAGTTGCATAAGCCAAAAAACAATTTTTTCTTTACATTTACTGAATGGTCAAACAATGTAATAATTTTGAAAACACTTTTACAGATTTAATAGTTCCAATATGCTTAAATTTCAACTAGAGGAAAGAATGTGATTTGGCCTTTTATGGTGTTTTTTTTTTACATTTTCTTTTTAGCTTTCATCAAGGAACTTGGAACAGTGATTTCATTTGCACTATATGAACCAGCACCACGTTATTGCAGAATATAGTCCAATAAGCCACCAGTTCGGAGTTCGGGTGCTTTACGTTTGCAAAGCACAGGGGCATCGCTGTGGTCAGAACACTTGGTGCTTGGTCTAGTGTGAGCTGTGTGCAGTGTTTGATCGGCTCACACAGGGCTTAAAAGAAGTTTTTGGGTGTAGTGTGTGTCCAAAATAATTAGAAAAGTAAATAAACAAGAAAATAAACGCTTTCCTATGACAGGAATGGTTTTACTTATGGCTGGCTGTGTGTGGGGCGCAGAGCTGAACTACTAATCAGTGACTTCCATTGAGGTTCAGGTCAAATTTGGGGTTACAAACAGTGCGCCAAAGAGTTTGGCCACACCGCCCCAAACTGAACTTTCAAAAAGTTTGCTCATCTCTACTAATCAGAGCCTCCTAGGGTCAGCATGATGGCTCAGTGGTTAGCACTGTGCTCTTGCAGTGCTGGGGTCCTGTGGTCAAATCCCACGACATCCGCAAGGAGTTTAAATGTTGTCCCTGTACTTATGAGATGCTACTCTCATTTCCTAACATACTCCACTAAAGAAAAGACTGTAAAAGCCAAACTTAATGTCAGTCTCAAAACACTTGACCATGACTGTTCATAGCCCTAAAATACTATGTTACTAGGTAAGCCACACACAGTGTTGTTGTTGTGTACATGGTTGTTAAATTTGACTAGTAAGTTGTCCTTCTAAGCAAACATGCAATGTAACTCAAAATTCTACATGTACCTACTGACTAGAAGCAAAACTACAGCAACATCAGTATACTCATGGGGTGTACAGTTGATAAATTGGACTATTTAAAAATGAATTACAATGTATATATTATGTAAGATTAAAAAAAATGCAACCCCTGTTATTTTACAAAAATTAAACAGGATGAGAAAAGTTTATTAGCTTCACATCCCCAAGGTGAGCACCTCCAACAACCTGCTGGAGTCGGGTGGTATAGACCGGTCTAATATTGGATATTACAACAAAGAAGAATGCAAAAATTAACCTTTTTTTAACAGCAGGTACATTTTTTTTAAATGGACAATTAATTTTAAGTCTCTGGATTTGGTAGGTTTGTGCTTTGTATGTAAGATTAAAAAAACATTATGGCTTCTCTGTGAAACATAAGCCTGGGTTCAGGATTCTTTTTTACAGGCAAAATTAGGACAAGTGTATGAAAGTGTCCTTCTGGGACGCAATTGCAGTGTGTGAAGATTAAAAAGTGCTATTCAGGTGCTGTTACTGCAGTGTATCACAAATCACATAACTATGTAGATCTAACACCCCCCTATCACATAACTATACAGGTTCATCATATTTTGCTCTTATCTGAGGCCATTTTGTCCTTTTTCTGTCCCTATGTGGAATGAGCTGGGCACGCTGACCTCTATCCCTACACTGTAAAAGCATAAAATGGCTGACCACCATCTTTTATACTGCCTGTGATAGTCCCCTTTGATTAGATCTGCTACACTATATGGTGTGATAGCTGCAAGGCATTACAGGAAAGTGCACCTCGTCATACCTGATGTCATTAGCTCACTGTGTGATTCCTTGGCAGTGTGTGAAGTACACACTTTGGCATTGTAAGATGTGGCATTTAATCATTTTTTTTTGGGGGGGGGATGATCCGCATGTATTGAATCGCAAGCTGTTTGAATTTGCGGGGACCTGCAAATTACCAGAAACTCATCAGAAAGTCGACTGATATGATAATCTCTACCTCTGGATGTTGCATATTGAAAAGAAACACACGCCGATCTATGGTGGTATAAATGAAGATATCTATCTTAAGCCAGCCCTGAACAGCCTATAAAACACCTGACTTTGGGCAAGATGGATATCAAAATGTGTTATATGTTATGTTTTGTGAGCACCGAGATTATTGTGACATAGGGGTACATGTAGCACAGGTAAAAGACATGACAGTACATGTAGCAAATGTAGAAGACATGATAGGCCATATGGCTCACGTAGAAGACATGATGGTACATGTAGCTCAGGCAGAAGACATGACAGTAGATGTAGCTTAGGTAGAAGACATGATAGGCCATGTGGCTCAGATTTAAGACATAATAGGGCATGTAGCTCAGGTAGAAGACATCATGGTAGATGTGGCTCAGGTTGAAGACATTATAAGACATATAGCTCAGGTAGAAGACATGATGGTACATGTAGCACAGATTGAAGACATAATGGTACATGTAGCACAAGTAGAGGACATGATGATACATGTGTGGTGCCCCACTGGTCGGGACGCCACGTAGGGGTACTGCACCCATAACAGAGACTGTAGTATTCCTGTGACTGAGGAATTGAGAGGCTGCATGAAGGACCCTCAAAAACACCCATTCACAAACATACACACACCCTAGAGCAGGGGACCGTGAGTAGGCCCACTGTAGGGAGGACCCAGTCCCTGGGAGGAGCTCAAGCAGGGGTTAGAAAAGTGTGTGGGTGGGAAGTATGTTAGGTGAGTAGGGAGTAGGAAGAGCTCCAGTGGAGAGTAAGAAGTGGACAGCAGAGGTGCCATCAGGACTGAAGGGGACCCTAGGTGCACCAGGTGTAGCAGTGCTCCCAAATCCGGACTCGGTACGATCACCGGCCGGAGGGGTTTAGTCCCGAAATGGAGGACTGGCTCCGAGAGCAGTGCGGGTGTTCACCCCCAAGCCGACAAACCCGAGGCCCGAGCTTCTTTAGGAAGTCGTGGCCGACCCCTGGCGCATCCAGGAAAAGGCCCCACATAGGATTCCAAGGGCCCAGTGAGGAGACCCTTCGCTAGAGAGGATCCAAGGGAGCTGGTTTCAGGCTCTGCACGTGGAGGAGCTGAGGAAAGCAGTAGAGGGAGAGCGCTAGAAGGGACCGGAAAGGAACAGTAGTCATTCCACCGAAGGACCCAAGTGCAGCATCCTGACTCCTAGCGAGTATCCAGGCCAGGCAGACCGGTAAAGACTGTGTTACAAGAACTGCCAGTAAACCCGTTGCAAGTTATGAACTGTATGGTGTATTTCATTCGCCTGCGCCTGAGGAACCGTCGAACTGTTTAACAGCTATCATCATCTACTACTGCCCCGGGGATCCTCGCTCCACCTACGGGGAGCGTTACCAGCTTGCTGCTCCACCATCACCCCGGAGATCTGCAAGCAGCGGCGGTATCATTACCGGGAACCTTAGGTGGTGTCTAGAACGCTTTTTATTTTTCCCTTTATTCAGCGACCACTAGGGCCACGGGACCGGGCAACAGGCCCCGTGACATCCCCAGCAAATCAACACCCAGATCCGGGTACCCCACGGCCCAGGGGCGGGTCACATGTAGCTTAGGTGGAAGACATGATGATACATATAGCTCAGGTAGAAGACAAGATGGTAGATGTAGCTCAGGTAGAAGACATGTAGCTCAGGTAGAAGACATGATGGTAGATGTAGCTTAGGTAGAAGATATGATAAGACATGTGGCTAAGGTATAAGACATGACGGTACATGTAGCTTAGGTATAAGATGTGATAGGACATGCACCTCAGGTAGAAGACATGATGCCAGATGTAGCTCAGGTTGAAGACATGATAGGACATGTAGCCCAGGTAGAAGACATAACAGTACCTATAGCACAGATAGAAGACATAACGGTACATGTAGAACAGGTAGAAGACTTGATGATACGTACAGCTCAGGCAGAAGACATGATGGTACATGTAGCTCAGGTAGAAGACAAGATGGTAGTTGTAGCTCAGGTAGAAGATATGATAGGACAAGTGGCTAAGTCATAAAACATGACGGTACATGTAGCTCAGGTATAAGACGTGATAGGACAAGTGACTAAGTCATAAAATGTGACGGTACATGTAGCTCAGGTATAAGACGTGATAGGACAAGTGACTAAGTCATAAAACGTGACGGTACCTGCAGCTCAGGTATAAGACGTGATAGGACAAGTGACTAAGTCATAAAACGTGACGGTACGTGCAGCTCAGGTATAAGACGTGATAGGACAAGTGACTAAGTCATAAAACGTGATGGTACATGTAGCTCAGGTATAAGACGTGATAGGACAAGTGGCTAAGTCATAAAACATGACGGTACATGTAGCTCAGGTATAAGACGTGATAGGACAAGTGACTAAGTCATAAAATGTGACGGTACATGTAGCTCAGGTATAAGACGTGATAGGACAAGTGGCTAAATCATAAAATGTGACGGTACATGTAGCTCAGGTATAAAACGTGATAGGACAAGTGGCTAAGTCATAAGACGTGACGGTACATGTAGCTCAGGTATAAGACATGACGGTACATGTAGCTCAGGTATAAGACGTGATGGTACATGTAGCTCAGGTATAAGAAATGACGGTACATGTAGCTCAGGTATAATACGTGACGGTACATGTAGCTCAGGTATAAGACGTGATGGTACATGTAGCTCAGGTATAAGAAATGACGGTACATGTAGCTCAGGTATAATACGTGACGGTACATGTAGCTCAGGTATAAGACGTGATGGTACATGTAGCTCAGGTATAAGAAATGACGGTACATGTAGCTCAGGTATAAGACGTGACGGTACATGTAGCTCAGGTATAAGACGTGACGGTACATGTAGCTCAGTATAAGACGTGACGGTACATGTAGCTCAGGTATAAGACGTGATGGTACATGTAGCTCAGGTATAATACGTGACGGTACATGTAGCACAAGTAGAAGCTTCAAACAGTATAGTAAGTTCAATTTAATTTCAAGTTGTGAAAAGCTAGAAAAAAATTCCATGTTGAAAATTGTAACTTGATTATTGTACAAAGCGTCAATACAATTTCTTCTTTTCAGCGAGCGCATCATTTCTAAAGAATATGTAATATTTTCTATTCCACAATGCAGTCTGCCAGGTAGCACGCAGCAGATTTGCCGTTCATTGTAGAAGTCTCATTCTATATAGAGAACACTCCGGCATTGTAAGATGTGACATTTCATTCAGTAACATTTCAGTTATGATCTGCCACATCAGCACTAGGTGTCTTTTGTTCTGACAGATACGTTTACACCCTTATACTTGCTGTATGGTAATCTTATTGGCTTCACATGCCAATTGTAATGTTTTATGTCTTCCACCTCAATGACAGATTTCTAACATTTAGTTAAATTATTAAATCTAAAGGAAGATGGAAGAGAAACAAAATTCCTGCATCAAGAGATTCCAAAAAATCCAATGTATAAATGTAAAAATGACATGAACAACCTAAACACCACCACTAAAAAAGTTAAAATGCCGGGCAAACGCGTATGTCTAAAACAGTGAAATGATGCATACGTCCGAAACGCGTTTGCCGGCCTTTTAACATTTTTATTGGTGGTGGTTAGGTTGTTCATGTCATTTTTACATTAATACATTAACAAAAAATGGGATTTTCAGATTCTTCTGCTGCTGGAATTTTGTTTCTCTTCTATTTGTCTGGCGCACCGCAGCTTCAGTGCAGAGGAATTCTACTTGGGTGAGCAGACTACTAAATATTTCTCTCATTTGTTCCCAATAAATGTATAGAATCATAGAATTGTGGAAGGGACCTCCTGGGTCATCTGGTCCAACCCCCTGCTCAAAGCAAGATTCACTAAATCATCCCAGACAGATGTCTGTCCAGCCTCTGTTTTCCAATGAAGGAGAACTCACCCCCTCTTGTATCCGCCTGTTACACCGTTGATCATCCTCACTGACAAAAGTTTTTTTCTAATATCTAATCAGTGTCTCAGATTTCATCCTATTACTTCTAGTCTTTACTTGTGCAAATGAAAATAAAGCTGAACCCTCTCCAGTGTGACAGCCCTTGAGATATATTTGATATATGGTTACATATTTCAGGTTGGAATTTTATATAATTTATGGTTTTTTTTCTAACTTTTCATACTTAGTGGTCTTGATTTGTCAAGCAGTTTACAAAAGTTTTCTTCTAAACATTTAGCAAAATTTACGAAAAAAAAACAATGGACTTTCTAAAAAGTATGACATCAGCTATTAGGCCCATCAGCAGAGCAGAGAAGCCGCCTCGCTGTTGACGCAATTTCAGCAGAAGCTGCAGAATCACTCGCAGGAGAGGTCTACGATTGCTCTGTCGGTGAAGAACGGCGCTGGGCAAAACAGGCAGGTAGTAACTACCTGCCTATTAGTGCTCGGGCACATTTTTTTTTTTAAATATCCTGGATATCCCCTTGAATGTTGTCCTTTACTGGCTTGCGATTTTATCTATTATGGTACCTTTACACGCCGCTACAGGATGGTGGAAACAACCGGGTGCTTCACGTGCACGAGCACGCACGAAACGGTTGAAAACGGTACCCGCACCGTCTTTACACGCCGCTATAAGGTGCTTTACAGAAGGTTGAATCTATCTCTGGATGCACCGCCGGGTGCCTAAAGTTACCTTCTGCCGAGCACCTTACCTCATTTACACGCCCTACAGAGGGTAATATGGGAGGACCTGGTGCAGCTGGAACAACACATAGGCGTGCCAGAATTGTGGATTACGAGAATTTCGTACGCTGATAGGACAACGCAATAGCATCATGATTGGCCAGCCAGCGCAGGAGGCTGACTAATACATGACCATGAGCAATTGTGTAGTTGTGACTGGTCAGCTCATTAAATATGCCGCCCTATGCAGCGACAACCAATCGTAACGCAGGAAACTTCCTCCAATGATCGCTGAAGGGGGGTGGCTTTCCCGGGCCTGTGACACGCCCCAGGTAGATAGCAAGGTGTCGAAACAACCCTCCTGTTCCTTATTTACACGCCGATACAGGCCGCTACCATCGCCTTGAAATCAACCTGTTTTAGGGTACTGCTCTGAAACAGGCTGCCGCAAGTGACGGGTGGAAACAACCGTCTTCACACGCCGCTACCTCGGGTGGATTTGGCGGTGCAAAATACATTTCTCTCATCTACCCGGTTGTTCCACCATCCTGTAGCGGCATGTAAAGGTACCATTAGTGTTAGTGGAAAGGCTAAGGATGAGCGTATAGCAGTAAATCCTAAAATATGTAGAGTTTACAGATGCAAAAGAGCACTTACTTGTTCCATTATGGATGGAAATATACAGTGTGATGACTACAAGTAGAGAGTTGGGATTTACTGACTGCTAGAATACTCGCCTGGTGAAACTGCTTAACAAGGCGCGAGGTTGATTAAACTCGTTAGTGAAACTGCAAACTCAGCACTTTTAGTGCAGGATGCATTAAAATAGGCACTATATATGATCGCTTACACGTTTTCCACAGGGAAATGGATTCGATGATACGAAATACTGTCAGAACATCTCCAATTGACAGTTTAAAGATAATAAAGTCAGAAGGGTTAGAAAGGCTGCTCTAACCTTACGTTAGGCATGGAAATGCTATACATATTTCATTTTCATTGTCACCATCGTAGTAATGATCCAACTGATCTGGATAGAAACTTCATAATATACTAATGTCCAAAAAGATAAAAGGGAAAGCACCATTAAAGGGTTTCTCCAGTAAAAGCAAGTCATCACCCATACATACAATCCCCAATAATTTATTGACTGGTGGACCTCCGACCAGAGCTGCACCATTCGGCAGAATGGGGTATGTTTATTCCCGCCTGGGCACTTTTATCTAGTAAGGATGCAATGTTGTGCATGCCAGATCACCACTCTATTCATTTTATATGGGGACTGTGGGAAAAGGCAGAATGCAGTGCTTGATAGCTGCATAGTAAATGGATTGAGCGGTGGTTGGGCATGCGCACAACTGATCCTTTCTAATAGTGATATACAGTAGGTATGGAAAGTATTCAGACCCCTTTAAATTTTTCACACTTTGGTAAATTCAAAAAAGTTCATTGTTTTCTCATTGATGTACACTCTGCACCCCATCTTGACTGAAAAAAACTAGTTATGTAGATATTTGTGCAAGTTTATTAAAAAAGAAAAACTGAAATATCACATGGTTATAATTACTTAGACACTCATATTTAAGTCACTTGCTGTTCATTTCCTTGTGATCTTCCTTGAAATGGTTCTACTCCTTCATTGGAGTCCAGCTGTGTTTAATTAAACTGATAGAACTTGGTTTGTAAAGGCACACACCTGTCTATATAAGACCTCACAGCTCACAGTGTATGTCAGACCAAATTTATAATTATGAGGTCAAAAGAACTGCCCAAGGAGCTCAGAGACAGAATTGTGGCAAGGCTCACATCTAGCCAAGGTTAGAAAATAATTTATGCAGTACTCAAGATTCCTAAGAGCACAGTGACCTCCATTTTCATTAAATGGAAGAGGTTTGGGACCACCAGAAATCTTCCTAGACCTGGCCGTCCAGCTAAACTGAGCAATCATGGGGGAAGAGCCTTGGTGAGAAAGGTACAGAAGAACTCCAAGATCACTGTTGTATTGTTGTTTGGAGAAAGTTCCACAAAGTCAACTGTTACTGCAGCCCACCATCAGTTGGGCCTTTATGGCAGAATGGCCCGACGGAAGCCTTTCCTCAGTGCAAGACATATGAAAGCCTGCATTGAGTTTGCAAAAAAACACATGAAGGACTCCCAGATTATGAGAAATAAGATTCTCTGGTCTGATGAGATGAAGATAGAACTTTTGGTGATAATTCTAAGCGATATATGTGGAGAAAACCAAGCACTGCTTATCACCTGCCCAATACAATTCCAACAGTGAAACAAGGTGGTGGCAGCATCATGCTATGGGGGTGTTTTTCAGCTGCAAGGGCAGGACAACTGGTTGTAATTGAAGGAAACATGAATGTGGCCAAGTACTGAGATATCCTGGATGACAACATCTTCCTGAGTGCTCTGGACCTCAGACTTGGCCGAAGGTTCACCTTCCAACACGACAATGACCTCTAAGCACACAGCTAAAATAAGAAAGGAGAGTGACTTCAGAACAACTCTGTGACCATTCCTGACTGGCCCAGGCAGAGCCCTGACCCAAGCCCAATTAAGCATCACTCGGGAGGGACCTGAAAATGGCTGTCCATCAATGTTCACCATCCAGCCTGACAGAACTGGAGAGGATCTGCAAGGAAGAATGGCAGGGGATCCCCAAATTCAGGTATGAAAAACTTGTTGCATCATTCCCAAGTCTCATGGCTGTACAAGCTCAAAAGGTGCAAATACTCAATACTGAGCAAAGGGTCTGAATACTTACGACCAGGGGTGTATCTACAATAGGGTTGCGATCGCACTGGGGCACTGAAGCCTAGGGGGCCCCAAACGTCCATTTGGCCTATAGAAAAAGACCAAAGCTAATAAAGACTTTCAATAATTGGGGGCCCCGTTGAAGATTTTGCACTGGAATCCATAAGCTTCAAGTTACACCACTGCTTATGACCATGTGATATTTCAGTTTTTCTTTTTTAATAAATTTGCTAAAAATTCTACATTTCTGTTTTTTTTCCAGTCAAGATGGGGTACAGAGTGTACATTAATGAGAAAAAAGGATCTATTTTGAATTTACCAAATGGCTGCAAAGAAACAAAGAGGGAAAACTTTAAAGGGGTCTAAATACTTTCCGTACCCACTGTAAGTGCAGGGTTCTGTTGCTCAGTAATGGTCCCAGCAGTCAGACCTCCACATATAAATAAGTTATCACTTATCCTGTGGATACTTAACATGGTTTCCCTGGGGAATTCCTTTAAAGGCAGATAATGGATTTCAAGCAAAGTACAGGTGCTCAGTGCCAGTGGCGCACCCAGAAATTTCCCAAGGTAGGGTCCAAGAAACACACACCGGCCTGAAAAGGGGTGTCACCTCTCTGCTATGCATTCCTAGTGTGTGGAACGCACACAGGCGGCGGAAGTGGCGGCAGAGTCAGGGACTGAAAGTAATAAAGAATAAGCACCGTACAGGCCTAGACATAATAATACCGGGGCGGGCGGCGGTGGGCCCCCCCAGCTTCTCAGGGCCGTCCAAAGGGGGTGTCCAGACACGTAGGTCCCCCCCCTTGGGTGCGCTCCTGCTCAGTGCACCCATGGAGTGAACTAAGGGTATGTGCACATGATCCGGAGCCACTGCATATTGAACACAGTGGCTCCGGACCTGAGGAACCCGCGGGTGCTCGCAGGGAGACCACAGGCGCCCTGTGCCCATGATCTGCATTGGGTGCAGGGCGGCTTCTTCCTGCATTCTCCCGATGGTAATCGCTTCAGACTTAGCAGCATGAAATTAACATACTGCGAAGCTGCGGAAGTCCGTCAACTCGCAACGCTGGTGAAAACATGCTGCGGTGGAGAGAAGCATAGTGAGCATAGGATTTCTTGAAATCCCATCTACTAAGCTTGTAGTGTACAATGCAATATTTTAGATGCAGCAGGTACTGTATATGCTGCGTTCAAAACGCTTCTACTCCGGATCGTATGTACCCTTAGGCTACATTCAGACACGCCATTTTTGATCCATTTTTTTTGCTTCTGTTTCTGCAGTGCACAAAACAGATCACTCAAATTGAATCCCAGCAAAGTCAATCGGTTTTGACTTTTTGCCATTCAGACAGGGATTTTGTTGAGTGATCTATTTGTTTTTCCGGGAAAAGTTATCCGTCAAAGAAAAGGGCATGTCAGTGTCTGTGGTGTTTTCTCCTGCGTTTTTCCCATAGGGTACCAGTCTAAATAGTAAAAATGAAGCTGAAAAAATGGATCAAGAACGCACAGTGTGAATAGGTGATGCGTTTTTTTGCAAAGCAAATCTGTATTGCAGCCAAAAAACAGATTAAAAAAACGGGTGCAAAGACGGTGTGTTTGAGTTCATCAGTGCAGCTTCCCACCATTTGTTTTCTATCTCCATATGCCGTTATGCTCCCGTTAGGCCTGAGCTGTCAATCATAAATGAAGTGGGAGGAGATAGATGTAAAACACGTAGGTGGGAAGTGAACTGACATGCTAGGCCGTGCCATGGGCCAATTTTATTAAGAGACTTACTTCAGCGGGGCTTAGTATGGCTTATTTTACGCCAGTCTTTACATATTCCCCCACATTTTATATTATATTTTAGATTTCACTACTAGCATAATAAATAAATGCTTTTTGGTAAGTTTTTGGTGCTTTGCCATTTTTATGACAACATACATAATATAATATGCTCTCCATCAATGATGGGGAATCCCCAACCCATAAGCCGCTTGCGGTACGCGTTAACTTTTTGTGCGAATTTTTGGCTGCCGGCAGTTTAAATCCCACTTGTACTACAAGTGCGCACACGCAGCAGTGAATGCTGCATGCACATTTAGTAAAGGATTACAGCTTCATGATGGCCAGTGTCAGAACCCTACTTTGTGGGTGGAATTAGCACTCAATACGCTCCCATTCCACAGATGGAGAGAGCACAGAAGCCCCACCCTCCCAAGTGTTGTGTATGCCCTAGCATCTCTAGCGGTGTGTATGCCCCAGCCTCCTAGTGTTGTATATGCTCCATCCCTCCCAAGTGATGTATATGCTCATAACATGTTCTGTGATGCACATCCCCTCAGAGTTGCCTGCTCTGTATATGCATCCCCAGCATCTTCTGTGATGTGTATACAACAAACCTTGCATCTTCTGTGATGTATATACTGCAACCCCAGGATATTCCATAATGTATATAATCTAGCCCCAGCATTTCTTATGTGTTGTATGTGCTGCAGCTCCTGTGCCTCTTATTTGATGTATAATTTTCAGCCCCAGCATCTCCTATGTGATGTATACAGCAGTCTCGATGTTGCCTATGTGATGTAAACAGCAGTCTTGGTCTCTCCTACGTGATGTACACTGCAGTCATAGTGTCTCCTATGTGATGTATACATCTATCTTGGACAATCCTATGTGATGTATACAGCAGTCTCGGTGTCTCCTATGTGATGTAATCAGCAGTATTGGTGTTCTCCAATATGATATAACCATTAATCTCAATTCTTGTTATATGATATATACAGTAGTATTGGTCTCTCTTATGAGATGTATACAGCAGTCTTAGTGTCTCCTATTTGATTATACAGTACTTTTGGTGTCTCCTATGTGGTGTATACAGCAGTCTCAGTGTCTCCTATGTGATGACACTGAGGCATTTGTATACTCATATGTGATGTATACTGCAAACCTCTCACTGTTTGAGTTCAATAACTGTAACATGAGCAGTGATGTATCTTTCACTGTATGGAGAACTGTAGTGTAATATTAATCTGTGTCCCAAATTACGGCTGTGAGTTCTTAACAAAACTTACCATCACAAAGAATTGACTGCGCTGCAGTACGACGGAAACCTGGAAAAGCAGTTGTGATAAGCAACGTGATCAATATCACCCAACATCACCACCGCACCAAAGAGAAACAGCTTCAGCCATAGTAGGGGGAGTTCATTGTTTGATCAAATATAACAGGGTCATTTTCAAGTTGATAATTTTGAGCAGCTCCCAAATTATGGTAGAAATATGCAAAATGGTTCCTACTTTACACATATATTTTATTCATGTTTCCCATAGGTTTCTTTATGGGACTGGGGGAAAAAAACATAAAAAAGCGCATCTGAATTCTAAAAAAAGGCTGAAGAACTAGAACACAGCAAGCAAAAGTCATGAAAACTTAAAGGCAATTACCTCCAGCCTATTGCATGTAAGGGACTGAGCTAATAAAGATCATGGTTTGCAATTACTATTAAATTGTTAAAGAGACATATGGGGCTTGCTCTTTGCTGAGCTGTCCATGAACAAGTGGTCCATATACTGCTAGTGCACATGGCTCCCCTGCTGCCTGCATCTGTCTATGGCCCATATAGCTTCAGTATGAGGGATCTATTTTCTATTACGTTGGACTGCATAATGCTCAGAGAAATCTCTTTTCCTTAGAAATGTATAGAGCAATCTTTAACCCTTTAACTTCCTCCCTTTCTTCGCAGAACCATAACTTTCTTATTTTTCCATCAATATAGCTGTATAGAAAATGTGTTTTGATGGAGGCATTGTACTTTGAATGACTAATCATTTTACTATATACAGAAAAGAGGATCGCTTCACTGATAGCCCAGGCACAGGGGAATAAGATGAATTGCGCACACACAGTAGCACTGCACAGAGCCGTCATCTCCTTCACAGAGGCGTGGATTCGGCACAATGATGCATAGAGGAGGAGATGACCGCTTAGTACAATGCACTTCAATCAGCATCTATATAGGTGAATGGGGGTGGTCCAGTTGGAGACTGGGGCGGACCTGCTGGGGACTTCGGAGGACTTGTTGGAGTCTGGGGTGTGCTTGCTGGAGGTTGGGTGTAAACGATCAATTGGGACGGTACAGCCAGACTCCAAAACAAACACGTTGGCTGAGTGCTCTTCCACACACTGAATTGTCATATGTAGGTAACAATGAAAAATGCTTACAGGGTGTAAATTACAAACTGTTAGCATTTTGCAGCCTAGATATACATGTGGCACCCCAGGGACCAAGTGCCACTGTGTCATTATTGCCCCCGGGTGATAGTGTCCCACTCGAGAGCAACAGAAGGGTAGTCACACCAGGCAAGTATCCGCACACAACACCTTTCTGCCTCCAGGCCAGAAGGGGGAGACCAAGACCCGGGTTCAGCGTGAGCTTCCGTATAAATTCTGGTCTGGGGCGGAGATAGTCAGTTCAGTTCCCAGGAGGACTGTGAAGAGTACCTGGAGGATAGAGCAGTGCTAAGCTCATCCTAGGTACAACAGTTTAGTTCCTAGGAGGACTGAGGAAGACATCCTGGTGGATGGGTAGCTGCCTTAAGCTTGTCCCAGGATTGCTAACTCAGCGAGAGACCTAAGGCAAGGGTCTGAGGAAGTGGAAAAGAGCCTGGGGAGAGGAGCGGTACCGTGCTCACCCCAGAGGAGAAGCACCACAGAACGGACACTGGAGTCCGAGGCTGTGCGGGGTCTAATGACCCGGCAGCCAATACCAGAAGGTGGGGGATTCCAAGTTCCCCAACCACACTGTGCCCGGAGGCAAAGCAACGCATAGAGCCCAGGAGCAGTTGCCTGAGACTTGGGGCTGATAAAGGACTCGGGTTGCCTGTCATACGGCACCTAGCAGGAGAGAGAGGGGGCCAGCAGTTAGTTTATACAGCAGCAGGGACCCGCAAAAGAGCGCAGCAAGGAGGCCTCTGGACTTGCCGGGTGTGGAGAACCTGGAGTTGCTCTTGGGTGCATGGACTCAGTTTACCAGCTGCCAGTACTACCGATGCACCAGTAAAGGACTGAGGAACTTACAAACCGTGAGTCTGTCTGTTGCTTTGCGCCCGACATCCTGCACCATACACCATTACTACATCCACTGCCCTGGGCTGGGGAATCACTCCACCCGTGGGGAGCCGTTCCATCCAAGCTGCCCGTCCATCATCCCCAGAGGTTCTGCAGCAGTGGTGGTCACTAATAGCCACATACCTCGGTTGGCATCACAAATAATTCCCTTTATTCGTCTCTTTTCCCCAACACGCCAGAAGAGTTCCCCCTTTTTTCATGCTGCCCCCGAGGCCATGGAACCTGGTCTCGACCCCTGTGACCCCCTGGAACTGTGTGATATCCTGGTTCTGTGTATCCCATGCCCTGGGGCGGGTCATGCACATAGATTTTAGGAAAAGCCTGGACAACACCTTTAACCCCTAGACGACAGCCTTACGTCTACAGACGTCGGAAAAAAAGGGTACTAAAGCCCAGCCGTACGTCTGTAGACATACTGCTAGAAAAAGCCCTGTAGCGCCGCCCCTGGAGCTAATACCTCTAGGGTGTTAGCATACCGATTGTAGCTGACACCCTAGAGATTAGTAATTAGCTGTTTTTGTACCCGCACCCGTAATGTGATGACCGGTAAACACCGTTTACCGATCATCACATTACAAAAGTGAAAGTGCTTTGTAAAAAATGCTTTCACTTTGATCCGACATGAAAACACATGTCGGATCAAAGTGATCCATTAACTCCTAAGGCCCCTGAGACCCCCGGTGCCGGAGATTGAGCCCCCCGGGCACCCCACACCTCCATCCCCCCCCGGTCCATTCAAAAATGGCGGCGGTGCGCTGCCTCCCCTGCATCTCCATGCAGCCTGACATGTCACACATGTCAGGCTGCATGGGAATGTCCTCCCCGGGTGCTCCATGGTACCCTTCAGGCATCCCCCAGCCTGCGGGCATCCCCCGGCCTCCGGGCACCCCCCGCCCCCTCCCCCGATGCCCGATGTCCGGCGGTACCTTATCCCCAAAGTCCATGTCCGGCCCCGCCGCCTCTAAACTGTTGCAGGGCCCCCCGTGCCCCAGTAAATCCCCCCCTCACCACTCTTACCTACCAACGATCCTGATTCCGGTCCCGGGGTCCTCCGGTCCTGGGGGCTTCTCCTGCCGGCGGCTCCTGCTGCTGTCTTCTGCGGCGCGCGCCTCCTCTGTGCGCGCACCCTGGTGTGCGCGCACGGGCGCGCCGCTGTTAACCCCTGCTGTGCGGCCCAGGGAATAACAGGTCATGAACTCAGTGAGTTCATGACCTATCAGAATCCTCGGGTCACAAGGGGTTAACTGTGCTCTTCATGGTGATCTCCACATCAGATCACCATCAGTGGTGATCCCAGGATCCCTGTGGGATCCCAGGATCCTGATAGATCACCACTGATGGTGATCTGATGTGGAGACCACCATGAACAGCACAGTTAACCCCTTGTTAACTGTGCTCTTCATGGTGATCTCCACATCAGATCACCATCAGTGGTGATCCCAGGATCCCTGTGGGATCCCAGGATCCTGATAGATCACCACTAATGGTGATCTGATGTGGAGACCACCATGAACAGCACAGTTAACCCCTTGTTAACTGTGCTCTTCATGGTGATCTCCACATCAGATCACCATCAGTGGTGATCCCAGGATCCCTGTGGGATCCCAGGATCCTGATAGATCACCACTGATGGTGATCTGATGTGGAGACCACCATGAACAGCACAGTTAACCCCTTGTTAACTGTGCTCTTCATGGTGATCTCCACATCAGATCACCATCAGTGGTGATCCCAGGATCCCTGTGGGATCCCAGGATCCTGATAGATCACCACTAATGGTGATCTGATGTGGAGACCACCATGAACAGCACAGTTAACCCCTTGTTAACTGTGCTCTTCATGGTGATCTCCACATCAGATCACCATCAGTGGTGATCCCAGGATCCCTGTGGGATCCCAGGATCCTGATAGATCACCACTGATGGTAATCTGATGTGGAGACCACCATGAAGAGCACAGTTAACCCCTTGTTAACTGTGCTCTTCATGGTGATCTCCACATCAGATCACCATCAGTGGTGATCCCAGGATCCCTACGGGATCCCAGGATCCTGATAGATCACCACTTATGTTGACCTGATGTGGAGACCGCCATGAAGAGCACAGTTAACCCCTTGTGACCCGAGGACACTGAGTTCATGACCTGTCATCCTCCTGACAATGAACCTGCTTTTATAGCATATGGGGGATGCCCCATATGCTATAAAACTGAGAATCATCGCGGGACCTCCCACTGGACTACGTCGGACCTTCCCACTGGATTACGTCGGACGAAGAATGAATAATAAAGATGGAGTCCAAGTAGTGTTTGTGTTTTTTTCTAATAAAAATATTTTTCTCTGTCCTGTGTCTTTTTTACAAATTACTAGAGATTCCTCATGGTCCGGTCTAATATTGGCCAGACGTTATGAATCTCGGGCTTAGTACCAGCTGAGAAAAAGCTGGCATTAACCCCTTATTACCCAGTCTGCCACCGCTACACGGCAGCTGGAAGAGCTGGATACAGCGCCAGAAAATGGGAGCTTCTATGAATGCGCCATTTTCTGGGGCGGCTGCGGGCTGCAATTCACAGCGGGGGGGGGCCCAGAAAGCTTGGGCCTCCCTACGCTGAGGATTCCAGCCCCCAGCTGCCTAGTTGTACCTGGCTGGCCCAAAAATATGGCAAAGCCCACGCCATTTTTTTTAAAAAATTATTTCATGAAATAATTTTAAAAAAAAGGGACTTCCCTATATTTTTGGTTTCCAGCCAGGTAAAACTAGGGAGAAGGGGTTGGTGGCAGCCCGTAGCTGCCTCTGCTGTACCTGGCTGGACCAAAAATATGGCGAAGCCCCACGTCGTTTTTTTTTTTAATTTAATAAAGAAATACTAAAAAAAATGCAGGGGAGGAGACAACCAGGACACAGTGTCTCCGTATCGTGTGGACATGCTCTAAAAGTGAGAAATTGTGTGAAAAAAAGAAAATGTTCAATATGACATTATCAAATTCTGTGAAGTAGCTATAGGTTCCAAATGCTCACTATACCCCTAGATATAATCCTTGAGGTGTCTAGTTTCCAAAATGGGGTGACTTGTGCGGGAGCTCCAATGTTTAGGCACATAGGGGCTCCCCATATGCGACATGGTGTCCGCTAACTATTGGAGCTAATTTTCCATTCAAGTTGTTAGCGGACACCATGTCGCATATGGAGAGCCCCTGTGTGCCTAAACATTGGAGCTCCCCCACAAGTGGCCCCATTTTGGAAACTAGACCCCCCAAGGAACTTATCTAGATGCATAGAGAGCACTTTGAACCCCCCGGTGCTTCACAAATTGATCCGTAAAAATGAAAAAGTACTTTCTTTTCCACAAAAATTTTCTTTTTTCATTTTTACGGATTCATTTGTGAAGCACCTGGGGGTTCAAAGTGCTCAGCACCAATCTAGATAAGTTCCTTGGGAGGTCTCGTTTCCAAAATGGGGTCACTTGTGGGGAAGCTACAATGTTTAGGCACACAGGGGCTCTCCATACGCGACATGGTGTCCGCTAACAATTGGAGCTAATTTTCCATTCAAATTGTTAGCGGACACCATGTCGCGTATGGAGAGCCCCTGTGTGCCTAAACATTGGAGCTCCCCCACAAGTGACCCCATTTTGGAAACTAGACCCCCAAGGAACTTATCTAGATGCATAGAGAGCACTTTGAACCCCCAGGTGCTTCACAAATTGATCCGTAAAAATGAAAAAGTACTTTCTTTTCCACAAAAATTTTCTTTTTTCATTTTTACGGATTCATTTGTGAAGCACCTGGGGGTTCAAAGTGCTCAGCACCAATCTAGATAAGTTCCTTGGGAGGTCTCGTTTCCAAAATGGGGTCACTTGTGGGGGAGCTACAATGTTTAGGCACACAGGGGCTCTCCATACGTGACATGGTGTCCGCTAACAATTGGAGCTAATTTTCCATTCAAATTGTTAGCGGACACCATGTCGCGTATGGAGAGCCCCTGTGTGCCTAAACATTGGAGCTCCCCCACAAGTGACCCCATTTTGGAAACTAGACCCCTCCAAGGAACTTATCTAGATGCATAGTGAGCACTTTGAACCCTCTGGGGCTTTACAAATTGATCCGTAAAAATGAAAAAGTACTTTTTTTTCACAAAAATTTTCTTTTGTCCTCAATTTTTTCATTTTCACATGAGCAACAGGATAAAACGCATCCTAAAATTTGTTGGCCAATTTCTCCTGAGTACACCGATACCTCATATGTGGTCATAAACCACTGTTTGGGCGCACGGTAGGGCTCAGAAGAGAAGGAGTGCCATTTCACTTTTTGAATGGTAAATTAGCTCCAAAAGTCAAATTGCGCTTCTTCCCTTCTGAGCCCTGCCGTGCGCCCAAACAGTGGTTTATGACCACATATGAAGTATCGGTGTACTAAGGAGAAATTGGCCAACAAATTTTAGGATGCATTCTATCCTGTTGCCCATGTGAAAATGAAAAAATTGAGGCTAAAGGAACATTTTTGTTGTAAAAATTAAAATGGCCATTTTTTAGTTCCCGTGAAGCACCTGAAGGGTTAATCATTTTCTTGAATGTAGTTTTGAGTAGCTTGAGGGGTGTAGTTTTCGGAATGGTGTCACTTTTGGGTGTTTTCTGTCATAACACCCCTCAAAGAGACTTCAAATGGGATGTGGTCACTAAAAAAAAAGGTTATGTAAATTTTGCTGGAAAAATGAAAAATTGCTGATGAACTTTGAACCCTTATAACGTCCTAACCAAAAAAATTTTTTTTTCCAAAATTGTGCTGATATAAAGTAGACATGTGGGAAATGTTATTTATTAACTATTTTGTGTCACATAACGCTCTGGTTCAACAGAATAAAAATTACAAATTTGAAAATTGTCAAATTTTCAAAGTTTTTGCAAATTATTTTATATTTTCACAAATAAACACAAAAATTATCGACCAAAATTTAATACTAACATGAAGCCCAATATGTCACGAAAAAACAACCTCAGAATCGCTAGGATCCGTTGAAGCGTTCCAGAGATATTACCTCATAAAGGGAGAGTGGTCAGAATTACAAAAAACGGTCTGGTCATTAAGGTAAAAATTGGCTCCGTCACTAAGGGGTTAAGATAGGATTCAGGCAGAGGATAAGTGTTGTATTCTGTTCCCGCATTGCTCTTAAAACGTCATTATCCTTGCCAAAAGTATATCTTGTGAGAAGACTGTCTGTCTGTCCATCTTATAATGTTAAGGTTTGTTGCCTGGTTACATACAATCTTATTACAAAGGGTTTATGTTTGTTAGGAACTCATGTGTCCACAGGTAAGCCTACATTTTGCTTGTGATTTTCCTGTACTGTATGTTATCATAACTGTTTCATATGATTTGCACATTACTCATGTATGTTATTTTTATTCTTGTAGTTTTATTATACACACTCAATCACCTGTTGACCAATACACCATTAGACCACAGAAGAAACAGTCTGTTTATCTGGAATCCCTGTATTCCTAGATTATACACCATGTTAGCGTATAGAAAGCAGAGCAGATTGAGCTTTTTTGGCTACTGTTTCTACTGTTTGGTATATACATTTGCATCTCAATGAATTAGAATATCATCAAAAAGTAAACTTATTATAGTAACTCCATATATAAAGTGAAACGCATGTGTGGCGCCCCACCGGTCGGGTCGCCACAAAGGGGTACTGCACCCAGTGAACGATTGTGGTGTCTCAGCCCTCGAGGACATGGGATGGTAAACTCAGACACCCACCAAAAACACTCAACACACCCTAGGACACTGGGGACCATGGGCGGACCCAGGGGGAGGGACCAGTCAGGGGGCAAGGGGAAAAACAGGTGGAGGGTGGCAGAAGGTGGTAGGAGAGCGGTGGAGTGAGGAAGTAGGGGAGAAAAAGTGTGCAGTCATGAGTAAGGGGAACAGAGAAGACCCCAGGGGCACAGGTGGAGTGAAAATGACCTGTATGTCTGGATCTAGCACTAACGATAGTCAGACAGAGGGGTTGGTTGAGAACCAATGGACCAGCCCTGAACATAGCGCAGACATCTAATACCCGAATCACTGAACTGGAGGCCACAAGGTCTATAGGAGCCATGGCCGCGAACCGACGTACCTGCTGAGCCTGCCGAACTAGGTTCAGGAGACAGGTACCAGTCGCCCAAGAAGGCCTGTGGCTACTGGATTGGGCCACAGCGTGATGAGGCGCTAACATGAGAGGCGAAGAAGTAGCGCTGGGAGTAAGAGACCAGAGAAAGGAAAGGCACACGAAGGACGTCTTGGGCAAACTATCTCGGTTCCTCGGGGCAGACCAGACTGGAACTTGGCAGAGAGAAGCGCCCGGCGATCAGTTGCAGCTTCAGTGAGTAAACCAGATATAGAATTCCAACACTATGTGAGACTGTCTTATTTCCCTGCTGACTGCATAAGTAAACGAGATTCAGAGGCCCAGCTCAAACACGGCTTTACTCATCCATTGCATAAGAACACATCTGCCCTGAGGTACTGCTTCACCTACAGGAAGCGACAACATCAGGTTGCAATACCAACAACCCCGGAAGTCTGACCCGCAGCGTTGGTCCCTCTTGACAGAGAACCGTAGGTGGCGTCACGAACTTTAACTCCATAAACTTTATTCCCCATTCAACAATTTCTAAGCCCTACATGGCCCTAAATTGATTCCTCTGGGGTCACGAAGCCGGGGCAACTCCACTGCAGTGACCGGAGTCCAATTCTGAGTGCCCCACAGCCCCCGGGGGACGACTTACATATATTATATAGAGTCATTACAAACAGAGTGATCTATTTCAAGTATTTATTTCTGTTAATGCTGATGATTATAGCTTACAGCCAATGAAAACCCAAAGGTAATTATCTCAGAAAATTAAAGTAGGGAGGATGAAGGGTTAAAAACTGCACTGCCGTATTCCATGAGTCATCAGGGGGTGAATATAATATTTATTTATTAGTCAACACGTTTCAGGGCTCTCTGGCCCCTTCCTCAGAACAAATCAATGTTATTTTGCCATGTTTTAGAGCATTTCAGAGAGCCCTGAAATGTGACAGTGCAGCAGCAGCACAAACTGCTATAGTGCCCTTGTGTCAGGGTGAGGAGGGGAGAGGAGGAGAGATGGGGAGGGGGGAAACCTCCTACTTCCCATTGCTGCTGTCACCCCTCACCTCCTCTGACCTGCCAGCTTCCAGGCTTGCGTTCCACTGTGGACCGTCTGGTGCCGCCTCCTCCCACTTCCTGCTTTAAGCAATGTGCAGTGGAACGTAGGCCGGCACCTCTTCCTGCTTCTCCTTCTGAGTCATGAATCTTCAGAAGAGACCACCGGAGCATATTATAATATTGCACTATATGGAGAGATATGAGGCTGCACATAATAAGGCTGCACTATATTGAGAGATATGAGGCTGCACATAATAAGGCTGCACTATATTGAGAGATATGAGGCTGCACATAATAAGGCTGCACTATATGGAAAGATATAAGGCTGCATATACAGTATAATACTGCACTATACGGAGTGTAATACTATTGTATAGGGTTTGAGGAGTCTGATCGCTTAAAGGGAACCAACCACCCCCAATGACCCCCCCGGACTATTAATATCGGTCCCTACACACAGCACATACATGTGCTGCAATGATTTTTGCTAAAAAAACTCTTTTGTAAAACTTAAGATAATGCTTTTGAAAGTTTAAACCGAAGGGACGGGTGGGCGTTACTTATCTGTGGCAAAAGCCGGGTTGCAGCTGCCACTCATCCACCTGTGTCCCGCAGTAGCAGTTATGGCCAGCCCTTTTCAGCATCACAGCCCGGTGCACGGGCTCGCATGCCCGTGCACACGTCATCATCTACAGCCGGGTTGCGAGCGCGCGCTCTGACTTCCTGCGCTCAGCTATGGAAGTCAGAGCGCGCGCGCTCGCTACCCGGCTGTAGATGATGACGTGTGCACGGGCATGCGAGCCCGTGCACCGGGATGTGACGCTGAAAAGGGCTGGCCATAACTGCTACTGCGGGACACAGGTGGATGAGTGGCAGCTGCAACCCGGCTTTTGCCACAGATAAGTAACGCCCACCCGTCCCTTCGGTTTAAACTTTCAAAAGCATTATCTTAAGTTTTACAAAACAGTTTTTTTAGCAAAAATCATTGCAGCACATGTATGTGCTGTGTGTAGGGACCGATATTAATAGTCCGTGGGGGTCATTGGAGGTGGTTGGTTCCCTTTAAGGGCAATGAAGAGCAGAAACGGGTTCTTAGGTGCAAGGTATTTATATATACACAGCAAAACAATGTGAATGCAGTACACAGCGAAAGCACACAACATAACACGACCCCAATATATATATAAGTATCGTAGAGCACAGTCCTTTAAGGAAACAGTCCGAAAAACCAATAGTCCGAAGCAAGCAAATCCGGATGCATATAGTCCGTAGCACGGGTCCTGGTACTGGAACAACCGGAAGAGATAGTCCGTGGTAAAAGGTCCCCACACCCGGATGACCGGGTAACAAGTTCAAACAAAGTTCCAAAGAGATAAAGAAACACAAGTTCCAAAAGCACACAGTACATATGGTAATGACCGGGTAGTTGCTTACACACTTGAACGTCTGAGCCCGAAGGTAGAAGCAGCGGCACCAGAAGCACAATGCAGGAAGCTGTAAGGTGAACCGGGATCACACAGAGCTCCAGAGAAGTGAGTGAATCCGGGAGAACAGCTGAGCTGGAGCAAACCAGGAACCAGTATACTCAAGCAATGAATGTTCAGCTGAGCCAGGTCTTTATGTAAACGAGACAGGAAGAAGGGCAAAACAAAACAATGATCTCCATGCTGACTGAGGGCAAAATGGTCACACGGCAAGCCAGAAAACCTGGAATACTGACACGGAGAGATATAAGGCTGCATATATAATACTGCACTATATGGAGAGATATGAGGCTGCATGTACAATATTATACTGCACTATATGGAGAGATATAAGGCTGCATATATAATATTGCACTATATGGAGAGATATGAGGCTGCATATATAAGGCTGCACTATATGGAGAGATATGAGGCTGCACATAATAAGGCTGCACTATATGGAAAGATATAAGGCTGCATATACAGTATAATACTGCACTATACGGAGATATATAAGTCTGCATATATAATACTGCACTATATGGAGAGGTATGAGGCTGCATTTACAATATTATACTGCACTATATGGAGAGATATAAGGCTGCATACTGTATATAATATTGCACTATATGGAGAGATATAAGGCTGCATACTGTATATAATATTGCACTATATGTAGAGATATGAGGCTGCATATATAAGGCTGCACTATATTGAGAGTTTTGAGGCTGCACTATATGGAAAGTTATGAGCCTGCACTCTATGGTAGGTTTTGAGCTGCATCATATGGAGAGTTTAGAGGCTGCACTATATGGAGAGTTTTGAGGCTGTATTATACTATATGGAGGGCTATGAGGCTGTATTATACTATATGGAGAGGCTATGAGGCTGCATCTTGCTATAAGGAGGGCTATGAGGCTGCATTATGAGGGATAATGCGGGTTCATTATAATAATTGAATGACTATGGGGGCTACCTTATGAATGGAGGACTATGCGATGCATTATAATACATAGAGGACTATAGAGATAAATTGTAATATACGGATGAATATGGGGATGCATTATAATAATTGGACGACTATGGTGACTGGAGGAGGCGGACCATATAAACCAGGATGGGGGACATATATACCATGATAAGGGCCATATTCCAGAAGGAGGACCATATATAGCAGGATGAGGGACATTATAGTGCCATACTAATTATTTTAATAATACAGGGTCCGGTTCATCAAGACTGGCATTGTACTCACCTGTCTTAATAAGGGGGCATGCAGGATAAGATGAGGCTCATTCATTAAGAATAGAACGCCACTTAATGAATTAGGCACTTCTTGAGATGTTCTACAGTGAGGGACTGGAGTATATTTCAGCAAAATTTACCAAACTTGGCGTACATCTCCATAAATTAGATGAGTGGATGTAATCACACCCAGTCCTACCCATGGTACGCCTATTTTGGCAAGGCTGGCTGGGACTGCTGTAAAAATTGCAACAGTCACAAAATTAAGATGTTTTATGGCAGAAAACTGGAGAAAAAACACCTTAATGAATCGGGGCCATAGTTTGTTTCTAATCCTGATTAAAAAAAAATAGCAGCTCTTAATCACATCACATTGCTGCATTGTATTTCTTGCATCTGCACAGTCAGATACTTTCCAGCATTTTTCCAAACACACAATTCCCTGGAGAAGATAATTCACGAAACTGTCATCCTCGTTAATTGCCTAAATAAGTCATCACAACTGTACTGACATAAAACCAGTTGTCAAACATTCACAAGTAATTAATCCCAGCCAACGTGAAATTGCCCTGTGATGACTCATCCAGACAGTCAGCATTGTGGGTCAGACTCGGCGCTCGTCAACATCCACGAATCTATGGGCCATAAATATCTCTGTGTTCTTACAATTTAATACAAAGGCATTTAGGGTTTTCGTTGGAATTCATGAGAATTGTTGCATGGCCTATCTGATCGGACACAGCGTTGCAGACTAGTTTGCATTATTCCAACAAGTGTTGCTATTAGGTAGAATCATACCATTAGGCCGCATGCAGTCCCATTTGCCAGAGGCTCGAGCGTGTCTTGCATCCCATCACCTGGCATGGCCACCTTCTCTCCGGACAGGAGTGTGCAGCTGCATGTATTTCTATGGAGATCCAGCGAGTGTGCGACTTTGCTGATGCAAGACTTGGCAAGTATCACGCAAGGGGGCTGCAGAGTCTTGGACGCAGAGCCAGGGAGACCACAGCCCCTGTGCCCATGATCTTCAGTGGGTGCAGGGCGGCTTATCCCTGCCATTCACTCACGGGAGATTGCTCCTGACTCTGCAGCATGGAGTGCGGCTGAAAAGATGCTGCAGTGGGGAGAAGCATAGTGAGGATGGGGTTTCTTGAAATCCCATCCACTATGCTTCTACTGTACAACGCAGCATTTTGGATACAGTGGCAAGAAGCTGAGTCCAAAACGCTGCGTTCCGAGTCTAAGGGCAAAAATCACAATAGATGTTTGAGGCTGGGGTCACAGTTGACATGCATTTTTTTAGTGCCTTTTAAAAACGCATGCTTTTTTACATGCGTTTTTCATGTCAGCATGAGTTTTTTAAGGTCTCTGATGGCTCCCTGCGTTTTTGGCTGCGTTTTTGAATCTGCACATAAAAATAGTGCTTGTAGTATTTTTTTGAGCGTTTTGAAAAACGCATGCGTTTTTGTAGAAAACGCATGCGTTTTTATAACATGGGTTCCTATGGAAAACGCATGCAAAAACGCATGTACAGTTAGCACCTTTTAGTGCCATTCAAAAACGCATGCGTTTCCCATAGGAGCCCATGTTAAAAAAAACGCATGCGTTTCCGGAAAACGCATGCGTTTTTTTAACATGGGCTCCTATGGGAAACGCATGCGTTTTTGAATGGCACTAAAAGGTGCTAACTGTACATGCGTTTTTGCATGCGTTTTCCATAGGAACCCATGTTATAAAAACGCATGCGTTTTCTACAAAAAAGCATGCGTTTTCTACAAAAACGCATGCGTTTTTGGATATGCTCCAAAAACGCATGGGACAGTCACACATGCTTTTTGGCTATTAGGGCATGCGTTTTTTAACATGGGGGCCTATGGGTGCGTTTTTTACATGCGTTTTTGAAAACGCAGGTCTCCAAAAATGCATGTGAAAAATGGTACTGTGACCCCAGCCTGACCCATGAATCGCCCACCAAAAAATTGTGCTTCAATTAGAATTGGTATTTAATAGTCCTCATCATTATGTTGCTCACATTTTGACATCAGAAGACACCTAACAATTGATCAGCAGTACCTTTCCATTGCTTCAAGAAGGATGTTCTCAGACGGACAAGACCACTGAGTTTAGGCTAAGTTCACATAAAGTGTGGGCAAGTGTGTCTAGTTAATACAGACCTGTCCTACAGTTTGCGACTGTTACAGTGATAGGGCCCTACTACTTGAATAACATCATTAAACCAGTCATTGTGCCTCTACATTATATACACAGGCCAAATTTCACCTTCATAGACCACAATGCTCCAGCTCATCACGGTTGCATCATTAGGAAACGGCTGAGGGAGACTTGGGTACCTCAAATGGAGTGGCCTGCATTTTCACCAGACCTGAATCCCATAGAAAACATAGGATCAGCTGAGTCACCGATAGAGGCTCATAATTTTGTACCCCAGAACATCAATGACCTGAAGGTCCCCTTCAAGAATAGTGGGATTCCGCCTCAATAGACAATAACTCCACCGGTGAGCAGCAGGAGATGTCGTCATCGAGATGTAATTCATGCTCAAAGGCCACATGACAATTATTGAGACCTTGTTGGGGTATACTCACCACTGTTGTTGGCTTTTGTCTCAATAAATAGTTTGAGCTGGGGAAATCACCATTGCATGCTTCTAGTTAAATGCTCTCTCATTATTGAATATCACGGTAGTGTGAACTTTTTACGTTTTCCACAAATTTCACCCAAAAGCCAAATATTCCTAACTTTTTGTGAGTAGTATATTTCACCACTCCATGTTGTGTGAGAAAAAGTCTGTGAGTAGCTACAGCTAAATGTAAATGTCTATCCCGGAATACCTTTTATTTCACTAATGTAGCACCAACTAATTTCTCAAGCTATCTTTGTGATAATCAACTTAAAATCAACTTTTTGTAAATTGTAATTTATACATTATTTAAAATATATTAATCCTGGTTGCTTGAGACTCACCCAGGCAGGGGTACTCAGATGTCAGACATTGATTCGGGGTGCTGTCACTGGTGGTCGGTGCCAGAGTCTGTGGCCCCGGTGGTCACTGAAAAGTGTTGAAATAAAATAATAAAATGGGTTGAATTGTTTGTGTCGCCACCTGCAGTTTCTGATGATAACACCAGCGACGCTGTCAGACCTCCGGAGATGATGGTATTGCAGACAGTTGGTCTTACTCCCTGCAGGCAAAGTAGGTTCCCCGGGTCAGAGTTGCTGCTTGCTGGTTGTCTTGGTAGCAGCTCTGTAGTTTAACCGTAAAAAGAAAAGAGAGGCTTTGTTTGCTCTGCACGGGTATTTACTGGTCACTTGGTTACCAGTCACATAGTCACAGGTAGCTGGCCTGGGTAGTGACCAATGACTGGGGTGTGTTTATGTGGCTTTCGAGCTTGTCCCTCTAAACTTCTCTTTCTCTGTCCTGTACGTATTTGAAGCATTGGCTGGCTTAAAACCTGGCCTGGCCTCCGTGTATCTGTGCTGCTGTGTTTAACGTGGGTAAGAACCCTCTTTGGATTGCTGCTACCTCTGTGGCTTTACGCGGGTCCTGGCTCTTAGCGTTATTGTTTTGCAGACGACCCAGTGCTAGACTCTCATGGGTCCGACCGGTGTTGACGGCTCGGAGTTGAACTTGCCCATACCACTCCCGGAGGCGGTTCTCCGCTCTTAGGACTGGGATCCTCCCAGACCGGTATGTGTACGGTCTGACGCCGGGTGTGTTCCTACACCCACAGCCTCCCCTTTTCTCCTGGAACACCACTCCTTTGGATGCCCTTCCTGTGCATCCCCCTGAAGGGTCCTTCACGCCTGCTCTCTCAACTTCTTCTACTCCTCTCCTACTCATACTACTCCTCCCTTCCCGCCTTCCACTACCACTCTTATAACCTCTCCCTGGGACCAGTTACCTAGGTAACAAGTTGAACCAATTGGTCCCCTGAAGCTAGTTTTCTTCCCAGGTGTGGCTACTTTGTGATCACTTCCATCTCCTTTATATGGTAACATGTGCCTGCATTCCTTGTGGTGAATTAATTCATTCCTGGCCTGGCTACCTGAGGTGGAGGTAGTAATCTGGAGAGCTGATCGTTGCCAAGCTGTCTATGCCTTGGAGTGCAGCAGCAGCAAGAAGTTGCCTTGTTGTTTCTCTGTTCTCCTTCCCTCTTGTTTTGTTTATTGCAGTGGTTGGGACTAGTGCTCCTGACAGCCATCTCCCTATTGAGAGTTTACATCAAGGCCAGTGAGGGCATAGGTATCCTGCTTGGTGATGGGGTGAAAAAAACCTATATAGGAATGTAGGGAGATGAGGGCACAGTCGCAGGCTAGCGCAAGAGGTGTTCTTTTCCACATTCCCCAACAGCAGGTACCCCCTTGTATTTGTCCCCCGGAAATTCCCCAGTCTGTTGTTGTGGATATCGTTGGCCCGTGGACCACTGTCATGTCCGGACGCTCCCAAGTCCGCAGCATGACACCATGTTTCCCTTTCTATTGTGTCCCAGAGTGTGGCTGTATGTTTTCTTATAAATGTATTTTTTCAGCTGGCACCTGTTCACATTGATGGTGTCGCTGGTCAGTTTTTTTTAAATCTTATCAAAGCAATTACAGTCAAAGCTCACAGCATTGTTGTTTTTCAAGCTATGCATGAATGTGGGCTTGAGGCCTATAATCGTTTGCTTCTTGAAAGTATACCCTTCCCAATGTTTAGTAGGTCGTACTTGAAAAATCGAGCAAAATGTTACTATATAAGTATATACTTTAGATAGATGTACAGTATATACTGAACAAAAATATAATCGCAACACTTTTGTTTTTGCTCCCATTTATTATGAGCTGAACTCAAAGGTCTAAAGCTCACGTCATACACAACGACGCACCAGCGATCCCGACAACGATACGACCTGGTAGGGATGGCTGGTACGTCACTTTGGGGTCGCTGGTGAGATGACAAACAGTCAGATCTCACCAGTGACTTCAGCAACGATCCGGAATGATACAGAGGTTGTTGGGAATTGTCACTCTCGGGTGTAGTATTGAGATCGTTGGTCGTTGTCCCTTTCAAACACAGCGATGCAGCGTTCCCAGCGGGAGCACAATGACCAAAAAATTACCCAGAACACATTGTAATGATCAGCGATCTCACAGCAGGGGCCTGATCGTTGCTAAGTTTTACACGTAGCGAGATCGCTAGCGAGATCACTGTTACGTCACAAAACCTGTGACGTTACAACGATCTCGATAACGATCTCATTATGTGTGATGGGGCTTAAAACTTTTTCTCTCAAATAGTATTCATAAATTTGTCTAAGGCGGCCGTCACACGTTTCAATATTGAGAACGATATCGTTTAAGCGATCTGCTTTTTGATCGCCTAAGCGATATCGTTTGTGCATCGCTACGTGCGATAAAGCGATTTTACAATGTAAAATCTCTTGATCGTTACATCGCAGATTGGTGAGCCGGAGCTCATATCAAGCGATAAACGATTGAACAATCTGCTTCATCGTGGTGTATGACACCACGATGAACGATCTCCCAGCGGCAGAGCCTATGCTGGGAGATGGTATCTATGGTAAACGTCGGGTTACTAAGCGCCGCGCAGCGCCTAGTAACCCGATGTGTACCATAGTTACCAGCGATCTCGCTGGCCCACATCGCTGCTGAGTCTGTCTGTGTGACATCTCACCAGCGATGTGAGCGATATCGTTAGCGATCGCGCGTGCACGTGATCGCTAACGATATCGCTCACGATATTGTAGCGTGTGATGGCCGCCTAAGGGCCACTTTACACACACCAACTTATCTGTCCAACTTCTGAACAACTTACTGGTTGCAGTGAAATCATGGACACATTGCTCCATTTTGTGGCTGTGTACAAATGAAACAACAAAACACAATTGATGGTCCCAACCCCATTTATAAGGCAAGAAATCCCACTTATTAAACCTGATAGGGCACACCTGTGAAGTGAAAACCATTTCCGGTGACTACCTCTTGAAGCTCATCAAGAGCATGGCAAGAGTGTGCAAAGCAGTAATCAAAGCAAAAGGTGGCCACTTTGAAGAACCTAGAATGTAAGACATATTTTCAGTGGTTTCACACTTTTTTGTCAAGTAAATAATTCCACATGTGTTAATTCACAGTTTTGATGCCTTCAGTGTGAATCTACAATTATCATATAGTCATGAAAATAAAGAAAACTCTTTGAATGAGAAGGTGTGTCCAAACTTTTGGTCTGTACTGTATATTAGATAGATAGCTTACGCTCTAGACAGTAAAGTATTGTTTGAGAATTACCATATTTTTATGATACATTAGTTATAGTTTATTTATCATTTTGGTCTACGTTCACAATGTAATCAGTAAGGACACATATGACATTGTTGGTACCCTGTTACCCAATAAATAAGCAATATCAGTACCGTGCGGTGAATATTTTTTTTTTTTTTGCCACGTCTTATTTTCGGGGTGGGGGGGGGGTCTTATATTTAGCAGCCTGGCCAAAACCCCCACTACATTTTTGTTTCGGGTAAACATGATATCACTCGGACTGGGCATGCTCTTTGCTTTGTATTGCTCCGAGGTTACACACTGCAGATACCTAGAAATTCTGAATGAAACTGCCATTTATAGCAATGTGTTTCTGCTCTACATATCTCTCCACAAGAATACACCGTGCTTCATAATGGCAAGTATCTGTGCCTCTGCTTTCTCCACATTCTTCACACTGAGAATTTATCATAAGAAGCTAAAACAGACACGTATGAAGACCGGAGAAAGTAAACATCATTCACATGATGTATCTGTGTCACACATATTAGCCGGAGTTTTAGGCACTTTTAGTTCTTTTTTTTCTGTAACTGTTGGACTTTTTGTATTCAATCAACATTTAAAATGTCTAATTTTCTGCCTCTGTAAGGCTGCCTTCAGACTTGCAGATGCCTCCGCAGCGTTTTGCAGATGCATCTGCAAGCATCTGCATGCAGACCGCGGCCCCTATGTTTATAATGGAGCGCACGGCGGTCTGCAGATGCTTGCAGATCGCCGTGCGCTCTCATTGCCCGCCATTAGTGATCTGTGCGCAGGCGGATGCCTGCGTACAGATCACACACTCTCCCCGCACCAGAGACGCGACATGCTGCGTCCCGGGTGCGGACGCGGGACACCGGAAGGAGCAGATATGGTCCGCATCCGCACCGGAACGCAGCAAACGCTGCCAAACGCAGGCACTATGCGTTCCTATGTTAAACATAGGAACGCAGTGCGCATGCGTTTGACTGCATATAGGAACGAAGCATACGCTGCGGCGCCAAACGCTAATGTGAAGGCAGCCTTATTGCATTTTATAGGTAACAAAGAGACAGATGAAAGAGTCCGACTAAACTTGTCAAAATGTGATTTGAAACAATAATTCAAGAAACAGTTACAGCAAATAATAATAATAATAATAATAATAATGACAACCTGCGGCGAGAGCAAATAATGACATTTTCGTGCCACTTTTGTAATAATGGAATTGGCTTCACAGAATTCATACCATAAAAACACAAATACTCAACAGTAATAATCAAATTCTTTACTCTTTATTCACAAATAGGAGTTAAAGCATGTACAGAATGTAAAGACGTAGAACTCTGTAAGAAACAGACAAATAATACAGACATTTAGAGCAACCTTACAATGAAATATATCAAGGGAAATATAAAAAGACATCTTGTACTATGGGATTTTGGCTTATGTACACAAAATGTCATTTTCAAGCAAACTCTGCTAGGAATCTGACTAAGAAAGCGCGATAGAGCCCCACATAACATGAACATAATTCACAGCAATGTCAAAACGACATTGCTGTGCACATGTTCCAACTTTTTAACTCAATCAAAACACTTACAAAAGTCTGATATCCATTGCACTTAGCAGCACACTGCAGGCTTCAGTGATAAAGGCGCCACAGGGGCATAAAGCTGTGTGGCTGCGGGCTCCCTGCACCCATAGGTTCCCGCAGGTCTGGAGATACTGCATCCAAAACACAAAGTGGGGCAATTCTTCATCTATGGAAACCTCAATGCCACTGGAAATCTGAAATTGCTACATTATTCAGATATCCAGTGGTATTGATGTTTCCATTGATGAAGAATGGCCCCACTATCTTTCTACCCCATATACCACACCATACTATCAATGTTTGTGTTCCAGCAGTCTTGGAGGGATCTATCCTCTGTGGGTTAGTGTCAGACCAATTGCGCTGGTTTTGTTTGGTAACTTCACCATTCACAAAAACGTTTGCCTCATCCCTCATCTGAAGGCAATTGTCTATGCTGTGTAGATACGAGATGTGCAGCATCTGAAACAACGGATACTGGAAGCCTGTGCTAGCATTTCTTCTGCGGTGTTGGCAACAATGTGTCAAGAGTAGGAGAAGAGGGTTGCATTGACAATCCAACACAATGGGCAGCACTTTGAACACATTTTATAAGTGGTCATAAACTTGTAAATAACTCATGAAAGAATAATGTTATGTTAAAACCAAGCACACCATTGTTTTTCTTATGGAATTCTCAACAGGTTTGATGTGTCACATGACCCTCTTCCCATTGAAAAAACTAAAGTTGGATCCAAAATGACTGACTTCAAAATGGCCGCCATGGTCACCACCCATCTGGAAACGTTTTCCCCCTCCCATATACTAATGTCCAACAAACAGGAAGTTGATGTCACCAACCATTCCCATTTTATTTAGGCGCATCCATATAAATGGCCCACTCTGTACAGAGCATTTTACTGTTATCTAGTCTAGCTTTGCTTTGTGTAAGAAATATACATTGTTGATGTTTGCTGTTTCCATCAGCAGTGTTTCTAGATGGAAAGAAGTAAAAAGTGTGACTTTTTCACATATAGCTATATATTGTCCCAAGCGTTGTATAGCTGATGAGGGAAAGAGCAGGATGGCACTAACGGGCAAGGAAACCTGGGTAGCTAGTCTGGCCCTGGACTGGGGTCCCTGGCTATCCCTGTACCCAGAGGTACCTCAGATGACAAGGAGGTCTGGGCCACCACTCATACCCTCTACTCCTCAACCAGACCTGTGCTACGCCCTCTCAAGTTCCACCACAAACATGGAAAAACAGCAACTTCCAAGGAAAAGTACAAAGAAGCTTCAGCAAGTGCAAACACGTCTTCTGGCCGCTTTACACGTCCCGATATCGTTGTCCAACAACGATAAAAAGTCACATGGTTCGGCCGTTGCCGCCGATATCGTTCATGCGTTGTGTGGTGTAAATGTGCAATTCGATGCAAGAACGATGCCAAAACGATATCGTTGGGGAATTGTACAGGCTCTCCAACTGCCCGATATTGGATGGACGATCTGGCAGGATCGTGCTGTGTGACAGCCCAACAACGATTTGGAGTACAATTTGCCTTATTCACTCCCATGTTAAATGGTCGTTCCCTGGGTCGCTCATACAAGGGGGCGTATACATCGCAGTTGTGTTGCCTGCCGATATCTCCCTGTGTAACATCTCCTATGCAATCTTGGATTACTGCCAAAAAATGTGCGCGCTCCCGTGCCGTTGTATCCAATATCGGGACGTGTAAAGCGGCCATTCAGCTCACACAGTCAAAGGCAGAGAGAAACCTTATCAGTAATGACAGCTGAAAAAAGAGGAGCATATTTAAAGGCCTGGGGCGTGGTCACCTGACAAACCTTCACCTCCACCTGTAGAGCCGCAGACCACACATAGACACAATAGCAGCTTCAGCTTTAACCCTAGACGAACCAAAGGAAATATACCCTTATTTAAACTGCAGCAGAATAATTCACATGGACTTTGGAGCAGTCAGCTCTTGACATATACCACACAAATAGCTGTGGATAAAAGAGTGCAATAGGGACCTACCCAATAAAAGCAATAAAGCTCAATAGAGCTATATGCACACCTTGTAAAGTTGTGTGACACACATCCAGTGGAAAAGGTGTAAGGCTGCCTTCAGACTTGCAGATGCATCTGCAGCGTTTTGCAGATGCATCTGCAAGCATCTGCATGCAGACCGCGGCCCCTATGTTTATAATGGAGCGCACGGCGGTCTGCAGATGCTTGCAGACTGCCGTGCGCTCTCATTGCCTGCCATTAGTGATCTGTGCGCAGGCGGATGCCTGCGTACAGATCACACACTCTCGTCCGCACCAGGGACGCAAGATGTTGCGTCCCTGGTGCGGGCGAGAGTGTGTGATTTGTGCGCAGGCATCCGCCTGCGCACAGATCACTAATGGCGGAAAAATGAGAGCGCACGGCGGTCTGCAAGCATCTGCAGACCGCCGTGCGCTCCATTATAAACATAGGGGCCGCGGTCTGCATGCAGATGCTTGCAGATGCATCTGCAAAACGCTGCAGATGCATCTGCAAGTCTGAAGGCAGCCTTACACAGCTGCCGCAGAATCCACATACCCTAAGGCTAGGGCCACACTAGCATTGTGGCCTCCGTCATGGGGGGGTTCGCCATAGACCCGAATTCCGGCATCATTAACGCAGCGTTTCCGTAGTGTAATGCTGCCTTAACACTGCCAATAGAGTGCTATGGGTGACGGACTCCTCAGCGCATGCAAACGCCGACATATAAGTGCTGGAGTTTGAAATCTTGCGCTATTTGATAGCGCAAAGGAAAATGCGACAAGGAGTGTTTTCCTGTGCGCTACCAAGTAGCGCAAGATTTCAAACTCCGGCACTTATGTGTCGGCGTTTGCATGCGCTGAGGAGTCCGTCAGCCATAGGACTCTATTGGCAGTGTTAAGGCAGCATTATACTACAGTAATGCTGCCAGAATTCGAGTCTTTGGCGGATCGCCCAGGACGGAGGCCACAAAGCTAGTGTGGCCCTACCCTAAGGCATAACGAGTAATCAGGAACCATGATATAGATTGCAGAAAAAATCTGTGCCACTGTGTACAAATGGAGGTCCAGAAACACTGAATAAAATGAAGGTATTTTATTTCTTTGTGTTTCGCAGTGAACGATGGATTACTGAAAAAGAAGTGAAATGCATAGTAATAAATGAATAAGTAGTGAAGCATAGAAGTAAACCACCTTAATTTCAATCAGTGTTTCTGGACCTCCATTTGTACACAATGGTGCAGATCTATTTTAACAATCTATATCCTGATTCCTGTTTATATACCATGCTTAAAATATATTTTTTTATGTATCCTTTTGTGTTTGACTACATGTTCAATAAAGTGAAATATAGCATAAACTGATTTATTCAGCCCAGAAATATGCCAAAATGACACTGTTTTGGCATATGTTGAATCCATCGGCTCTGGGCACTTTTGGCATATACAATAATCTGGAGTATTGCCATATTACAGCAGAATGACTCGGGTCATCATAGCGGAGTCTCACTGTATTTGTTGTATGTTGGTGTAATTTTAGCTCCTGTGACCCGAGGACTCAGCTGTAATACAGATGCATCTGCTTTATGGCCATTTGAGTCAGGAATAATCATGTAAAGCTCCTTTGGACGTTTCGTGGTTTAGACCCAGTAGAAGGGGTTAGGATGGTGGGGGGCTTTACTAACCCTTCTGCCATACGCTTATACTCGTAGGGTGTACAGATAGGAAAATAATAATTAGCTGTAAAATGATGTACTATTTCATGAGAAGAGAAATAATCAATTTTCATGGATTATCTCACTAAGAAGCAAAGTGCAGACAATCCCCGGTGACATAAGTAATTAAAAGTAAACACAGAGTTTCTTGCAGAGCCACATTCTTTTGTCAAGATTATAACACACAAAAATACTCTTTAAAATGCATATTTTAAGGTGTTGTCCAGGAATAGAAATACAATGTCACCTCTAAACCCCATTGAAGTGAATGGAATTGAGCAGTAGCCTCACACACAACTCTTGGTCAGCGATGCGGCTTCTAAAAGAAAGCAGCCATGTTTTTCTCACCCTAGGAAAATCCTTCAAGTCATATCTCGTAGCAGGTCACAATTTATGGTTTTATACAAATGTTTCCCAAAATTATGGTGGAAACCACTTTAAAAGGAACCTGTTATGTAAAATAAAATGCTATTAACCTGCAGATATGGGGTTAACCTGTAGGTAATAGCATTGTGAACCTCCCTGGTACCCGTACTGAGAGTCCCGCTACCGGGAAATAATTAACTTTAATCCTCTTAGCAGCGTTTGGCTTTCAGTCGTCAGTGTGGCCCCTATGCTGGTCAGGTTCAGAACGCTATTAGCCTGCAGATTGACCTCATATTTGTAGGTTAGAGTGGTTGTCCACTTCTAGGACAACCCCTTCTGGTTCCACATGTCTCCCCCAGGTAAAATAAAAAAGCTGGTACTCACCATTTGTGCTGGTGCTGTTCCAGCGGTGTTGGTAATCTTTTTGCCGGGGCTCAGTGACATTATGACATCACGTCCAATCACCACTGGCTTCTCTCGCAAAGCCTTTGGACACAGGAGCAAACAACAAGAAGGGATCAGCAGCCACAGCCTCACATCCTGTTGATTAACTCATTGGTCGAAAGACGAGCAATGCCACATGAGCCCTGGAAATGTGATTACTGACACCGTTGGAACGGTGCCAGCATGAGAGGTGAGTATAGGCTTTCTTTATTTAACCTCGGGGAAACATGTGGAATCACAAGGGGTTGTCCTAGCATTTACTATATTTTTTTACATGACAGATTCCCTTCAAAGTAAGATTTAGAAAGCCACATTTTAATGTCTTAACCTCCGCCAAACATTAGGCTGACATTTTGTATTAAATCGCCTTTAAGTCTCCGTCACAGTTTTTCTGTCACTTTAAAATGCATATGCATGGAAAGAAAAAAACATTATAAAACATCATTATTTTAAATCTAATGGTTCTTATTGCATTTTAGTGCCATATTTGCCAGCCTTTCTCATCTATGTTCATTTTGCACAAGTAAGTTTTCAGGTTTCTTTTTAATATCCCATTGAGAAGCCAATACTTTACCTCTTGTACCATAGGTGAATATTCACTTACGAAAACATGTAGCAGCTTGTACCACTGGGAGACAAGATGGGTAGTGGAAAACTCTGAAACATTGGCATGATAGATAGTGATCATGACTGTAGTCAATACAGGGAATAGTCATCAACAGCTAATAACAAAGGACCAAAACTACAGGCAAAGTGTGTTATAGATTCTAGGCTATGGGTTATATGAGCTACCAGTGGTTCAAGAATCACTAAGTCAACAATGATAAGGTTCAGGAACAAATTATTATAACTGGCCTGGCCTCCTGCATCGGTTTCACCAGTCCAAGTATTTTAGGACCATCCCAAATTTATACAAATTTTGACATATCCATAAAAAGGGTGGTGTTTAAGTAGAAGTGGGTGTTACCACCATGTCTCGGTCAGTCATGGGACAGGATTAAATCTTATTTTACCAAAAGAGATGTCAATAAGTGTGATTCTGGTGGTAGAGGAAGGTTTAAAGTTGTTTTCTTTTTTCAGTTAACGTTCATTTCTGGGCGCAGTTTGGAATCAATAAGACAAGCAGCGCTGTACTCACTTCCGATGTTCCACTGGTGAATCTCGGCCACTGACTCCGGTGTCTGTAATGGGCTGCAGCGCTGATGTCCCATCGATAGAGCTGCAGTATACTCAGCGGCTCTGAAAGGGGCTTTCTGTGTACATTGGCAGAGCTCACTGATTGGCTGGTGTGCTGTTGACATGATGTCAGCACCACTGTAAGGATGCAGAAATGTATTTCTAATATTAAGTTCAACATTGCTAACATAAATGATCTGTAGTAACTCTGTTCGGCCACTGGAGGTCATCAGTGGACACGAGTAGAAAGATCTGGAACCAGGAAGTAATTTTTAGTCAGTCTCCTGAGGTAAATTGACTGAGTCAGATGGCTGTGGAGATCCTACACAGAAAAGAAGACGTGTCGGCTGTTGTGAGGGGCTCATGGATCTATGGAAGGACGCGCATGGCTTGAACCGTGTTAGAATTATTCAAGGGCTTGATCTACACCGTGGACTGAAAGATAAGATGTTATGTGAGTACACAGGATTGACCGGTCAATATATAGGGATAGTCACACAGGGTGAGTTAGCCAGAAACTGCAAAGGACTATTGTGTGTGTACTCATGAGGAGAGACTGACCAGGCTTGATCTATACAAGATATTAAATATTGAGACTTGCACGAGTGTGAGATGGAAAGAGAAGCCGAATGTGGATGACACCGTAGAACTGAGAGAATCATCACCATCCCTGTTATACTGGGTTGTGCCCAGTGTGAGGAACATCTTCTATACCTCAGTGGCTGATTGTTATGGTGAAATGACATACACCCTGTAAACTGTGTGTACATTACCAAGTTAAAGAGTTTTCACCTTATGCCGGAGTGAAAACTGCATTTGCTGTAAATAGGTTGTGGGATAGATTTATATAAGGGAATCAGGGATCCTGAAATATTATGTACATAGCGTGGGAGGGGGTGTAAGATTATATCCTGAGGGGAACACGTGCCGCGGGTGCAGTAAGAGCCTGGGTAGGCCCTGTACGGAGTGAGAGTGCGGTTGGTTTAGTCTGGGATAGCTGTGCTCCCTCTCTGCAAAACAGGTACGTGAGTTCCCTCAGGCTGCATAAATTGTACACTGTGATGGGGCTGTTCGGGCCCATATCGTTTTTTGCGAATTTGTTATCTTTTTGAAACCATTAAAAAGAGTTAATTTAGCACTATTTTTGGAGTCAGTGTCATTCATAGCAGCACCGTATCTCTCACACACAAACGACTGGCGTCTCGGTCGTTAACACCACAACCAAAGCCAAATACCAGAAGCAGAGGCAGAGACTCACCGGTAGACCCGGGAAAGGTGGGTACAGAGGAATTCTGTTTTTATACCAAACTGTGCTCGAGGCACAATTTAAGTGAAAGGTGACAGCATGTTTAAATCATGAAACCCGGAGTTTGATTGGCTGGATATGCCTCTTAGCCTTCCAGTTTGAAGTATGGCCTATACACAAAGTCCATAGTGATGGTCGGGATGCAAGGCATCTTTTATACACAATTGAAAACAACTAATACAGTACACAGGATGATGTTATTCCAGATCTACGTTTGTACGTACAAGCAACTGAGCACAATAGTAAAAATTATGTAAAAGTTACTGGATTCATTATTATCCACACCAGAGCATGGACAAGAATCCTTCCATAATGATCCATCTGTTTCCAGATTAATTGTTGATCTCAATTAATTAGATTCTATTAGGGAAATAATTGGAAAATCTTGTACGTCCGCTAATTACGATGAAAGGTTTATTTTATGGGTAATTCAGAATTAAATCCTCCAGCATGCAAAATGATTATGCTTGAAACATTTTTTAAATAAATCTTAATTGAAACCCTGAAAATTGAATATGGACCTCAGTAACAATCTAATGTACTGGACATCTGCAGGGGAGTGTCACAATGACTATGGATACACAGGGATCCGGGACACCTGATCTGCCCCGCAAGCTAGGGGGCCCTGTGCTATCGCTATCTCACAGGTACTCCTGACAGTGGATAAGATAAAGACAAACAATGAAATATCAAAGCACAGTCACAAAGCAGACACACACAAAGAGTAGCAGGAGGAAAAACAGGAGCAGAAAGGAAGCTAGAGAACAACAGGGGAGAACTACAACAATCGCACCAGGTATAGCAGAACTTTCTCCAGAAAGTCTGAGACACCACACCTCACAGACGAACATAGGATAATCCATAGCTGGCATAAGTAGATGGATTCCACCATCATAAATAGGAGGGGATCCGCTGTGATTGGCCTCCGAACAACATGTGAACAGAGGAGCAAGCAGACCACCATAGGTTAACTCTTGTTAGCTTGCCTATCTATCAGCACACAACCGGTCGACGCACAAATCTGCCTGTGTTGATTCCAGACACCAGAGAAACCATTGGGCAGAGTGTCAGAAAAGAGCCCAACACCCCCATCACAGTTGTCAAAGTGTGTGCAAAACTTCCTTTGACAAGGAGACTGTTACCTAGTTGTTGACAGGGATTTATGTCAAGATTCATGAAGAACCCGGAAGCAACGTGAGATTGTCAATGAAATCGGGACACTTGTGCATTGATATTTAGTTTATTTTGTACATTTAGAAGTTAATGATTTTAAAGGAGATTTTCATGTTTGTTTAAAGCTACCATAGTGTACTGATGCTTTGAACAGAAAGAAGTCATATTTACCATCAGAATCCAACCCAAGATGCAGCCCAAAATCCAACCCAGGATTCAGCCCTGCCGGGGCCACTGATTGACAGCAGCGTAAGGTGACTTGTGGTTGGGACATCATCACTTCTGGTCCAGCAGAGATCCAGCAGAGATAAGTGAGAGCAGATTACACTTGCAAGTATAGTTGGTTTCTTTTATAACCTTCCCTACACTATGGTAACTTCCATGTGTTTCTTTTCTGGCTGGACAATCCCTTTTCTTAAAGGAGTTTTTAACTTGTTTATCACTTTCATTATGACAGTATAAAATAATAAAATCATTCAATACTTACCCTTCCCAGGTCTAGCACTGTGACCCCGCTGCTGCTCCAGTACAGGCCGCGGCAGAACCATCATATCTACAGAGCTGCAGCTTACCACTGAGCTCAGGGGCTCTGCCTATGTAATACATCAATGCTTCTCCATTTCTGAAGTCATTATTGTGCAGAGTTTAGGTTTACACGATTAAATAATACTAGGAGCTCATTCAGACATGTACTGTGTGTATGCATCAGAGACTGCACATAGAGAGCACCCGCACCCATCATAGCAAATGAGCTCCAAATTCTGTGTGAGTGTGGCGCCCCGCAACGAGTGCGTCACAAGGGAGTATTGCAGCCGCAATATTCTCTTGACAAAGCAGTGCAATAGTTAACTCTGAGATCCAACCCAACATACAACACCTAGAACAGGGGACCAATCCTAGGTCCTGGTGGGTGGAGTGTTAGGGTAGTGAAGTAGAACACACAATAATCTAGACAGTTAGAACAGAGCCTGGGATCTAGAACCTAGAACACAGAACTTGGAGAGGAGCGGGGGCTCCGCGCTCCGTGCGGGCCCCTGGGCCGTCACCGGTCGGGTGTCAGCACCTGAGGCCTTAACTACCGGGAATGGGCATTTCTACACGGGTTCCCAAAAGACTCCCGTGCCCACAACTCACAGCCGGTTCACTGGTACCGAAGCTGGCAGCAGTTCACCTCTGCCACGCGAACCAGCCCCGTGGAGGAGCAGCTTTATAGGAGCACCCCACCACCAGCCAGTTTCCAGTCGTCTAACCAGCGGTGTACCCACTGAGGGACCCAAGGCTCCCCAAAGCATCCAGAACGTACATCATGGATAGGGCATTGAAGCAGCCTCCCCGTACCCGACCTGGTATTCCTGGGCGACGCTGGCAAGAGAAGCTAAGGAGGTAGAAAGGAGGTACACTGCGGATCTCTGAGGAGCACTATCACTGCTAAGTCCACCCGGTCTTCTACTCAACCACTGTAAGCCATGTACTGCCTGCTGGTGACAGTAAAGAACCGTTGCAGAGACTATCTGTGTCCGTGTCTCCTTATGAACTGTCCGTCATTAACTAAAGGTAACCGCAGCTGCCGCACAACATCTTGAGCAGCTCCAGCCCCCGGGGATCACCGCTCAGCCTGTGGGGAGCGTAACATCTTGCTGCTGTCCATCACCCCGGGAGGTTCCGCAGCGTCGGTAGCCCTTACCGAATCTACTCATAGGTGGCGTCACGAAGAAAACAAATTAAACCCCTTAATCTGTTCCCGTAAGACGTCTTCAATTTTGATCTGCACTACACCGGGCCCCACTACCGGCAGGCGCGGTCCACCCGTGACAAGGAAGGAGAAGAATCGCCTGTATCAACCGGAGTCAGCCGGCCGCGGTGAGTCATGGGGCCTTTGGGAACTCTCATTCTGCGCGGAGGGCTGTAGAGTTCTCATTCTGTGTGAGGTAGCGGGGGACTCCTATTCTGTGTAGGTGGCTATAGAGTTTGTATTCTGTGTTGGGGGCTGTGTTGGTCCTCATTCTGTGTGGTGTGGGGAGCTATGGGGACTCTCATTCTGTGTGGAAGGCTGTGGGATCCTCATTCAGTGTGGGGGCTGTGGGATCCTCATTCAGTGTGGGGGGCTTTGGAGATCCTCATTCTGTGTAGTGGGCTGTGGAGGTCCTCATTCAGTGTGGGCGGGCTGTGGGGGGTCCTCATTCTGTGTGGAGAGCTGTAGAGGTCCTCATTCTTTGTGGTAGGTTGTTGGGGACCTTATACTGAGTATGGAGCTATGGGGGTCCTCATATTGTGTGGGGGCATTATACCGACAGGTGCTTCTTTGTATGGATGGTTTAAAACTGTAGGCGGTTCACTGTGGAGATACACATTTTCAGGGTGTCTATGGGGGCATTTTAGGGAGCTCAGTGGTATTGCTGGTGAGAACACATTTTTTTTGGGAGGGGAGGACGACAATTTGAACTTTTGCTATGGATCCCTGTGATTTTATGTACACTACTGAAATAAGGTGCTGGCAAACAAGCAGCTGATTGGTTGTCATTTGGTTGTGTGACATTTGTGTTATAAATTTTGCTAATAGTGTTCTGTGCTTTTATTCACATTAATAATGGGTCATTGGCTGAGCAAGAGCGTTGACTGGTTCCATTTTGTACAGGTAATTTGTGACGTTCCACCAACCGTGACTTCAAAGCTTACACAGGAAATTTTCCGAACTAATGTAAAGTCACTATTTCCGATTTACAGTATATAAATAAGAACACATAACATCTAAGAATTTCTCTAAGGGTACCATCGACGCACAGGGGCGCGCACGTTTTTGGCACCCCGCCAGCGTCGCCGTCACATGTTTACATGCGGCGATACCTCTGGCAACGCACCGGCGATGTTACAGGCGCCATCGCCGCTGGGGTATCCACAAACCCCAGCGGCGATTCTGTAACATGGGAGCCTATGGCTCCCATCGCCTGTAACATCGGCGATCGCCATGGTACATAGGGCAATGTGTACACATCGCCGCAGAGTGCTCGCCTGGCTTCAGAGCAGTGCTGGGAAACCAGGCGACCACTCAGAGGCGATATTTAGCGTCGATATCGCCCCTTTACACTAGGCAATGCAGCGGCGCTGTCGCCAGCGATAGGCCATGCCCCTGTGTCGCCTATGTAATCGGCGGCGATATGTCCTGGTGTGACGGTACCCTAAGTCTTCCGGTAAATACAGCATGCTCCATTCTCATCTATCAAAGTTAAGCAAATCTTGTATGGCTAAAAGTACATTCTCAGAGTCTAAATATCCATGAAGTGAGTATATGACCTCCACCTGGTTAGTGAGTATGGGAAGGATCTTATCCATCATAACACAATACAACTTTCCTGTCACCTTAATAATCGTGTTGCCTACCATAATAAAGAAAAGCTAAGTGGTATTTTTTTTTCTTTTTATTATCTTCAGTCCTCTGATGAGCCAACAATATTAGCTCCTAACCTAATTTCTTTTAATGTCGTTGTAATGGGATCTGTTTCATTTCAACCTGGAATTCATTTGCTCGCTATCTGTAATAACATTTTCATAATCAGGACAGTTACTTTAAGAAAAGGGCACGGATTAAATCTCCTCTAACATATTTCTAAGCCATTTATGAAGATATTTCATTTAAAATATATTACCAACTTTCCTATTTATTGGGTACAATAAAGAATAATAAGTATCAGATGCATAAGATAAATGCAGAACAGGCACTGACACAAGTATCAGTTTCAAATCATCGTCAACCGGTAATTCTTAGATTTAGTATCTTGGATATCACTTAATGATGTTAGGGTTTTGTATGAAGTTTCTTAACTCATTACATTGCGCTATAGTTTCGGGTCTTTATCAGAATTAGAAATTACAATTTCTTCTACAAAACAAGAACCCGTCATCAGGTCAAAAGTGAAATTCAAAAGGAACCCAAATGGTGATATGATTACCTATACACTGCTGGAAAGGATGAAATAGCCATTATGTAGAACCTGCATAAAGCTGGTTTATTCAATGCGTTTTGAAGTTCTGTTTGCTTCTTCTTCAGGACAGACACCAATCATTTTGGTACTTTTGGATGTTTCTCAGTCTCAAGGTTCGTGGTGTCTACTGCAGCTGGTTTGAGGCCTTATTCAGGGTTGTGTGAGACACACCGACACAAGGTTAGTGGCCATCCAACTTAAATATCACCCTATTTTCCTGGGCAAGACCCTATTTGTGCTTGTCTATCCTCTGTACAGTTATTCCAGGTCAAAAGTGGGTAGATTTTGCTACTGTTTTATTTCAATTACTCCCTTTAGTATTCATTTTTTTAATTGGATTCCGAGATATGGATAGCATCCCCCATCCTCTGGAATTCTGCACCCCAACATGTCCGACAATCCCCTACACTCGGAACTTTCAAATAGAACCTGAAAACCCATCTATTCAGAACAGCTTACATCCTGCAATAACCCTACCGCCACCTGATCTGGTGCCTCACCCACCATCAGAGCTGGCATTCCACCACCAGACCTGGTGCTCCACCACCACCGATCTGGCGCTCCACCACCAGACATGGCACTCTACCACCATCAGAACTGACCCAACCTACTGTCTTCCTCCCTATTACTATGTAGAATGTGAGCCCGCAAGGGCAGGGTCCTCTCCCCTCTGTATCAGTCTGTCACTGTTAGTTTGTTCATTATATTTCTCATGTTTTGTATGTAAACATTTTTCATGTACCGCACCATGGAATCAATGATGCTCAAAAAATAAATAACAATAATATGGACCTTTTAATTTATTATGCCAGCATGCTATTATTTGTGGTGTTTACTAAGATGCATGGCTGACAGATTCTTCGGAGACTCTGTGTCTTTGTGTCCTTAGGCTGTTCTATATTACCAAAGGGAACCCAACAGATGATACATGCTACACGTTTCCACTGTCAGGTTCTTTTTAACATGTGAGTAATGCCCTCTTATTGCAAAACAGAAAACATGAGTACTAAATATAAAGAACCATCTCTCTGGAACCGTATAGAAGATTAAAAAAAAAATCTGGCCACTTTTCCCCTAATGACATGTCTTCTTTAAAAGAAGCCTGTCATGTTAAACATGCCATCAGGTCTACAGATAGCATTGTAGCAGAGTATATTGATATATATTATATGGACAAAAGTACTTGAGCGCACATCTTAATTATTGAATTTGGATTTTTCTTACAGTTCCATCTCCACAGATGTATAATATCCAGCCTTTCGACATGACATCTGCCTTTACTAACATGTGTCATAGTATGGCTGGTGGTAAAGAGCTCACTGATCCTAACGTGGTCCTGTAATAGGAAGCAACATGTCAGCTCATGGAATCTGGTCCTCTTTAGTATTCTATTATCAGTTGTTAGTAATATTATTGAAAAGTGGAAACATTTAGAAACCAAATCAACATAGCCAAAGAAAGGAGACCACATAGAGAGTGGGGTCTCCAAGTGTTGAGGAATAGTGATAAGCAAGCCCTAACATGGTCGACTGCTCGTACTCGTAAAGAGCAGGTTAGGTGAATGAATGGACTTGACTCGATTACTGAGTACAAATGGAAGTCAAACGTGAGGATTTTTCTGGAAGACTATTCTGGAAAAATGCTTTAGTTTCCCACTGACTTCCATTATACTTGGTAATCGAGCCAAGCCCATCCATGTGTCTAACCAGCTCATTTTGACTACTCGAGCAAGTTAGTTTTTGCTCATTACTACTGAGGACCATAAGGCATACAAATCTCAAACGTGCTGCTGAATCCATAACTACAGAGTCCAAGCTTACGCCGACATTAAGATTAAAGAAAAATAGTGCTGCAAGCTTCATGGCATAGATTTTCATGGCCAAACAGCTGCATTCATGCCTTACATAACCAAGTGCAAAGTGAGGTATCAAATATGAATGATGTAAAGCTGTCACCACAGGACTCTGGAGTGTGCTGTTGAGTGATGATGCCCTGTGTCTCATTAATGGTGAGTGAATGGTAATTTTCTGGAATGATTTCTGCAGGTTCAGCTTGTTCTATTAGAGTATATTGTGGTGGGCACCAGCGTTAACCCAATTCAGTACATTAATATAACATGTCCACAGGTCTAGCAAAGGCAAACTACATTTGGAACTGACTTTGAAGCCAGCCACTTGTTCTAAAAGTTACCGTATATACTCGTGTATAAGCCGACCCGTGTATAAGCCGACCCCCCTACTTTTGCCCCCAAAACCTGGGAAAACCTATTGACTCGTGTATAAGCCGAGGGTGGACCCCAGCACAGGTGTACAGCCCCCAGCAGTGTGGTATACAGGCCCCCCAATGGTAGTATACAGCAGCCTCCCCAGTGGCATATACAGGCCCCAGTAGTATATACAGCAACCCCAGTGGTATACAGCAGCCTCCCCAGTGGTATATACAGCAGCCCCAGTGGTATATACAGCAGCCCCAGTGGTATATACAGCAGCCCCAGTGGTATACAGGCCTCAGCAGTATATACAGCAGCCCCAGTGGTATATACAGCAGCCCCAGTGGTATATACAGCAGCCCCAGTGGTATACAGGCCTCAGCAGTATATACAGCAGCCCTCAGGGGTTATACAGCAGCCCCCAGGGGTTATACAGCACCCCCCAGGGGTTATACAGCGGCCCCCAGGGGGTACCCAGTGGCCCCCTGGGGGTACCCAGCAGCCCCCTGGGGGTACCAACAGCCCCCTGGGGGTACCCAGCAGCCCTCAGGGGGTACCCAGCAGCCCCCTGGGGGTACCAACAGCCCCTGGGGGTACCCAGCAGCCCCCAGGGGGTACCAAGCAGCCCCCTGGGGGTACCAACAGCCCCCTGGGGGTACCAACAGCCCCCAGGGGGTACCCAGCAGCCCCCTGGGGGTACCAACAGCCCCCTGGGGGTACCAACATCCCCCTGGGGGTACCAACAGCCCCCAGGGGGTACCCAGCAGCCCCCTGGGGTAGCAACAGCCCCCTGGGGGTACCAACAGCCCCCTGGGGGTACTAACAGCCCCCTGGGGGTACCAACAGCCCCCAGGGGGTACCCAGCAGCCCCCTGGGGGTACCAACAGCCCCCAAAAGCTGGCACTGTCCCCCCTTGTAAGGGCCCCCCCCCGCTGCTTATACATTACCATCCCGGTGTTCTGATCGGCGCCGCTCCTCGGTGCTTCTTCTTCATCCTCCCGTCCTCGCTGGCTGCATCCGGGATCTCCGGCCGTCGCGCGATGACGTCATATGCCTGCGACGGCCGGAGATCCCGGATGCAGCCAGCGAGGACGGGAGGATGAAGAAGAAGCACCGAGGAGCGGCGCCGATCAGAACACCGGGATGGTAATGTATAAGCAGCGGGGGGGGGGGGGCCCTTACAAGGGGGGACAGTGCCAGCTTTTGGGGGGCATATATGAACTGCTTCCCCCTGCCGCTGATTGACAGGGGGAAGCAGTGCATATATAATGAGCGGCCCCACGTGACGGGGCCACTCATACAGCAGCCTCCCCCCGCCTCCTCCAGCCTCCACAGCCCCCATCACAGCAGCCTACATACCGTATAGACCCGTGTATAAGCCGAGGGGGGAACTTTTCAGCCCAAATTTTGGGCTGAAAAACTCGGCTTATACACGAGTATATACGGTACATAGTTTTTGTGGTTGAAATAAAGACATATGTTCTTCAAGTTCAACAAAAAATGAGGTATAAGTTTAATACTTTAGATATAATACTTATTGGTCAAATAATTTATTGGTAGAGTTGGCGCAAATTAATTTGCATGTCGTTGTCCATCAGCCGCAACATTGGTCAGGAGAAAATGGACAATGTCGGGAAAACTGCTTCTTACCTGATGGCATCTATGGCTCTTCTTTTTATTAGAATTAGAACCATGGAAACAACAAAAACCCTCACCGTGGCCCTGATCCATTTCTGCCTTGATTACTGCAATTCTCTATTAATTGGCCACTCCCGCACTACACTGTCCCCTACCCAGTCCATCCTTAATGCAGCAGTCAGGATCAACTATCTAGCCAATCGTTACTCAGACACCTCCACTGTGTGTATTCACTGCACTGGCTGCCCATACACTACAGGATCCAATTCAAATTGCTTATTCTCACCCACAAAGCTCTTCACAGTGCAGCACCTCCCTACATCTTCTCCCTCAACTCTGTCTATCACCCCACCCGTTCTCTACATTCTACAAATGACCTTCGACTAACATCTGCATTAATCTGTACCTCCCATTCCTGGTTCCAAGACTTCTCCCAAACTGCACCAATTCCCTGGAATGCTCTACCCCAAGAAATTAGGACTATCCCCAACTTAGATAGCTTCAGGCGCTCCCTAAAAACACATCATTTTAAGGCGGGCTATCATGCTCCCTAATAGAAGTCCTACTGTATATACCCCATTCACTATCTCTCTGGGCATAACTCTCCTTTAAACTCCATCAAACCCAAACGTTCTACAGAGATTGGCTGGTGACCATTCAAGTAATTGTATCTATCCCCCACTTCCTCAAGATGTCTGGACCATCATTGTAACAAGCCCCTGTACTTTGTGTAACCCCCATCTTGTTGTAGATTGTAAGCTCTTTTGAGCAGGGTCACCTTTATTTTTACTTAAATTATTGTATTTTTTACATAGTTTCTCTGCTTTAATTATTGTATTTTTTTACATTGATTCTCTACTTTATTACTGTATTGTATTTTTTTTACATTGTTTCTCTGCTTTAATTATTGTATTGTAATTTTATATTTGTTACTTATGACCGTTTATAAATGAACCAATGAATTGTAAAGCGCTGCAGGATATGTTGGCGCTATATAAATAAAGATTATTATTATTATTATTATTATTAGAAGACCTGGCACAAAGTCAATCAATAGAAGAACTATCAGGTTAGCAGTGGCTCTCACGCTCCTGTCCAGCCACCGGTATTGTAGTGACTGATAGACTGAGGTGTGTAAATCAGTTTACACTAAATTTACTCATTAGTCCTGATTTAAATGCCTCGTATAAGTAATGATGATATGAACATTTACAATTAGAGTTGACTTTTGCACAACCCTGGTCCCTAGTCCAAGTCAGTACTTTTTGGCTGTTGCAAGGAGCTGCGCCAATTTCTTAACCCTCCAGAATCCAGGTTTGGCTTATTATTAGCCGGGCTGGCAAGATGTCATGATTGTGCTGCACACCGCACAAATGATATAGGGTTAGACCGGCAAATCAAATGACACAATTGGGAATGCAAAAGCTCGGGAAATTTGATCTGAACCATGGACCAAAGTTGCATAAAGTGATCCACTCATCTCTATTTACTATGTAATGAAAAAATAAAAGCCCCAAATTATCATTGCCCATGAGCTTGGTTTTGTCTGGTTTTGTATGTTTTCCACCTTTTTGTTGTTTGCGCTCAATTCATTATTCCTGAAGTCTATGTGTTTGCCTGTTTTTTTTAGTTTTCTACTGCGTTGAGTGCAGTCTAACAATTTCAGATGTTTTAAGGCCATGTTAGACATAGCGATGTTCCAGAGATCCGACCTGGCCAGGATCGCTGGAACATCGCTATGTGATCACTGGTGAGATGACAGACAGGCAGACTTACCAGCGATCACCCAGTACTGTGCTGACACGCAACAGTCATTGGGAACGTTCAGGGTCTAGGGCGCAGACTGGGGATCTCTGGTCGTTGCCCCTGTCACACACAGCGATGCAGCCTGGCCAGCGGGAGATCGCCGATCGAAAAATGGTCCAGGCCATTCTTACCAATCAGCCATCTCCCAGCGGGGGGCTGATCGCTGCTAAGTGTCAACACACAGCGATATCATTGGCGAGGTCACAGCAACATCACAAAACCTGTGACATGCAGCGATATCGTTAACGATATCTCTACTTGTAACGGGGCCTTAAGCCTGATTCATCAATTGAGACTTTTCAAAATTTCCTATAACTTCACTCCACTCCTCCCATACCCTGGTGAATTTTATAAATATTTTGGAACTATTTTTAAGACTTTTAACACCAATGTACAACCACCTCAAGATAGGGAGATAGCCAATTTTTTTTAACTTTACACCAAATTTATGTCACTTGTGCAATTTTGATGAATTTGATGCAAAAAATAGTAACTATTACCACAAGGCAAAAAAAGGAAAGTGACTTAAAGAAGAATGTAAGTGATTTATCAGGGCTAATGTCTATAATTTCTGGTGACATGAAGTCTGGGACCATTGTCTGTACCACTCCCAGTGACCATTAGCTACATTTTGATATTTAATGGCCGTATTATGTATTATTCTTCAAAAAAAATTGTAAAAAATAAAACATTTTGTACCTGAAGCGAAATGTAAGAATCTCTCTTGGTGAGAGGAGTGACATTCCCCTTTGAAATATCAGTTCCATATTATCTGTATGAATAGGATTTTTTTTCCCACCTAATCACATTATATTGTGCCTCTGCCTATGAGGTCTTTACTTTTTTTTTTACCTCTTTAAAACCATAACGGCTCATGAAAAAGGTCTATTCTACACTCGTAATATACAATATTCAATGCAAATGTGAAAAGTCTGAATGCAAATCTTATAATTCGCAAAAGATTACTGTTCTATGATGTAAACCTAGTAATTTGCTCTGATATATGCTTTTCAAAACCTGTAATGAAATGACGGAATCCCGGGAAGTTATTGAGACAAGTGATTTGAGTAGGACATTTCTCTCTTCAATCAAAGTAGTTTAGTGATTGAAACATTAAAGCATCTAATGATGAGAGTGTAAAGGTGGCTTATGAGGGTCACATATATACTGGTCAAGAGCAGCAGTGACCAGGGTCATATCTATTAATCCAGGTAAATCATTCCAGAGAGAAATATCCAGTACTAGGCAAATGTTTAGATGTATGTTCTCATTAAAAGCTTCTTTATTTAATATAGATGTTATGCAGTTTTAGATTTTATACACATATTTAAAGTTTGTAATACATCACTGATTGAGGTTGCCGGTTATACGGGATCCTGATAGTCAAAGGCAAGTCAGGGCCTCAGCTAGATAGATAGATAGATAGATAGATAGATAGATAGATAGATAGATAGATAGATAGATAGATAGATAGATAGATAGATAGACAGATAGGGTAGGGTGGACAAGGAGGACAGGATGTCAGCGTTAGGACTCGTCGGACCTGAAGTCACTTTGTCGCAGTCGACGAGCAAACAGACATTGGCCAATGTGTGTACCAAGAACTTCAGAAATAAAAGATAAGATTTTGAGTTTTTGAAAAAACGTAAGTTTTTAACTTTTTCTCATATATATATAGCTTATTAGCATATGTACATCATTGGTAGTAACCGAGTGCTGCAGAGTATTTTTTTCTAGTTATTTGATCCAGCAGCCCTGCTGGCACCGGTTCACATTAGTCTGTGAGTGCTATGCAGTTTTTTTTTCTTTTTTTTCTTTTTTTTTCTTTTTTTTTTTTAGATAGATAGATAGATAGATAGATGAAGATAGTTAGATCCTTCAACATTAAAATTGCAGCCCCAAGAAGAGAAAGTTGTGGACTTATGGGAATCACAGGATAGATAGATGTGTTAATGACACAAATGATGACAAAATGGAAACAAGTTATTCAAATCATCTTGATTTATTCAATATTGAATATGAGAGCCACACACAGAAATAATGGCACTTACTCCATTTGGTTGCCTTCAGTGAGGTTAGTTATTAATGGATTTAGGATGGTCACAGTAGTGCAGGCAGCATATGGCCTGCTGTTGTTGTCTCGATAGAAGCTCCTGAAACACCTTGGAGAAGCTAGTTCCTCGACCTAATCAATGAAAAGCTGAGCTCTTAGTGTATCTAATACCCCACAACATAATCCCATAATTCCCACATGAAGGCCTTTTCATTGCAAGGTCCATGTGGTCTCCAGATTGATCTCTGGTTATTCTTGCTTTCAAGACAACAGTGGGACTTATCACGGAAAAAGGATAAACCTCCACTCCAGCCTCTATTTCTCCATTCCAGCCACCCGTCTCCATTCAATCTCAAATAGCTGCAGTACTGAGTTTGGAGGTTATTACTTATTACATAATGCCTTTAAGCCTATACTCCCCAAATTATTCTGCAATAGCCCTCACAGGAGCAGTCTGTAATGAGAACTCACAGATGCAAGACACAACGTAATTTTACGACACATAGACTCCTTAAGGCCCCTTTACACGCTGAGACTTTCCAGCGATGCCAACAGCAATCCGACCTGACCGGGATCGCTGGAAAGTCTCTATGCAGTCGCTGGTGAGCTGTCAAACAGGCAGACTCACCAGCAACCAGTGGACCTACGACATCGTGGAAAAGAATATAAACTATTCTTTCCACGATGTCGAGCTCCTGCTCCTGTCTTCTGACAGGCTGCGGTAAGCAGGCTGGTAACCAAGGTATACATCAGGTAACTAGGCACTGCGCGCTGCCTAGATACCATTGTTTACAATGGTTACCAGCCTGGGATGTCGCTGATCGTTGGTCTCTCGCTGTCACACACAGTGATGCGTGCTGACCAGCGGGAGACCAAGGACTGAAAAATGGTCCTGAATGACTTGCAACGATCAGCGACCTCACAGCAGGGGTCTGATCACTGCTACGTGTCACACACTACAACATCACTGTAGAGGTCGCTGTTACATCACAAAACCTGTGACGTTTCAGCGACATCGCTAGCAATGTTGTAGTGTGTGAAGTACCCCTTACAAGTCCCTTGGTGTAGACCACAGTCTTCCTCTGTCTCAGGCCACAGAGGGTTATAATTCAGACCACAATTGAATCACTATCTAACACTGCAGCAGATCTTGTCATCATTGGTTTTAGTCCTTCACTGTACTGATGAGCACAGCTCATCTTACTGTCTCAGTAAGTACCACTTTGCATTACAGGCCTTACTGTGTAAGGTCACTCCTCTACCCCTCCAGGAGGTCTAAAGGCTGGAGTGGTAAAGTTCTGCAGGTTACTTTATGTAGGTCATCTTTCTCAAGGTCAATAAATTGGGTCACAACGTTCTTCCACTACAGACGCTACCAACAGATAGTCCCAAGAGAGCAGTCAGCAACCACTTGCCACTTTTTATCTTGTAGTAATCATGAAGAGTTCTTTTGGCCACCCATAGTACTAACTAACCATCAGTGCGGTGTTTACCTAAATATAATCAATTGCTTTATCTGCTAAAGGGTTGTGATGGTACTTATAAGTGAGTGCTATAAAAAAATGGATTAGTCTCACTGGGAGTGAAACAAAATAATACGTCTTGTGTCTTCATCAGGCATGGTATATTATCTGAAGAAACACAAACAGAGCAGAGGCATGGCACAGTACATGGGCATTTAAATAAATAAACACTTGTTACAGGGTGCTAATAGCACATGAGTGGAGTAGTAGCAGGAAGGCAGAGATGGGCTGAGGGAATCAGGGAAGCTAGTCTGACCCTGTAAACTGGAGTTCCCTAGCTGATACCTGTTCCCAGAGTTACCCCTAACGGGGAAGATGTCTAGGCTACCAACCCTTGCCCTTGCTCCTATCCATCTCTGGGTTATAACCCCCTCACCTCCACCCGAGGATCGGGATAAGCACAGCAACTTCCAGCAGCAACACGGCAATAGAGTTTCAGAGAGCAGCACTTGGCATCCACACACGGTCTTTGCATAGAGTGAACTCTATCGGTGACACCAGCTGTTGGTTAATAGGAATATTTAAAGACTGGGGAGCAGACAACTATGTCATCAGTAAACATCCAGCAGCAGCAGCTCACCTGCACCTCCATAGCCACAAACATTAACCCTTAATAGGCTAAAGGAATTAACTCAGTTTAAACCACAGAGCAGTTCGCAGAGACTGCAAAGCAGTCCACAAGTGACAACGCTGATCTTAGAGAGTGAATCCTTAATTAGCTCAAATTAGTGGTGTGTACATTGTAGGAACAATCGATGCAGCCATCTTGGGTATAACAAAGCTGGAAAGAAAGGCAAAATGTGAGAGCAATACAGTGCAAAACATCCTGACCTGGTAATCTGACGCAGCTGTGTATATCCGGTCACATGTGAAATACGTACACTGCGCTGCAATTAGTTCACATGCATGCTGCATGCCTGCAATTTTTACAATGCAAACATGTATCTGAACTAAATGCAAAGCAGCACCAGGAAAAACTGCAATTAAGAGTCAAGTTATTACATTTCTATGAGGATTAAACTGTAGTCAGCGGTAAGGGAAATGAGAGAATTATGCGTGTATAAAGCAGGAGGGTGGTAGGCAAAAGAGGCAGGAGTTTTGCTTGTTGGATAGGAGTCCAATATACACTGCTCACAAAATTAAGGGAACATTTAAAAGGTACCTATCAATTTGCATTATTTTTAGATCATACAACTTGAAACATTTTGCCAATCGGTGGTAGACCTCAGTTATTTGCTCAAAACACTACTGAGAATGGCACAGATCATTAGGTAGAAGCATTCATCTCCTGCTAGAGCACCATAGATGGAGGGGTGGACCTGACAATTCTGGTGTTCTCTGGCAAACAAGTTGTATGGTTCTGGTTTTGACAAAACGTCTCATCATGCCACACTCATATAGTCATTTTCTTAAAGTTTGGTTCTGCACATCAGTAACCCACTGGAGTTCTGCATTTTATAGAGATCTGGCAGTGCTTCTCTTATCCTTAAGCTTGATAAAGAGCACTCCCTTTACAGTCGAAATGCGTTGCTGTAGCCATTAATTTTTAATATTATACAATAAACTTGGAGAATTTTGGAAGCTGGATCATTCCATTTTTTTTGCTTTGAATCTTATTGTCCTATGTGATGGATTCCTTGCTTCTACTGTGGAGGCCATTGTGAAATGGATCAATTTTGCAGTACTTCTACTGTCCAGCTTCACATAAAGGAGCAGATATGGATCCCGCCGCTCGGTCGATGACTTTGTACTGCCCTGTCTGCCTCGCCTTATGTAGAGGCCCACGTCCTAATATCTGCAGACATGAATGTATGGGAGTACCATGTGTATCATCCTAATGGAGATATCAGCAGTGGCTCGGACATTAGAAAAAGGTAAACTTTTTGACTCTTTAATGCACCTTTTGTCACTCTCATTTGCACTTAAACAGTTAAAAATAATTCACAATGGCTTAAGAGTCCTAACAGGACAAATTGTTTATCAATGAAGTTTAACTGAATAAGGATTAGGCTATATTCACACATCCATGTGACACATCCTAGTGATGTCTGTTTTTCTCTCTGACAGCACACTTATCTATGAAGTGTAATTGAGTTTTAAAAACAGAGAGACTCAGAGCATAGGCTATTCTCATCCATTTTGAGGATCAGACTCAGCTCTTAAAATTTATTGGGATCCAAAAAAAAAACCGCTTGACACACGGAAAACAAACTTTGTACTTTAGACTTCCATCCGAGATTCATAACTGATCCAATGCTAAGAGTCAAAGGATAAAAAAAAGTTTGCACAGTGTAACTGCTTGATATAAGAAAATAAACTGAAGCAGTGTAAGGCTGCTTTCACATAACGATTTTCGGTCATCCGATTGTATCTGTTTCAAAACGGATACAATCGGATCTGAAATCGGATCCCATGTTCCCCTATGGGAATCGGATGGGATCGGATGTGCCACTGTTGGCATCCGATTTTGCCACCATCCGATCCCATTTGATTTAATCATGGGCACAAAATCGTAGCCTGCTACGATTTTGTGTCCGTGACTCACATCGGACAGCATTGGATCACTGCTGATCCGAGGGCCCAGAACATGGCAGCCTATGGACATCGGATCCGAGTTCACCTCAGATCCGATGTCGGCTCCGTATCCCCTGTCTTTCCCTGCTTCTGCCTCCTCCATCTTCTGCCCTCTCCTATGCTATTCTGTGCCCCCGCTATTCTATTTTGTGCCCCCGCTATTCTATCCTCATCTATCCCTATCCTGTCCCCTGTCCTCTCCCTGTGTGTAAAAAATAAAAAAAACTCCTCCCGGAGTATACATCACCTGTCACCGGCTCCAACGCTGCACACGATCAGGACTAAAGGACCTGTGATGATGTCAGAGACCCGGTCAGCTGACGGGTCATGTGACCGGATCTCTAACATCATCACAGGTCCTTCAGTCCTGATGGTGCTGCAGCGTTGGAGCCGGTGAGAGGTGATGCATACTCCGGGAGGAGGTTTTTTTTATTTTTTTACACACAGGGAGAGGACAGGGACAGAATAGGGATAAATGAGGATAGAGAAGCGGGGGCACAGCAAAGAATAGCGGGGGCACAGCATATAGAATAGGAGAGGGCAGAAGATGGAGGAGAAGAAGCAGGGAAAGACAGGGGACCGCAGGATCCACACAGATCCTGCACAGCATCGGATTGGATGGCTATTTGCCATCCGATTGCAGGGATCCATGTGGATCCGTGCCTGTACATGGGATTCCCCTTCAAAGTCGGATCCCACGGACAGGCACAAAAACGTTATGTGAAACCAGCCTAACACTTATGTGGATACCTTTAGGAATCTGATAGTTTGGGACTAGACAAGACAGAGACAAGGTTTTGAATTTAAGTCTGTATTCACATGAGGGGCAAACAAATCCAGGTGAGGGTGCACATAGTGAGGCAAGGCAAAACGAGTCTTTAAAAATGAACTAGACAAAGTCCAGAAATTAAATGCAGAGCGTGGCTGGCACAGTAAATGTGATAGTCCCAAAAACAGTCTCTTAGCAGATATCTGTGCAGCAAACAAATAGTTGAAAATACGGTAAGTGCCGAACAAGTCCAGCAGTGCAGCTTGCACTGAGCCTACAATTTTTGATTGTGTACACTGGCAACTCAACAAAATGTCAAGTGTCTTACAGACCTTGGAAGTTAGCAGGTGGGTTGAGAAGCTCTCCATGGAAGTCTTGGACGATAAATGCAAACAGCCAGGCCCTGGATGATGCAAAGCCAATTGCAGGCAGCCGGTACAGCTTGGGAAGACCCAGACCTCAGGAGGAGCTGGAGCAGCAGAAGGTCTGCACAGAAGAGTTTAAGGAGCAGCAGCACGATAGTCAGAGGAGCCAAGTCTGGATTGACATAGAAGCCAGATAACACAAAAGACTCAGACAGGAAATTGATCCAGGACGGGACTTAACTAGGCAGAACTAACAGGAAGTTCAAGATCATGGTGCAGCAACAGATGCCACCTCGGATGAGGGCAAAGAGACACAGAAAATTCCATGGAAAACCCGGAATCCTTATAGGCATCTAGGATGAAACCTGAGCCAAAAATTAGTCCATGTTTCTCGGATGGTAACACTCACATAGATAAGAAACCTAAGTTTCCCTTAATTTTTTGAGCAGTGTTGTTTCCAGGGACTGGGTTCACAAATTGCAATCACAATAAGGCTGAGATGTACTCGCGATGAATGCTGACCAGAGCAATTTCAAATTATCTGCACTTAAAATCGAGATACATCCATTTGCATAGGTATAAGGCCATTAACAATTTAACTGCATCACACACTCAATTATAAAGATATTTCCACTACTAACATGACCCCCTTTCTTTTTTCTATCTATTCCTAAGACTCTCTCAACATACCTCTGCTACCGAGTCTGCTCCTGTGAACTTATCTCTAAGAGGCTCATAAATATCTTTCTTGTTGCTGTAGCTTTGATCCTTCCGGTCTGGCGATCGATTCGGACCAAATGATCAGGGTACGTCACGTCACAGCAATAAAGGTATTGTGAGGTGTAGGGGTGTTGGGGAGGCAGGGAACCAGGCACGGACAGTTCTCAACTCACGGTTTATTGATCTCCGTCCGGTTACAGTCACCAAAACACAGATCCGGAGCGCAGCCGGCACACTTCACACCGCTTGGTGTATCTCCCGACCGCTGACAGGCTCTATCAGCCCCACCAGAGATAATCCCTTCCCAGGACCACTTCAACTTTCCTTCAGAGCTCCTCAATCAGGCTCTGCACTGGAGAAAATCTCACTCCAGACTCAAGGAACCACACCCAGGGTTCCTATGTCCTCTTAACCCCTTCTGCTCTGAGAAGAGGAATCCCATCTAATACCTGGGATGGAGTACATCCTGCGGCACTGGGGCACGCACCGAAAGAGGCACATACCGGTCGCAGCATACCGACCCGGCCGGTGCCTCACATATCCCCCCCCTATGTTCAAGCGTATGGGTTTGAACACCAGGCCATAACCCTGGGCCCTGTGAGGGACCACGTCACGGCGCGGAGCACCGGCGGAGCCAAGCAGGGGCACCCGGGGGTACCAGCGGTGCCAGACCCCACGAGCAACCAACCCGTTCGGGCTCCCGGCACCCACCAACCCCGGACGGGTACCAACGACAGAGCCCTGGGGCCCTACGAGGAAAACGGGGTCGGTGCGCGGCACTGCTGCACCGTTCCGGACGGGGAGTCGGCGCGGCCGGCGCACGGGGCTCTGCACCCGGGGGTTAGTCACATCAAGTCCTCTGGGTATCCCGGGGGCGGGATCCTCGGGCTCCGGGCCCTGTCTATCCTTCATCCGAAGGGCCATATACCCGTTCCACAATACCCGGAACAAGGGCATATCCCTCCCCAGCACAACATCATAAGGGAGATCCTTTACCACCCCAACCACATGTTGAACCCGCCTGGCTGGGGTAGCAAACGTGACACGCTTCATTGGATACCTGCGATGATCCCCATGGACACTCATCACCCTGACCGTACGGCCGGTGGATTTGGTCCTGGAGACCAAGGAGGCACACACGAGGGTCACGTTGCTCCCTGAGTCCAGTAGGGCCGTCACCTCATGACCGTTAAGCCGTACGCGGCACAGTACATTCTCAGTATCCCGGGGGGCCGAGCCCCGTTTTCCGACGAGGTGGGCGAACATGGACCGCCTCCGGGAATAGTCACAGTCCATTGGTTCCCCGTTGAGGGGACACTGCGTCATCATATGTCCCACCTCCCGGCATCTTCTACATCGGGGTGGTTCCCCGCTATACCAGGGGCCAACCCGCGGCTGTCCGGATCGCTGCTTTGCTGCATGGGGAGGCCCGTTTTCAGCCTGAGCCGGGCGCTCCGCCCGCCCGGGGGCCGGGTTGGGGGTCCCTACTGTCTGGTGTGGTGGGCGCGGCCTTGCGGGTAGCCCGCATTGTCCCAGTGTCCCGGATCAGTTCCTGTGTGGCCACATGGCGCTCCACCACGTTCACCAACTGGTCTAGGGAACCCGGGTCACTGTGTCCCACCCACTTTTGTATGGGGACGGGCAGCGTACGCACGAAGCGATCCACCACCACCCGCTCTACCATCTGAGCCGGACTCAGGGCTTCAGGCTGCAGCCATTTTTTAACCAGATGCAACAAATCATAGGCCTGTGAGCGCACGGGTTTGCCTTCCTCGTAGGCCCATTGGCTCACCCGTTGTGCCCTCACATATGTATTGACCCCGGTACGGGCCAATATCTCCCCCTTCAGGGCTCCATAGTCCAGGGCATCCTCAGTACACAGGTCTATGTATGCCTTTTGGGGATCACCAGTCAAATAGGGCGCCAGCACCTCGGCCCACTGGGCAACCGGCAGTCTCTCCCGTTCAGCCACCCGTTCAAACACGGCCAGGAATGCCTCCACATCATCCCCCGGGGTCATCTTTTGCAGCGCTTGTCTTACCGCTTTACGGATGCTGCAGTCGTCACCTGGTCCTCGGGGCGGATCCCCCAGTATGGTCCGCACAGCCTCGATCAACAGGGCCATCTGCTCCTGGTGCCTCCTCTCTTGCTGCTGCTGAGCTTCCTGTTGCTGCTGCTGGGCCACCACCAGGTGTTTGAGCACCTCCTCCATGCTGGCTGCTGGTTTGTGTTGTAATGTAGCCGGCCGAATCCAGGACATGCGATGCCGGGCACCACGCAAGAGACTGGCCGCAATGATGACTGCTGCTCCTCTTACTTAGCAGCCGCTCATTAGCCTCATGAAACGTCACTTCCCCACCGAAACAGAGGGCAACGGTAGTGCCGGCTACACCTCACCGGGCCGGCAATGCCCGCATTCTCCACCATATGTGAGGTGTAGGGGTGTTGGGGAGGCAGGGAACCAGGCACGGACAGTTCTCAACTCACGGTTTATTGATCTCCGTCCGGTTACAGTCACCAAAACACAGATCCGGAGCGCAGCCGGCACACTTCACACCGCTTGGTGTATCTCCCGACCGCTGACAGGCTCTATCAGCCCCACCAGAGATAATCCCTTCCCAGGACCACTTCAACTTTCCTTCAGAGCTCCTCAATCAGGCTCTACACTGGAGAAAATCTCACTCCAGACTCAAGGAACCACACCCAGGGTTCCTATGTCCTCTTAACCCCTTCTGCTCTGAGAAGAGGAATCCCATCTAATACCTGGGATGGAGTACATCCTGCGGCACTGGGGCACGCACCCAAAGAGGCACATACCGGTCGCAGCATACCGACCCGGCCGGTGCCTCACAGTATTTACAAGCCTCAGAGAGATAAGCTTAAAGGAGCAGGGTAGGAAGCAAAAGTATATTGGGAAAGTGTTAGTTAGGAAACAGTTAAGTTAGGAGTTGGTAAAAACAAAGGGGATCACATTAGTAGTGGAAAACCTCTTTAAAGCCTAGACCATCAGCAAAGCCATATGCTGTGGCTGCAAAATGTGAACTCAGCTTTGATCATACTATAACACACTTGACTCCTCACGTGTTTTTTGCAGATGAGATGACAACACACAGGAAAACACTTTATGCTGGAATCACATATACAAAATTACTGCAAGAACACACTACGTTTGGTAGTATTTTTTTTAGTCATGGCGATTTCTAGGGAGTTTTTGTTTTGCTTTTTTGTTGTTTGAAGTCTATAGTGCAAAGTAAAATGGACTACATACAATATAGAGATTTGTGGGTTTTCCTATAAACTTCTCTATACGACTTCAAAGACATCAGAAAAAACAAAAACGACACTAAAGATGGCATAAAAACAAGATAAAAACAGTTCATGCAGAAATAAAAACGGAGCTAGCACTCTAGAATGCATTTTTTCATGCATTTTAAAAATTTAAAAAATAAGACTATGACGAGAAGTCCTTATGCAATCCCCTACAGAAAAAAAACATGGCACTGTAATTATGACTTTGGAGCTGGTGTGATCTAATTACATAGTATGTTGGTTTTGACTGTTCCTGCAATAAAATCACAATCAGACGAGCATAAACCTCCCAAGGAAAGGGGAAAAAGCATAAAATCTGTAAAAAATACAAAGTGTAAAGGTAAAAGCCAGTTATGATTATAAAGACTAATTAGAGACAGAGATTTTTTGAGGCATTAATAATCCAATTGAGCTGCTCCTGAGTACTTCTTCTATGGTGTCACTCTGTCCTTTGCTTTTTTTGCTGCATCACTTTACCTACTGTATGTTTTGTTCCATCATGGAACACAGATATATTATTATCAGCACAGTCCAGAGTAGAAATCTGCTCAAAGTAGAAATCTGCACAATTTTTAAGCAAAAAAGCTGCCAAGTAAGGCCCCTTTCACATCAGCGTTTTACGCTGATCGCGGCAGTTGCGGTGAAAAAAACACAACTGCCGCGATTACCACATAACGATCGCGGCACACTTGCGGCAAGCCCCATACAATGTCTATGGGGCTTGCGGTAAGTGTGCGGCAGGTGCGGTTTGCGATATGCCGCGTTTTTTTTTTTTCGCAGCCGCACCTGCCGCAGGTGCCGAAACGCACTTGCCGCACCTACCGCAAGCCCCATAGACATTGTATGGGGCTTGCCGCAAGTGAACCGCAAATGCGGCCGTTATGCGGTAATCGCGGCAGTTGCGTTTTTTTTCACCGCAACTGCCGCAATCAGCGTAAAACGCTGATGTGAAAGCAGCTTAAGAATGATGTCAATATATTTGATAATAGATTTTTTTTTTATCTATTAAAATAATGTAAAGTGAATGAACTAAAGAGAAAACTAAATATTTGGTGTGACCACCCTTTGCAATCAATTCTTCTCAGAGCACCTACACACAGTTTTTGAAGGAACTTGGCAGGGAGGTTTTTCCAAACATCTTGAAGAGCTAACCACAGATCTTCTGTGTATGAGGCTTGTCAAAATCCTTCTGTCTCTTCATGTAATCCCAAAAAGACTCGATGATGTTGAGATCAGGGCTCTGTGAGGGCCATATAATCACTTCCAGGACTCCTTGTTCTTCCTTATACTGAAGATAGTTCTTAAAGTCATTGGCTGTATGTTTTGGGTTGTTCTCCTGCTGAGAATAAATTTGGAGCTAATCAAACGTCTCCCTGATGGGTAAGTGTCTGCCCATATTTCTCAGCATTTAGGACACAAAGATATGGGCAACATTGAGGACCATAGACAAACTGAAGATAGTTATCAATGACATTGCCTTTATGTTTGGGGTCATTGTACTGTTGCGTAATAAATTTAGAACCAATTGATGGAGTTGTGTGATGGGTAATTATCTGCCTGTATTTCTCAGCTTTGAGGACACCTTTAAACCTGACTAAATTCTGAACTCCATTTGCCGCGACACAGTCCCAAACTTACAAGAGCCTCCACCATGCTTCACTGTTGCCTACAAACACACTCATTCTTGTAGCAATCTCCAGCCCTTTGAAACCCTGCCTTCTGTTACAGCCAAATATTTCACATTTGACTCATCAGCCCAGAGCACCTGCTGTCATTTTTCTGCACACTGGTTCCTATGTTTTCATGCACAGTTGAGTCGCTTGGCCTTGTTTCCAGGTAGAAGGTTTGGTTTTTTGTTTGCAAATCTTCCATGAACACCACTTCTAGCCAAACATTTCCAAACAATAGATGTATGTAGCTGTATCCCACTGGTTTGTTCACGTTCTGAGCTGATGGCACTGCTGGATATATTCTAGTTTCCTCAATATTGCCCCTTTGTTGGTGCTTCTTCAAAACCTCAGACTGCATTGGGAGAGTTCTTGCTGGATGATCATATGATGTTTTTGGGGATGGAGAGATAAAGTAAGTATAGTAATCTGGAGATAGTCAGAGAGGATGCTGGAAGTTGCAGGTGACAGTGGTGGGAGTGCTTGATGAGCCAATACTCAAAGCAAGATAGGAACCCCTGGATATATGAATAGTGCCTCAGTGTAATTTCTATGGGAAAGCTTTGGATTTCTTTATACCAATAATGGGAGCTTTAGATGTCACTTCTTTGAGGGGGCGGGAATAGGATGTCACTATTCAGGTGGCAGAAAGGTCTGGATGTGGATTGTAACCATCTTTCAGAGGTGAATGTGGCTCTCCAGGTAAGAAAGGTTGGGGACCACTGGTTTAGGCTTTCTTGCACTTTGATTGTTTAATGTCCCTTAAAAGCCAAAATATTAGGATTGTTGCGACACAGGTGTGTCTGCTTAGCCATGTGACGGAACAATATTTAGGGGTAGTTTCCTACTGAAGGTAGAGAACTATTACAAGTGAGGTATATTGAAATGGCTAACAGTGTTGGTAGGAGTGTTTGTATGGTGGACAATGGGAAACTCAACAAATTGCAAATGATGTTTCAGTGTCTTAGTGGTTAGCACTGCTGACTTGTAGAACTGGGGACCTGGGTTCAATTCCCACCAAGGACAACATCTGCAAGGAGTTTATATGTTCTCCCTGCGTTTGCATGGATGTCCTCCGGGTTCTCTGGTATCCTCCCACACTTGAAAGACATACTGACAGAATGTTCAGATTGTGAGCTCCAACGGGGACAGTGTTGCAAATGTATGTAAATGTGTATATATACATATACTGTATATATATATATATATATATATATATATATATATATAGTGCATTATGTCCCCATATTCCAAAATTCTTGCCGAGAAGGTGGCCAATCAATTGCTTTACTAGTAGTCACCCTGTTTACACCCTACCTAAAGGCATTCCATTGCACACATATACAGTAAGTCATGTTGCAACCTATTTAGAAAACAGAGGACGTCCGGTGGGCACAACAAGATCGCTGCCAGGGAGCTGTCTGGGAGTCGAAGTAAAAAGTGCAGCCAGGCATTTGTTTAACTCCTTTAATTGAATTCTATGGGAATTACCAAAACAACCAAAAAGATTGACACCATCATATATGGATCGAAACTTACCAAAGCTACTGACACATGGGTGTGAGGAATAGACAAAATATATCAGGAATATCTGCTTGTTTCTTTGCCAGAATTGATCAGTCATTATCTAAATTCTCAATTCTGAGATAAAATCTGTATTCAGTGAAGACTTTCCCATCACTGAGATAGGAGATAGCAGGTGATACTGATGAGATTCTAGGATGATGGAAGGAGGGAGGGGCTAAAGGCAGAGGGCAGAGCTAGAGGCAGAGCTCCGCCTCTCCTCTCTCTTCTATCAGTATCACCTACCATCTCCTATCTCAGTGATGGGAAAGTCTTCACTGAATACAGATTTTACCTCAGAATTGAGAAGTTTGATAATGACTGATCATTTCTGGCAGAGAAAGGAGAACATTTTTCTAATGAGATATATTATAAAGTTAATTATTTTTATATGTACTATTGATTTCTGAAATAAAAATTTAAATGATGTTATGCTTTAAGAAATCTCTGAATGTACAGTTTCTGTAGGGCGGTATGGTTGCTCAGTGTTTAGCACAATAGTTTTGTACTGGGGTCCTGGATTCAAATCCCACTAAGGGCAACATCTGCAAGAGGTTTGTATGTTCTCCCTGTGTTTGCATCACTTTCCTCCCACACTCAGAAGATATTCTGATAGGATGTTAGATAGTGAGCCCCAATGGGGACAGTGATGCTCATGTATGTAAAGCACTGTGGAATTAATGGCGCAATATACCGTATATACTCGCGTATAAGCCGAGTTTTTCAGCCCAAAATTTGGGCTGAAAAGTCCCCCTCGGCTTATACACGAGTATACAGCAGCAACCCCAGAGGTATACAGGCCCCCCCATCAAGATCCAGGGCCCCCCCCCTCACGCCACACACCTGTAAAGTAAAATCATACTTATCACTGTCCTGTCGCGCTGTCCCGCCGTTGCCGACATGACGATCCCAGGCTTCATTCAGCGTCTTCCGGCGGCTTCCTGTGGTTGCGGGCAATGACGTCATTGCCCGCGACCACAGGAAGCCGCCGGAAGACGCTGAATGAAGCCCGGGATCGTCATGTCGGCAGCGGCGGGACGGCGGGACGGCGCGACAGGACAGTGATAAGTATGATTTTACTTTACAGGTGTGCCGCGCAAGGGGGGGGCCCTGGATCTTGATGGGGGGGCCTGTATACCTCTGGGGCTGCTGCTGTATACACCCCTGGGGCTGGTGCTGTATACACCCCTGGAGCTGCTGCTGTATACACCCCTGGGGCTGCTGCTGTATACACCCCTGGGGCTGCTGCTGTATACACCCCTGGGGTTGCTGCTGTATACACCACTGGGGCTGCTGCTGTATACACCACTGGGGCTGCTGTATATACCTCTGGGGCTGCTGTATACTACCTCTGGGGCTGCTGTATACACCACTAGGGCTGCTGTATATACCTCTGGGGCTGTATATACCTTTGGGGCTGCTGTATACTACCTCTGGGGCTGCTGTATACACCACTGGGGCTGCTGTATACTACCTAAGGGCTGTTGTATATACCTCTGGGGCTGTATATACCTCTGGGGCTGCTGTATACTACCTCTGGGGCTGCTGTATACACCACTGGGGCTGCTGTATACTACCTAAGGGCTGCTATATATACCTCTGGGGCTGTATATACCTCTGGGGCTGCTGTATACTACCTCTGGGGCTGCTGTATACACCACTGGGGCTGCTGTATACTACCTAAGGGCTGCTGTATATACCTCTGGGGCTGTATATACCTCTGGGGCTGCTGTATACTACCACTGGGGCTGCTGTATACACCTCTGGGGCTGCTGTATACTAACCACTGGGGCTGCTGTATACACCTCTGGGGCTGCTGTATACTAACCACTGGGGCTGCTGCTGTATGTACCACTGGGGCTGCTGCTGTATACTACCACTGGGGCTGCTGTATACACCTCTGGGGCTGCTGTATACTAACCACTGGGGCTGCTGCTGTATATACCACTGGGGCTGCTGCTGTATACTACCACTGGGGCTGCTGTATATACCTCTGGGGCTGCTGTATAACACACTGCTGGGGGCTGTATACCTGTGCTGGGGTCCACCCTCGGCTTATACACGAGTCAATAGGTTTTCCCAGGTTTTGGGGGCAAAAGTAGGGGGGTCGGCTTATACGCGGGTCGGCTTATACACGAGTATATACGGTAAGTGAATACGTGTGATTATTATTCCACAGTAAGACACTATTCACAGTATTTTCCTCATTGCCATTCTAATAAAAGGGAAAAATACATTTATGGCAGAAACTTTCAATGTCACCTTCATAGTCATAAAAAGTAATTTACGGATGTGAGATTTTGCTTTTCGGGTTTTAAAATTTGTTTCAGCATAAATGATCCTACTGACAACCAAATGACCCTCTTCTATAGATAATTCTAATAGAACAAGTCGCCCATCTCTGCCTGTTTTGTCTCTGTGTCCTCTACAAATAGATGGACGACTATTACTGCATAAAAATCTGGGCACCAAAAGTCGAGACGGCCGAATCTGTGAAGTTAAACAACAGCTTTACAGCAATCAGGCAGAAAATCTCTATGAAAATGTAGAATATTCGAATTTGTTTTCCCAATTTCAAACGTTATTAAATAGAAGTGAAGACAAGCAAGATAATTGCTAAGAATAGATTTTTCTTCCTTTGTGTTTGTTTAGTTAAAGGAAATCTGTCAGCAGGTATTTGCTATGCAATCTAAGAGCAGCATCATATAGGAGCAGAGAGCCTGATTCCAGCAATTTACTGGACTGCTTGATGCAGTTTTGATAGAATCCCTTTTTTTTATGCTGTAGATGTAGCTTTGCTATGAATGCTGAGCTGTATAAAACCCCGCCCACACCACTGATTGGTGGCTTCCTGTGTATACCATACATTGTCAGCAATCTGTAAATCAGTGATAGGAGGGGTTATATAGGATAGCTGGACTGTCTGGTAAAGGAAACCTGGTTGTGCAGTGATAATCTACTGCTGATAAAACAATAACTGTATTGAAACTACCACTTCCTCCCACCATGCAATCATGGGGTCCCAACAGGTTGCCATTTCAGCCAGGTCATTCATCATCTTAGTATTTCTAGAGTCTATTCCTGGGTTTCCTAGGAGATTGCTATTTTCTGTATATACTGCAATATGGAAGTACTGCTGCATAGGTATAGTCCTATCCATGAAACTATCATAGGTTCAAGTCACCTAAGGGACTCAAAAAAAAGGATAAAAAATATTAGCCTAACATGTCATTGAAGTCAAGTTGAATACTGTAATGCTTGTGGGTGCAAGCAGGAGTGGACCCATTGGGCCGCAGCACCAGCTCAACCCAGGGGGGCTTGATTAAGTGACTATCTTGTCTTCACTAGGTCCTCTGATGTGGTAGGTAGCCACCTTGAGCCACTAGGGGGAAACTCTGTACCGCGACAGTTGGCCCCAGGGTCGGGATGCAGGCACAGACATGGATGCAGGTAAAAACAGTCTCTGGTAATGACAGGAGCAGACTAGGCAGCTGGTGCAGACTGGTTGGGAGGTAAAGCAGCCTCAGTGAGCATGAAAGCATGGCTGGTGCAAGGAATACAGAGGTACGGCAGGTTCAGGCTGGTGCAAGGAATACAGAGGTACGGCAGGTTCAGGCTGGTGCAGAGAATGTAGAGGTACGGCAGGTTCAGGCTGGTGCAGAGAACACAGAGGTACGGCAGGTTCAGGCTGGTGCAGAGGGTACTGTGGCATGGCTGGTTCAGGATGGTGCAGAGAAAGCAGAGGTACGGCAGGTTCAGGCTGGTGCAGAGAACGCAGAGGTACGGCAGGTTCAGGCTGGTGCAGAGAATGTAGAGGTACGGCAGGTTCAGGCTGGTGCAGAGAACACAGAGGTACGGCAGGTTCAGGCTGGTGCAGTGGGTACTGTGGCATGGCTGGTTCAGGATGGTGCAGAGAAAGCAGAGGTACGGCAGGTTCAGGCTGGTGCAGAAGGTACTGTAGCATGGCTGGTTCAGACTGGTGCAGAGGGTACAACAGCACAACTGGTTCAGGCTGGAGCAGAGGGTACAGCGGCACAGCTGGTTTAGGCGGGCGCAGCATGCACAGTGGTCTGGCTGGATCACACTGGTGCAGATGGTATATTGGCATTGATGGTTTGCAGGTTCTAGCAGGTACTAGGACACAGGCACAGTTGCGCAGGCCCTATGAGCCTTAAGCAGGAGAGGGAGCCCGGGCAGATGCAACAGGACAGGCAGAGAGGTGAGTTCGCCGGTGAGAGAAGGAGACAGAGTGGGACACCGGCAGCAGCCATTACAAATACTGAGAGAAATTCAACACAATCATGGGAAGAACACATAAACCTCATGCCACCATGCTGCCCATAATAATGAATGTCAATAGTAGCTGGAGATCTTCACTATTAATAATAATAATAATAATAATAATAACAATTATATAACACCAACATATTCTGCAGCACTTTACAATTCGGAGGGGACATGTACAGACAATTTGAGACAACACATAGTAACAAAAAATTCAAAATCCATGAGGAGTGAGATTCCTGCTCACAAGCTACAATCTATGAGGAATATGGGAGGCACAAAAGGTAAATGGTAAAAAGTGCCGTCATATATGGTCCAGTCATCAATATAATAAATAGGGGATTCACGTAACCCTGTGTGAACCTATAACCAGCCAGGATCTGTACAAGAACAGATAAACTGCTATGTTATGCATGGGGAGAGCAGACAGATGACACACGAGGCTAGATTTGGAAAAGGGAGGATAGTAATAGTTAGATAAGTAAGGTGAGGTGATAGGCCAATCTAAAGAGATGTGTTTTTAAGGCTCGCTTAAAACTATGGTATTGGGAATTAATTGAATTGTTTTTGGTAATCCGTTCCAGAGAAACTGGTGCAGCTCGTGGCCTGTGCAGTCTTTTATAGAACGGGGGTGGAAGGTATGAGATCCTCGGTGGTGTGCCTGTCCTTGCCTCTCCTCTCCCTGGCCCTGTCTCTCTCTCAGCACTGTTGTAAGTGCCTCTGCACTCAGAGCCCTGATCCTGCAGCCAGAGATATGAGGCTGCACTATATTAGGCTGCACTATATGGAGAGAATATGAGGCTCCACTATATGGAGAGATATGAGGCTGCACTATATGAGGCTGCACTATATGGAGATATATGAAGATATGGAGGCTATATGGAGAGATATGAGGCTGCACTATATGGAGGTATGAATATATGAGGCTGCACTATATGGAGTCTTATGAGGCTGCACTATATGAGGCTGCACTATACAGAGAGTTATGAGGCTGCACTATATGAAGATGTATAATCTGTGGAAAAAGGATTTAGCAGGAGACAAATTAAAGGACACTGAAGTAACTGCACTTTTGGAAGAGGCTGCTATTTTTTTCCCTACAGCAAGGCCCGCACTCTTCATTTCAAGCGCTTTCCTGTCCACCACGGCTACTGTTGAACGATCTTTCAGTACTCTTTGAAGGGTAACAACCTGGCTCAGAAGTACAATGGGATGGGACAGACTGTGTTGTGTTTGATGAGCGTCCATACAAATTCTTCAAGGAAAATCGGGACTGAATTGAAACAAAAGTTTAGAACAAGTTTTCTTCACAGCCAAGAAAAATTATATTAGTATAAAACATGTAATTAGAATAAAAATCTACAACTTTTTGCAATCAAATAATTGTAATAATTAATAAAGCACTGCTATAATTACATATAATTTCTTAAAATTTTTGTTTCATTAACCTTCACCGTTCTAAAATTTTACTACCTGAATGACCATGGCTTGCACCCCCTAGTTTTGATCCTGGGTACCCCCATGTCTCTTCCTATGCTGCATGCTCAGATGTATGAGCGCAGCAGTTGGGCCTCGAGTGGCCAGTTGCTGCTGGGCTGTGATTGGTCTGGCTGCTGCGCTGTTATTGGCCCAGCTGCTGCACCATGATTGGCCGATGGCTCCACACGTAATCTACGCACGCAGCAGGAACAGAGCAGAGCGATGCCATAATGCTGCAGGTGGAGTGGTGGCGAACCGGTGAGTGTGTGTATTTATGTGTGTGTTTGATGCATGGGGATGATGGGAGCTGCAAGAGGAGGATGATGGTGGGCTGCAAAAAGTATGACAGGGCTGCAAAAGGATGATGACGGATGCATGGGGATGATGGGGGCTGCAAGCGGAGGATGATGGAAGCTGCAAAAGGATGATGGGGCTGCATAGGGATGATGGGGGCTGCAAGAGGAGGATGATGGAGCTGCAAGGGGATGATGATGGGGACACAGTATTGGGGGCCGCATGGGGATATTGGGGGCTGCAGGATTGGGGATGCATGGGGATGATGGGGGCTGCAAGAAGATGATGGGGGTTTCATGGGGATGATGGGGGTTGCAATAGGAGGAGGATGGAGGCTGCAAAATGATGAAGGGGGCTGTAAGGGGATTATGATGGGGATACAGTATTGAGGGCTGCAAGGGGATGATGTGGATATTATGGGCTGCAAGGGAATGATGGGGATACCATATTGGGGGCTCAATGGAAAAATAAGACATCCCCTGAAAATAAGACATAGTGCATCTTTCGGTGAAACAGGATACTAAACTTGAATCCTTCTCCATAGCCCCGCCCCTATGCCACCTCGCCCTGCTGGGCCACGGAAAAATGGTCTTGCATGAAGCCGGTCCCCGGTGCAAAAAAGGTTGGGGACCACTGATATAGACATTAATGAACAGGACTACATCTTTTGATTTTCTGATATCCTGTTCAAAGTTACCAAAAGGATTAAATCCTGTAAATATGGCAGGTCATCACAAAGACATAAAGTAAGTGAATATACAGCAGAAATTCACGGGCACATTACAATCTTTATTCAGAACTCTAATGAGATTAATTTGGACAGATGCCTACACTCTATGGGGTCACCCACGCTGGTCCTGGATGGGGAACAAATCACCATCTGTTAAGAGAATACAGTCAATAAAAAAAAGACAAAAAATGACACTAAATCTTCATCAACCGTTGACTTTATAACGATTTTAACACAATAATCATATTTGATTAATGTCACTATCATTTTTGCTATTCATTGTGACCTGAGTATAGTTATAATAATCTGCTGCAGTCCAAACTGGCGACATCCAATATTAGTGACACGTGAATTCCCAAAGAGCCAATCAGCGCATGCGCAGTTTGAATTTTTGTTCATCTTTGCATGCGCCCCTGCCACTCATATTTATCTTCACAGTGTCCTCAGAGACATGGGGCCCCAGAATGCGCTACATGCATGCACTGACTACGGCCCCATTTAATGCCTTCACCATTCCTATAGCAGTGCACAAGCGTCACCAGCAGCAGCAAAGGAGGCGCAGCGCCAGATTTAAATAAACGAAGGATAGGGCATATCAGGAGTGGCAGAAGGAGAATCTATACAGAGGACCTGACCCACAATGTCCCGCCCCCTGCTGCACACATCAATCACCGCTGCACACATCAATCAGCGCTGCACACATTTCCTCAACAGTGACAAATGTTATCTCTGCAATCAATCATCTAATCAGAAGACTGAAGGTACGGTTCACATCACTATCGTAGCGCCTGTATGGCGTTGCTTTTACCTTACACTCTAAAATCATGGTGGTTGGTTACCTGTAAAGGGAACTGGTCATCAGGTGTTCCCCAAGCCAATCTGCATGATTAAAAATACCTTTTTATTATACTCACCTATGGAGGGGTCCAATCTGATGGGCATCTATGGTCTTGATCTGCCGCTTCCTCCCTTCTTTTGATCTCCATCCTCCTTCCTGTTTTATGTGGATGACGTTTCCTGCGTCATGCACTCAGTGTCTTCCATTACGCTACTGCACACGTGCGCTTCTCTCTGTCCTGTTGAGGGCAGAGCAAAGTATTGTAGAGCACATGCACGGCGTTCTTTGGCCTTTCCCATGTCTGCACATCACAATAGAGGTTCGCCTGTGCAGGTGCATAATAGAGGACACGTCATCCACACAAAACAAGAAGAGGAGGCACCGGACCAAGATCGAACCAGACCTCCCCCTATTGGAGTGTAATAAAAGCTCCTTCTTATGTTATACAGAATGGCCTGGGGACTTGTATACAGAATCCTAGAATGCTGTATATAAGGGTTTACTGCTGGTGGTGACCGCACTTGAATGGAAAAATCAGTGACGTTCACTTGAATATGAAGAAGATATTAATAGTAAGTAACAAGGTTTTATACTTTATTTGCTTGTCCTCATGGAAATGAGCAGTTGACACATTGCATGTGTGAGTTCTCGATCATCATTATCATTCTGGTGATTTTTCAGCACACATTTATTTTGGTGTTGGGTCAAGTATCAGTAACTATAACTGCAGGCAGCTGATGATCACATCTCATCAACCTGAGCTGCACATGGCTGACCTCCCTGTGTATCCACATGAATAGATAAACGTGAGAAAAAGCCATCCGCTCAGCAGCGTCCGTGGCCTGATCTGACAGCTTAAGGGCAATGTCACAATTACATTTCCTTTGACCATTATGTAATTACGAAGGTTGAAAAAACAGACTTGGATCCATCCATTCAACCTTTCTTTGCTTCTAATAAAGGACATTTATGTGAAAAATATTTTAGTCAATGTTCATATTCAGACAATTTGCATGTAAACTGCTGAATTATTTTCTGCAGATGTCTGCATCAGAATATGCCATCATAATCTGTACTGATTATTGTATTTTTGCAAAAAATTTTCTGTTTTCCACTTATTTATGCATTTGTGGTCCAGATTAAATGCAGGAATTTCTATTGCAATTTTTTTACTACAGAAATGCTAGAGTTCTGCACGTAAAAATGCAATTGTATATTTTATATAGTTTTATCAGCGCCCTCCCCCATATAAGCCAATAGGGAAAAATTCACAAAAAAGATACAGTCCAACAATATTTTTAAAGAACCACTACAGCAATCTTTGTTTTTTTTTTTGCTCCAATGTAGTTGGGCCTTAAATGTAAGTCCCCTGCCAATATCTTATACTCACCTTCTGCTGCCTCATCTTTTTCTTGCAGCGCTCTGTGGTGAAGAGTGACTATCCCGCAGTTCTAGTGTTTCATGGAGCGCGCCGGGGGTCACCTTTCAATACATCTCTATGAGAGTCTCGTTCTGGTTCTCAAAGACTTGCAAAAGGAGTTTGTGATATAACTTCTGACTTCTGGACAGCTAGAAGGTACATGTACAAGATAGCACCGCAGTGAGAGAGTGTGCAGATAACACAACCTAAGGTGTCTTTCTCTGACCAACAGGCAAGCTCCAGCATAAACTGGATAAAAGGTTCTGTCAGGGCATGCCTGAGGCACAAAGAACAGCCAGCCAGTAATATGTGGACTTGTGGTGGCCCCCCCTCTTTCCGTCATCAGTGGCAGGACTTATTGACACTGTGTGTTAAGTCTACTGGAATGTGACGGTTCCTCCCTCGAGAAGAGGCAGGATACTGTGCTACCAGGGGGAGGATTACTTAGATGAGAATTCTCTTGGGTGTTTCCAGTGAGAGGACAAATCGACTCTATGTGTGAGGAGGCTGCTTGTGGCAATTCGATAGCTAAGAAAACTTTACCTCCGATGTGCGTGACAAAACTGAAGTGGACCTTTTTTACCATGGAGTTACAACAAAATAGTAAGTCCCTGAGCTCGAACCCCACATATGCACTTTTTGGAGGGAAAAAGCAAAGACATTTTGTTTTGGCGCCTAAGGCAAGTATATAGACTACAGCCGTTTTCACAGGCCTGTACTAAACTATAAAGGTACCGTCACACGCGGCAATATTGCTAGGCAATTTCACTGGCAATTTGCTGGTTGCAGTGAAATCATGGACACATTGTTCTATTTTGTTGCTGTGTACAAATGTAACAATGTGTCCATGATTTCACTGCAACCAGCAAATTGCCAGTGAAATTGCCTAGCAATATTGCCGCGTGTGACGGTACCTTAAGAGGGTCTTACGGTACCAATAGCTAGATAACCAGGTATCATTTCTGTTGTGGTGTATGTATACATATGTATACACACAGTGCCTTGTGAAAGTATTTGGCCCCCTTGAACTTTTCAACATTTTGCCACATTTCAGGCTTCAAACATAAAGATATAAATTCTAATTTTTTTGTGAAGAATCAACAAGTGGGACATAATCGTGAAGTGGAACGATACTTTTTGGATATTTTAAACTTTTAAAAAAATTAAAAACAGAAAAGTGGGGCGTGGTATAGGAACACACCAAGCAGGTCCGAGATACTGTTGTGGCGAGGTTTAAAGCTGGATTTGGATAAAAATAGATTTCCCAAGTTTTAAACATCTCATGGAGCACTGATCAAATTGAAATGGAAGGAGTATCAGACCACTGCAAATCTACCAAGACCCGGCCGTCTCTATAAACTTTCATCTCGAACAAGGAGAAGACTGATCAGAGATGTAGCCAAAATGCCCATGATCACTCTGGATGAACTGCAGAGATATACAGCTGAGGTGGGAGAGTCTGTCCATAGGACAACAATCAGTCGTACACTGCACAAATCTGGCCTTTATGGAAGAGTGGCAAGAAGAAAGCCATTTCTCAAAGATATCCATAAAAAGTCTGGTTTGAAGTTTGCCACAAGCCACCTGGGAGACACCAAACATGTGGAATAAGGGGCTCTGGTCAGATAAAACCAAAATTGAACTTTTTGGCCACAATGCAAAACGATATGTTTGGCGTAAAAGCAACACAGCTCATCACCCTCAAAGCACCATCCCCACTGTCAAACATGGTGGTGGCAGCATCATGGTTTGGGCCTGCTTTTCTTCAGCAGGGACAGGGAAGATGGTTAAAATTGATGGGAAGATGGACGGAGCCAAATACAGGACCATTCTGGAAGAAAATCTGTTGAAGTCTGCCAAAGACCTGAGACTGGGATGGAGATTTATCTTCCAACAAGACAATGATCCCAAACATAAAGCAAAATCTACAATGGAATGGTTCAAAAATAAACGTATCTGGGTGTTAGAATGGCCAAGTCACATCCAGACCTGAATCCAATCGAGAATCTGTGGAAAGAGCTGAAAACTGCTGTTCACAAACGCTCTCCATCCAACCTCACTGAGCTCCAGCTGTTTTGCAAGGAAAAATGGGCAAGAATTTCAGTCGGTCGATGTGCAAAACTGGTAGAGACATACCCCAAGCGAGTTGCAGCTGTAATCACAGCAAAAGGTGGCGCTACAAAGTATTAACTCAAGGGGGCCAAATAATATTGCACGCCTCACTTTTCAGTTTTCTACTTGTTAAAAAAGTTCAAAATATCCAATAAATTTCGTTGCACTTCATGATTGTGTCCCACTTGTTGTTGAGTCTTCACAAAAAATTTGAATTTATATCTTTATATTTGAAGACTGAAATGTGGCAAAAGGTTGAAAAGTTCAAGGGGCCAAATACTTTCACAAGGCACTGTAAATAAATAATAATAATGATAGCCCGCCTTAAAAAGATGTGTGTTTAGGGAGCATCTAAAGCTATGCAAATTGTGGATAGTCCTAATTTTTTGGGGTAGAGCATTCCAGAGAATTGGTTCAGCTCAGGAGAAGTCTTGGAGTCAGGCATGGGAGGTTCGGATTAGTGCAGATGTTAGTCGAAGGTCATTTGTAGAACGTAGAGAATGGGTAGGGAAATAGACAGAGATGAGGGAAGAGATGTAGGGAGGTGCTGCACTGTGAAGAGCTTTGCGGGTGAGAACAAGCAATTTGAATTTGATCCTGTAGTGTATGGGCAGCCAGTGACTGGCACAGAGCGAAGGCATCTGAGTAACGATTGGCCAGATGGGTGATCCTGGCTGCTGCATTAAGGATGGACTGAAGAGGGGAAGGCCAATTAATAGAGAATTGCAGTAGTCAAGCCGGGAATGGATTAGGGCCACATTGAGAGATTTTGTTGTTTCCATGGTGAGAAAGAGGCGGACTCTAGAGATGTTCTTCAGATGCAAGCGACAAAAGCGGATGATAGTTTGTATATAGGAGGTGAAGGAGAGATCGATGTCAAACAACGAGCCTGCTGCCTAGGTGCCGCACATTGAGAGGGAGATGTCAGATTTAGGGAGGTTAGTGGAGGGTGGGAGCAGAAGACGTTTAGTTTTGGAAAGGTTGAGTTTCAAACTGAGAGCAGACATGATGTTGGATTCTGCAGCTAAGATAGTCATTGGGGTTCTTTATTAGAGCAGGAGTAAGGTCAGTGGAAGGAGTGCATAATTGTGTGTCATCAGCATAAAGATGGTACTGAAAGCCAAATCTGTTGATGTCTGTCCAATCGGGGCTGTGTAGAGAGAGAAGAGAAGAGGTCCAAGGACTGAGCTCTGAGGGACCCCAATAGTGAGAGGAAGAGGGGAGGAAGTGGAGCCAGCAAATGATTCACTGAAAGAACGGTTAGAAAGATAGGAGGAGAGCCAGGAGAGAGCGGTGTCCTTTATGCCGATGGAGTGCAGCATAGAGAGTGGGAAATGGTGGTCAACAGGGTCAAAAGCTGCAGAGAGGTCAAGAAGGATAAGCAGAGAGTGGTCACCATTACGTTTTGCTGTCAGAAGGTCATTAGTTACTTTGATGAGATCAGTTTCTGTAGAGTGAAGGGGCGAAAACCAGACTGTAATGGATCTAGAAGAGAGTTGAGAGGTAACAGGTGAGGCAGGTGTAGACCAGGCGCTCCAAGAGTTTAGAGGTTTTATTCTTAATCACTCCTACAGTCCTGGTGCCCTTAAGTAAAGGATTTTCTTGATTAGCAACTGTCTGGCTTCCTCTCTGTTTGTGGCCCTGCTGTAGTGTAAGAGAGTCCCGTGGTTCTCACAGAGGAACTAGAGCAGTGCTGATACAGTATGAGTACACTGGAGGGTGAGTATAATACCAGGCACAGGGGGCTTAGGTTTAAAACACCACTCCAGTGCTGAAAAAAATAAAACAATGCTGTGGTGGTGCTTTAAACTTTACTTGAATTGTTAAACACAACAGGTTTTCTGAAAAAAAAAATGCAGTGGAAGAAAAACATCACAGCATTTCTGCTACTTGTGAACATGGCCTTATGCTTTGGTGCACAGGACCTTTTCTGTCCTCAGTGGAACAGAAATACATCCAGATCACATCCAGGTCCACTGTGTTCTGAGCAGGAAGATAAGCTTCACTTTACAATGTGTCTTTGGCTCTCATTACTGAGATCACACACATTAAGCAGTCACTTATGGTACCTTTACACGCCGCCACAACAGGATGGATACCAACGGCAACTTCACGTGCACGAGCACAGCCGAACGGTTACCAACGGGAACCGCACCCTCTTTACACGCCGCCACAAGGTGCGCTACGCCACGCTACATCTACAGCTAGCTACATCGCCGGGTGTCGCAAGTAGCCATCTGTAGCTCAATTACACACCGCTATAACCAGCTACTATGGGCGGACCTGGTGCAGCAGGGACAGCACATAGGCGTGCCACAATTGAGAGTACGAGCCGTCCGTACGCTGATAGGACAAAGCAATAACATCCTGATTGGCCAGGCATCGCAGGAGGCTGAGTAATACAGCACGCTCGAGCGATTGTGTAGTGTGACTCGTCAGCTCCTTAAATATGCCGCCCTATGCAGCGACTACCAATCGTCATGCAGCAGCTTCCACCAATGATCGCACATGGGGCGTGGTAACACGGAGCCAGGGTCACGCCTTAGCTACATTGCAGGCTGTCCCGAGTTCCCTTCCGTAACGTCTTTACACGCCGATACAGCTCGCTACAATCGGCGATGTAGCCATATGTTTATGGGCAGTGCACGGATACAGAGGTATCTGTAGCCGGCTGTGTCGTCCCGTCTTCACACGCCGCTACTACGGGCGATATTGGCGCTACAAGCTACATTTGTAGCCTGTAGCGGGTTGTATCCATCCTGTTGTGGCGGCGTGTAAAGGTACCATTAGAGATAACACGACATATCTGGAAAACTTGATAACAATGGCAAAAATGACTAAATGGGAAAATGTCTGGAAGGAGAATCATCCGTAATAGTATAGTAATTCTATAAATCTGTCTCTGGCTAGGGTCACACTTGAGCCTTGAATCCGTTAAAAGCATCAGTTTTTCAACTTAGATTTTACTGCACCCAAAAATGCTGCTAGCTTTGTGAGGATGCGCTTTTGGTGCAAAACTGGACCTAGAGCGCATCCTCACAGAAAGCAGTGTTTTCTGTGCGAACGGGCCTGCTCTTCTCCCCTGCGCCTTATGCTTACCTTGCTGCGTGACCGCCGGTGTTTTCTGAGCTCCCGCCGGCCCACAGCGAGCGGCGGTCTCTAGGACCCGGAAGCACCATGTGACCAGTGACGTCGCCCAGTCACACGGTGCTGTTTGAGGTCCCGCGCCATGTCCTACAGTGCCGGTGTGAGGACCGATCACCGTGGGAGCGCGGCTAGGTAAGTAAAAAGCGTGCTGAAAAAAGTGCAAACAATTCACTTGCAAAGTGCATCCGCAAAAAGACGGAACATGTGAACAGAGCTGCGTTCACAGCAATTACGGAGCGCTAAAAAGCGCTGCGCTTAATACCGCTGTGTAAATGCAAAGAATACGCTGTGTGTGTGAACGCAGCCTTAGAAAGACGTTTTGTTGTGTAAAATGTAAGGATTTCATATGTTCTAATTAATAACACAGAGAAACAATTAAACAAAACCAAGTTCTCTGGATTTGCAAAGTTTGGTGGATTTTATAATAAAATAATTTAATTATTAATCATTGGTGTAATAAACCTTGGCGAGTGCACATTGAAATTTGAGACATTAGACAGCCCAGCAGAAAGGTTCGTAAAAAAAACAGCTTTGGAGAGTTCTTATAACTCAAGCAGATCTATTGATGACCTCTGTATTGCATTTTTGATGACCAGGGCTTTATTTTGTTGTCTTATATTAACACGGTACCATCTGCTGGTAAAAAACATTAAATGCAATATATTTTATTCAATATACATTGAATTAAGTTGCAAAAATGTAAGTATTTGTAACTCAATACAGAGAGGTGATCAGAAAAGGTCTGGTCAGTCAATAATGGGTTATTCATACAATAGTAAGTAGTCCCATGTCTTCAGGATCCTGAGAGCAGGGCTTTGGAAACTCAATGTCACGCTGGGCATAGGGAGACACCCAGCGCAGGACGACGAGGGGGAAAAGGAGTCCCTGACGCTAAGGGCAAAGGGGAGATGGTGACCCCTAGAATCACTAGCACTGACACGTGACTGCTCTAACAACCCCATACAATCTGTCACTGAGCAGGATACCTCTTCCCTGTCTGCCCCTCAACAGAGCTTACTTAGCGATCAGACAGTGTGAACACTGGTCTACCCAGCTAACAACTAAAGGAAGGCATCAAGGAGAAAAACAAGGTGAAGAGGAAGGAACATTTAGCTGAACGAAGAAAAAGACAGCAAACTACCGTACACCGGAAATCCACAATGCACTGCAAAGCTACGAAGCAACAGCGCCTCCAAACACGTTATCACCAGCAATGCATCATGGGAGCCAAAGGGTATACCGTATATACTCGCGTATAAGCCGAGTTTTTCAGCCCAAAAATTGGGCTGAAAAGTACCCCCCTCGGCTTATACGCGAGTCAGTGACGGTATACAGCAGCCACAGCAGCCCCAGCAGCCTCAGTAATCCAGGGCCCCCCCCAGCCTTGCTCCGGTCACCTGTAAAGTAAAATATACTTATCACTGCCCCGCTGCCGTCCGTGCCCGCCGCTGCCGACATCCCCGATCCTCCATCTTCATGCGTCTTCTTCCGGTTTCCTGTGTTCGTCACAGGCAATGACGTCATTGCCGTGGCTCCTGATACACCTGTGACACCCAAAAACTGGTCCCTGAGCTCATGTTGAATGGAGTGGGGATGCACAAGCTCAACCTCTGCTCCTAACATTGTGTATGGTACTGCCAAAAATAACGGTGTAATGTAAATGGGTCTCTCTGTCTCAGCCCCATAGACAATGAATGGAACAGTGGTTGAGCATGGGCCCCTTTGCACCATTCAAAGTGCAGGAGAGTCCTGTTCTCAGAATTTCTGCAAGTTCCATTGTTCAGACACCGAGCATTCAGCCAGTTATCCCCTATCTGATGTATAGGGAATAATATGCTATATTGGGTCTAAATCTTTTATCTAGCAAAATATCAGTGAGCCACAATAGATTGTGGTTGACACACACTAAAATTATTGATTAGCAAGTAGTGATGGGTGAACTCCCCGATGCTCAGGATCATGAGACTCGCCCAAGCTTTTAGTAAAGTTCAAGCTTGAGGCCGGAGATAGGTCAAACTTGTGTCCAAACCCCGAACTTGGACTTTACTGTTATGGGATGTGTGAGGTAGCGACGTCGGATGCACGGAAGAAGGTAAAGACCCAGGCACAGAAGTTATTATGCACAAGTCCACAGTATGCACAAACCTCCGGGCTCTAGGATGCAGCCTGGCACACTTCCTACAACCATACGATTGGCACACAGTCCTTTGTCATGGGTTCTCTCCAGTCCAGGTCTCACCGAGATCAAGCCCTCCGGGCTAGGCTGTGTTGTATCAGCACACAGCCTCTGCACTCTCCTGTCCTGGCCGCTCACTAGCCTCAACAGTCTTCCTTCAGACTGAAGCTCCACTCAGAGAACCACACCCTGTGTTCCTGCCTAGCCTTTAACCCTTGCTTCCCTCTGGGAATCCTCTATGAACCCGGGGTGGAGTGCTTCCTATACGTGGAGGGAGCACAACCTGGGAGACACATACCGGCCATCACAGATCATCCCGGTTACTGTCTCACAGATGGGACAGGGGGCTGTTAAATAAAGAATATAGTTAATAATAAACATTATGATTATACTTACCAGTCCCGCGACGTGTCTTCCAGTCCCGTTGTCCTCCAGCCACTTCTACTTCCAGGGCCGCTCATTAACTTCCAGGTTATTCCCTCCATTGCTTGTTACTCTGCTGTCTTTGGGTTTTTCCAGCCATGTTTGTGGTGACGTCAGAGTTCACCCAAGTTCATAGCTCTGCTATAAACTGGATTGAACACTGACTGTCACTGTCAGTCTCAGCCTGCGTCTCGCTCTGTATAGACACTTGTCTATACAGAGCGATGTAACAGGGCTGTCCCTGTGGACTACGTCGAATTTAGGATTTTTTTATTTATTTTTTATAATAAAGATGGAGTCTCTAAATGTTTTTTTGTTTTATTCTAATAAAAATATTTTTCTCTGTGTTGTGTTTTTGTTATCTTTACTAGAAATTCATGGTGGCCATTGCTAATATTGGCATGACATCATGAACTTCAGGCTTAGGACCAGCTGATAATACAAAACTGATCCTAACCCCATTATTACCCAGTGAGCCACCCGGCACCAGGTCTGCTGGAAGATCCGGATACAGCACTAGAAGATGGCGCTTCTATGAACGCGCCATTTTCTGGGCCAGCTGTGGACTGCAATTTGCAGCAGGGGGAGGAGGGGGGGAAGAAAGGTTGGGCCACCCTGCGCTGCGCATTTCAGCCCCCAGCTGCCTAGTTTTACCTGGCTGGACACTAAAATAGGGCGAAGCCTACGTTGTTTTTTTTTTTTTTTTATTTTATAAATCTTTATTTATTAAAAAAACTTTTTAAACCAGTACAAACTGTAACCATCTCCAGATGGCCAACACAATTACACTGGGGAACAATTTGAAAAAAAATTTCTGTCGAGTTAGGTCTTTGAGCTGATTTATACTAAAATTGGCATGCTGATTCCAAAAATGTAGTCAGTTTTTTTCTAGCACGTCAAGTTTTTCCTCCACAACTTACCTGCCAGAGAAGCACAATTGCACTGATATCTGTAATAAGACTTGTTATCTGATTACAATTCGACTCATATAGAGCATGTAAAAAACATGATAGTGTTAAAAAACATTTGTCATGCCTATTTCTTATATATTTCATTTTTTGTTCATATTTGTACTACGGTATTTAAAAAAAACAAAACACTTTTTAGGTACTGTAGTTTACATATTTTTGAGAAGACAAAAATCCTATAGTTCAAAAACTTGACGTGAGAAAAACTGAGATCATTTCTGGATTCAGCATCCAAAAATTAATTAAGAACAGTTGTCAGACCTAACTCCTAAAAAATTGTGTTCCCCAGTGTTATCTAACACAGTAAACTCTACAAGATTCAGACAAGTGAATCTTAGAAAATCCCCACTACGTTTTTTTTTTTTTAATTATTTAATTAATTAAATAATTAAATAATGAAAGAAATTCATGAAATAGTTAAAAATAAGGGCTTCCCTATAGTTTTGGTTCCCAGCCAGGTACAACTAGGCAGCTGGGGGTTAGGGGTAGCCCGTACCTGCCTGGCATACAAAAATATGGCGAAGCCCACGTCATTTTTTGTTTCGTTTTTTGTTTTTAATCATTGTTTGCTGTGTCTTGTCTAAAAAAAAATTGTTTACTATTTTGCATTAATTTTGGGTCATCCTAGTTATTTATACACAAAACTTTTTCTCTCTTTTGCTACTGTATATCTGAAACTGTGCACACACTGCACCTGATGCCATTTCCCTGCAGCCTGCACCATCGACATTTACCTGAACACAAACATCGATATGGCTCCTGCCTCATATCGTTGGAACACCCCCTTCTCCCAGCTCAGGGCCCACAGCATTGCCCCACTCCTCCCAATACCGGCAGCTTCCATGCAGCAGTGATACTGCCTTCTGTGACCCCCCGCCCTTCCATGCGCCGCCCCATGGTAAGATACAACTGGATTATAAAATGCACCCCCCAGTTTCCTCCCAAATTCCCAAAAAAAAAGGTTGCTTGCTGTGCTGAGATAATCTTACATCTCAACAGGGGCGGGCTGGTGCTTACAACGCCGGGTAGCAGAAGTATCCTGCCAGCCCTTGGTTAGGAGCAGGGGGAAGGGGGGGAGGAGGTGCTGTCAGGGATTTTTGGTTGAGGAGCGGGGGGCGGGGGTTTGCTGTCGGACCTCGCTCATTCACCTAATTCTCCGCCGCCTCTGCTGCGTCTCCTGTGTCTCTGCCGCGTTTCCTGTGTAACAACAGCGCCCCGGCCACAATGTGCCGCCGGCCGGACCATTTCTGAAGAGGGCGGCCCTAAATGATGGGTTTTACCACCAGCCCAAGGGGTACTTGCCCCCCTGCCACCTGGGCCAGTCCGCCCCTGCATCTCAATGAATTAGAATATCACCAATAAGTTTTTTAGACCATATTTTATCCCTCAGACACTTCATCCTCCCTACTTTAATTTTCTGAGATAATAACCTTTGGGTTGTCATTGGCTGTAAGCCATAATCATCAACATTAACAGAAATAAACATTTGAAATAGATCACTCTGTGTGTAATAACTCTGTATATGTGTTTCACTTTATGTATTGAATTACTGAAATAAACTTTTTGATGTTATTCTAATTTACTGAGATGCACCTATATGTGTCCCTGCTATGTACTGTGTAATGGATGTGTCTGACCGTACAGGGACATGGTCTGATTATACCACATCTCCTGTGCTTAGATAATCTTATATATGTGTCCCTGCTATGTACTGTGTAATGGATGTGTCTGACCATACAGGGACATGGTCTGATCATACCACAGCTCCTGGGCAGGGGGAAAAGTAAAAGAGTATACAGACATTACAGCACGGGATTGCGGATTATTATTTATTTGAGGTAAAACTATTGTCTAAAAACAAGCAGGATAATGTGTTACAACACAAAAAAGAATCGTCTGTGATCCTGTACTATAATGTCTGTATACTCCTTTGTGTCCTCCCTGGCTCAGGAGATGTGGTATGGACCATGTCCCTGTACAGTCAGACACATCCATTACATAGTACATTGCAAGGACACATATATAAGATTATCTCAGCACAGGAGATGTTGTATGATCAGACCATGTCCCTGTACGGTCAGACACATCCATTACACAGTACATAGCAGAGACACATATGTAAGATTATCTCAGCACAGGAGATGTGGTATGATCAGATCATGTCCCTGAACGGTCAGACACATGCATTACACAGTACATAGCAGGGACACATATATAAGATTATCTCAGCACAGGAGATGTGGTATGATCAGACCATGTCCCGGTACGATCAGACACATCCATTACACAATACATAGCAGGGACACATATATAAGATTATCTCAGCACAGGAGATGTGGTATGATCAGACCATGTCCCTGTATAGTATAGTAGAAGAGATAATGATCTATGAGAATTAGGAATTCTAAAAAAAACAAAAAGAAATAAGTTACAGAACTTATGTTAAAGGAACATAGTCCTCCTGCGATACAGAGAATACCTGAAATTGCAGCCAGCAGTGTGTAGGGGATCGTGGAGACTGAGGTGTGGTGATGGCCGTGCTTATATGGCGTGGGGGTGTATCTATCATCCATCCGGCCAGCTTCCTGCTTCCTGTGTCTGTACCGCAGGAAGCCGCTGAGTGTGGAATGCAAGCGCTTTCATTGCGCATGCGCGGGGAATGATGTAATGAGTGACGTGTTTGGTGCGAGTCACGTGACCCGGTGAAACGCCCACAAAGCAGCAGATTCAGCAAGGTGATATAGAGGCAGTATTCCATTATAGGGGCACATAATAAAGACTTAACAAGCAAAACAAGTTATTAGTTAATGGGGTAAGCATACATAAAGCCACAAAGTCTTGTGTTAATATATGATTTTGGTTATAAAGCAAAATATGCAATATCAGAATACACTATACTCGAAGGCCAATTAAATGTTTTTTAGTCTATATTGGATAACGAATGGTAAATGTACAGTAGCTTCTCTGTCTTCAAACTCCATTAAATGTAACATGATCACCAATAGGTATAACGTAAACTGTGATATATAACATAAATAGGAAAAATTATGCAGGATCATATACATGCACATACGACCATGTCAGGGTGTGATTATACAGTATAAGTAAAGGGTGATATGATTTGGCACTGTCTAAAGAAATGGAAATGGAAATTAAACCTAAAATATATTAGTCAAACTAATACGTCATGTTCCCTATTCATGCCATGTGGTTCCAGTGTTTGCAATTGGTGGATCCAATATGCCTCTCGTTCTTTTAACCTTAAAATCCTGTTGCCACCCCTCCTCCCCACATGTACTTGTTCGATAATCTGATATCGTAATTGTGCTACGGTATGTCGATGTGTATTAAAATGATGATGTATTGATAATATATTTTGTTGGGATCTGATAGTAGATTTGTGTTTCCCTATGCGGTCCCGGGCATGCTGGATAGTTTCCCCAACATACCCGAGACCGCACGGGCACTTGATGAGATAAACCACAAAGTTGTGTCGCATGTATAGAAACCTTTTATTGGATAACGTCTACCTGTGTGTGGATGAGTAACATATGCTCCTTTGGTGACGTTGGAACAATGAACGCACCCAAGGCACGGAAAAGTGCCAAGCTTAAGGATAGAGAGGAATCATTGTCTGGAAACTTTTTGTGTGGGGCCTATATCCGCCCTCACCAGTTGATCACATATGTTATCTGGTCTCTTGTGACAAATAAGTGGAGAATCCTGGAATTCCTCAATGCCTGGGTACGCAATTGATAATAATGTTTTTTTTTGATACCATGCAACACCAAGTTGTAAGGGTGATATGTGTTGATGGAAGCGACCCTTCGTGCATCATCTCTCAAGTGAGTGTGTTGTGTAAGGTCTGATGATGACAAATCGGGGGGATAGCCCGTGGCCAGAAATTTCCTGGTCATTTCTTGATGTCTATGTTGAATCTTGTCTGTGTTGGACACAATCCGCTGCACACGTACATGTTGGGATTTTGTTAGAGCTGTTTTCATATGTGGAGGGTGGCAACTCGTATAACAAAGGAGGCTGTTACCGTCAGTGGGCTTTGTGTATAAATCTGTAGACAGACCTTCTTGTGGGTCAATTATGACCATAGTATCCAAAAAACTAATCTGAGCCATATCCGTATGTATCGTGAATTTTAGGTCAGTAACCGCTGTGTTTAGGTCATGGAAGAATCGTTGAGGGCTCCCTTCCATACCAAAAACACCACATCAATGTAGCGCCGCCATAGCAAAAGTTGCGAAAAGAGGGGATATTTGGTAGTTTGATATTTTAATTTCCATTTCCATTTCTTTAGACAGCGCCAAATCATGTCACCCTTTACTTATAATGTATAATCACACCCTGACCTGGTCGTATGTGCATGTATATGATCCTGCATAATTTTTCCTATTTATGTTATATATCACAGTTTACATTATACCTATTGGTGATCATGTTACATTTAATGGAGTTTGAAGACAGAGAAGCCACAGTACATTTACCATTCGTTATCCAATATAGACTAAAAAACATTTAATTGGCCTTTGAGTATAGTGTATTCTGATATTGCCACAGTACATTTACTATTCGTTATCCAATATAGACTAAAAATCATTTAAGTTGCCTTCGAGTATAGTGTATTCTGATATTGCATATTTTGTTTCATAACCAAAATCATATATTAACACAAGACTTTGTGGCTTTATGTATGCTTACCCATAAACTAATAACTTGTTTTGCTTGTTAGGTCTTTATTATGTGCTCCTATAATGGAATACTGCCTCTATATCACCTTGTTTATCTTTCCCTCACAGAGATTCTGAATCTGCTGCTTTGTGAGCGTTTCACCGGGTCACGTGACTCGCACCGAACACGTCACTCATTACATCATTCCCCGCACATGCGCAATGAAAGCACTTGCTTTCCACACTCGGCGGCTTCCTGCGGTACAGACACAGGAGGCAGGAAGCTGGCCGGGTGGATGATAGATACGCCCCCACGCCATATAAGCACAGCCATCACCGCACCTCAGTCCCCACAATCCCTGCACGCTGCTGGCTGCAATTTCAGGTATTCTCTGTATCGCAGGAGGACTATGCTCCTTTAACATACCGTATATACTCGTGTATAAGCCGACCCGTGTATAAGCCGACCCCCCTACTTTTGCCCCCAAAATCTGGGAAAAACTATTGACTCGTGTATAAGCCGAGCAGCAGCCCCAGGGTATATACAGCAGCAGCCCTATGGTATATACAGCAGCAGCCCCAGGGTATATACAGCAGCAGCCCCATGGTATATACAGCAGCAGCCCCAGGGTATATACAGCAGCAGCCCCATGGTATATACATCAGCAGCCCCAGGGTATATACAGCAGCAGCCCCATGGTATATACAGCAGCAGCCCAAGGTATATACAGCAGCAGCCCCATGGTATATACAGCAGCAGCCCCAGGGTATATACAGCAGCAGCCCCATGGTATATACAGCAGCAGCCCCATGGTATATACAGCAGCAGCCCCAGGGTATATACAGCAGCAGCCCCATGGTACATACAGCAGCAGCCCCAGGGTATATACAGCAGCAGCCCCATCGTACATACAGCAGCAGCCCCAGGGTATATACAGCAGCAGCCCGAGGTATACAGGTTCCCCCCATGCTCCGTAAACCTGTAAAGGAAGATGATTATACTTATCACTGTCCAGCTGCCGTCCCCGCTCTGCATCGCGCTCCTCCATCTGCATCGCGCTCCTCCATCTTCATTCACCGGCTTCCGACTTCCTGTGTTCTGCGCCGACAATGACGTCATTATCGGCGCCGACAGGAAGCCGGAAGATGGAGGAGCGCGATGCAGATGAAGGAGCGCGATGCAGAGCGGGGACGGCAGCGGACAGTGATAAGTATAATCATCTTCCTTTACAAGTTTACGGAGCATGGGGGGGCCTGTATACCTCTGGGGGGGGGGGCCCGTGTAGTGACTCGCGTATTAGCCGAGGGGATAACTTTTCAGCCCAATTTTTGGGCTGAAAAACTCGGCTTATATGCGAGTATATACGGTAAGTTCTCTTACTTATTTCTTTTTGTTTTTTTTTAGAATTCCTAATTCTCATAGATCATTAGTCCTGTTTGATCCAGAGGGTGAGTTCTCCATTATTTGAGGACACATTTACATCACAGGTGCTTAGATTTGCACTACACCAGACCGGATGTTGTGATTATTTGTTAGTAATATCAGGATTGCTTACATTTCTTCAGGCCTTTTGGGATACAAATTATACAGGCGAGGAGGGGCATTTGCCCATTCTACACATAATCTGGAATAGCATTTTCTCACATATATAACACAATTGGGGATTTTGCCTCATCTTAAATGTAATATTATGTATTTGAGTACATTTAGGTCCTGTATACTCCTAGAGTTATTTATACTGACTATTTTTTCCTCAGGCACCTAACGACACAGTGTGCCAGGCCTCCTCTATATCCATATCCCTGTACAGTCAGACACATCCATTACACAGTACATAGCAGGACACATATGTAAGATTATTGACCCCTTCTGACTGAAACTTATGGTGGTTGCATACTCAATAATGACTTGTGCTATCTTTGCTATCATGTCAATTTTAGAGTCATTTGCCAAATGCAATTGTATTGTTAAACTGAGATGTTTGCCAGCTAAAATAACATTGGCCCAGTGCCCCCACTGTACATTCCACTTGTAACAACAAGCTGCAAATATCAACAGCAAAACATTTTTCTGCTTCATTCGTCTCGCAGAGTCCTGCCAACTCTCCTCAGAATGACCTAGTACTACCCTGTGCTGCTCAGCTTATCGGCTCTAGACAAGCAGCTAATGAAATAAAGCAGAATCTCACCGAAGACCAGAACGTGGTCAGAGATAGCGCAGCAGACACGGAGGACGCATGCGTCTACTGAAAGGTCTTACTTACAAAAAGTGTCTTTGATGAGGTTGACCTTTCAAGATTTGCTCCACTCAGATTCTCCAGCAACATTTACTTGACCTTTCTTACATTGTCTACTGATTTTGTGTGTCTAGCTGAAGAAATTGTATATTGGTATACACTATCCTAGGATACTTGTCAATGGATTGCAGGTAAACCAAATAATTGAAATTTACAAAATATTTTATGTATCATGAACATTGCTACCTATCTGTATATGTCTTAATTATATAATAGTCATATATAGATGGATAGATAGATAGATAGATAGATAGATAGATAGATAGATAGATAGATAGATAAAAATATAATCGAAACACTTTTGTTTTTGCTCCCATTGGTCATGATCTGAACTCAAAGATCTAAGACTTTTTCAATCTTTACAAAATTACTTTTTCTCTCCAATATTGTTCACAAATTTGTCTTAATGTGTTCTAGTGAGCACTCCTCCTTTGCCGAGATAATCCATCCACCTCACAGGTGTGTTGGTCAGCATGATTATTGTACAGGTGTACTTTTAGGGTATGTGCACACGGTGGGCGGGTTTGTGTCGGCGGCGGCTGGGCGGACCCGACAGGAAGCTCCGGAGCCGTCCACCGGCTTCCTGTCGGGTATGTGCGGCGGGAGACGGGCGGGTGACGGGCGGGTGACGGGCGGGTTAGCGCCGGCGGTTCTGCAGCGGCTGGAAGCAGTACATGATTCTGCTTGCAGCCGCTGCAGAACCGGCCGGATTATAGAACAAGCTCATTCTTTGCTAACCCGCTGGGTTAGCAACGGATGAGCATGTGTAAACCGCCGCTGTGTGCACAGCGGGTGTCGGTTTACATAGGTTTCTATGTTAATCCAAACGCCGGTTTGAATTAACATAAATTTACATGAAATTTATGTAAACCGACCGGCGGTTTACACTGCTAATCCGACCCTAACCCGGCCAGTGCGCACATACCCTTAGTTGACTGAGTTCAGGTGTCCACCTGCAGAAGACATACAGTATACTCCCAATAAATGGTGCAAGACACAGTGCACGTTGACTCGGTCTGCACCATTAAAGTCGATGACCATACATCCGAAGCCCGTTTTTTCTGGAGGTTTGGACGTAAGCCACGATGGGACCACTGAACAGGCAGCAGAACGCAATGTGAAAGCAGCGTTAGGCTGGGCTCAATAAAAGGCCAACCTAAGATTGTAGTTTCATGAGATTGGGAGGATTTAGGAGGGGTTAGAATACCAGTCAGTATCTGGTGTGACCACCATTTGCCTCACGCCGGGTTGACCAGGTTGTTGATTGTGGCCTGTGGAGTGTTGGTCCACTCCTCTTCAATGGGTGTGTGAAGTTGCTGAGTATTGGCAGAAACTGGAACAAGCTGTGGTGTATGCCGATCCAGAGCATTACAAGGATGCTCAGAGGGTGACACGTCCGGTGAGTATGCTGGCCATGCAAGAACTGGGATGTTTTCAGCTTTCATGAATTGTGTACAGATCCTTGCAACATGAGGCCATGCATTATCATGCTGCAACTTGGAGTGATGGTCATGGGTGAAAGGCACAACAATGGGCCTCAAGATCTTGTCACGGAATCTCTGTGCATTCAAAATAGCATCAATAAATGTACCTGTGTCCATTGTCCATAACATATACCATATACAATAACTCAACCACCATAATCCACTCAATTCACAACGATGACTTCAGCAAACCGCTCACTTACACAACGCCATACACGCAGTCTGCAATCTGCTCTATACAGTGAACATGGGATTCATTTATGAAGAGAACACCTCTCCAACGTGCGAAACGCCATTGAATGTGAGCATTTGCCCACACAAGTCAGTTACGATGACTAACTGCAGTCAGGTTTAGACCACAGTGAGGACAACAAGCGTGCAGATGACCTTCTATACTTATAGGTCATACAATGCTCAAATGGGAAACTAAAGGTTTTGTGTAGTTTAAATCCACAAGTCTGCAGTCACTCTGTGTCACTCTATTGGTACCTTTACATGCCGCCACAACAGGATGCATACAACCCGCTACAGGCTACAAATGTAGCTTGTGGCGCCAATATCGCCCGTAGTAGCGGCGTCTGAAGACGGGACGACACAGCCGGCTACAGATACATCTGTATCCGTGCACTGCCCATAAACAGATGGCTACATCGCCGATTGTAGAGAGCTGTATCGGCGTGTAAAGAACCCACAGAAGGGAACTGTGGACACCCGGCGATGTAGCTGCAATGTAGCTAAGGCGTCACCCAGGCTCCGTGTTACCGCGCCCCATCTGCGATCATTGGAGGAAGCTCCTGCGTTGCGATTGGTTGTCGCCGCACAGGGCGGCATATTTAAGGAGCTGACGAGTCACACTACACAATTGCTCGAGCGTCAAGTATTAATCAGCCTCCTGCGATGCGTGGCCAATCATGGTATTATTGCTTTGTCCTATCAGCGTACGGACGTCTCGTAATCCACAATTGTAGCACGCCTATGTGCTGTCCCTGCTGCACCAGGTACGCCCATAGTAGCTGTTTGTAGCGGTGTGTAAATGAACTACAGATGGCTACTTGAGACACCCGGCGATGTAGCTAGCTGTAGATGTAGCGTCGCGTAGCGCACCTTGTGGCGGCGTGTAAAGAGGGTGCGTTTCCCGTTTGTAACCGTTTGGGCGTGCTCGTGAAGTAGCAGTTGGTATCCATCCTGTTGTGGCGGCGTGTAAAGGTACCATATGTGACTGCAGAATTGTGAAATTGTGGCACATACTGTGAGGATTGTCTGGGGTCAAAGATGGGAACAGCGGTCACGTGGCCGCGAGTATGAGATATACGTACTCCTGGCCAGAATCTGACTGGATGGGCGCAGCCCCACTCAATACATGTGTATAAGTAAGGCCGTGCCCCTCTAGTGTGGAGGTTGATGGTAGTATCTATATCATATACTCACGGCCATGTCATTCCTCACTCTGACACTGCAGAATGGTCACAGCTCTCAGTGCATGTGATGTAAAGATTCACAAGTCTGCAGTCACATAGAATGACACTGAGTGACTGCAGACTTGTCATTTTAGACAGGACAAGCCATATAGATATGCAAATTATCTCTTCTAAGAGGAAGAGGACATGAATTCTAATGCCATATACTGAAAGTAGCTTTGCACTGATGAGGAGCAAACAGTCCAAAACATGTGTCTGTTTGGCTTTTATCCTAAGGCTCATGAAAGGGTCTACATTGACTTTTAGGGTTGCAACATTCAATTGGTGGCACTGGAGTATATTCTCTAGTTTGGCTTTTATTCTAAGTCGTCTGGTAAGGCTCATGAAAGGGTGTACATTGACTTTTGGGGTTGCAACATTCAATTGGTGGCACTGCAGTATATTGTCTAGTTTGACGTTTATCCTAAGTCATCTGGTAAGGCTCATGAAAGGGTGTACATTGACTTTTAAGGTTGCAACATTCAATTGGTGGCAATCGAGTCCTAGCCCTCTTTCTCCCTGACTCCATCATTTTTTTGTGGACATAAAGTCATCAAAAAAGACACATACATGTGAACAGCTCCATAGATTATTATGGGTTGCACGTGAAAAAGACACAGAACACATATTTGAAAAGTGGACCTCATAATGAGGCCTTACAGATTGTAGGATCTGGTCAACAACAAGTTTCAGAACTAAAAACTAAGCTTCAGTATCTACCATGTTTTGCATTTTTCTGCCACAGATAAGGTTGATTGCTTCCTCTGAGAAAAAAGGAAGTCTCAGGACGGATATGGAGAGAGACGGAGACCGGGAGATGTGAAGCGCATGATTTTAAATTCACAAGTAATGTAATATTTTCAGCAGTTTGTATAAAAATGTGGAGGTGGAAAATGATCAAAGCATAAAAGTGTGATGGTTAGATTATTCCGACTTCCAATAAAATAATATTGTGACAGTGGTACATTGAGATTTATTATTATTGGAAATGACACATTGTCCTTATGCAGATTTGTTTCTTATATTTTATGCCCGGTAATAAAAGTTTAATAAAAATATAAAAAGCCGAAGTCTAAAAAGACAACCCGCTAAAATTTTATACAGTGAATTATTGCAATGAATTATGGAATAATGACACTATTATCTGCCTATATTTACTGTATATAAGCTGATATATAGTGAATGTTTATGTATATGCTCTATGGAACTTGGAAATTCATTGCCAGTGTCCTAATGTTCAGATAAAGCAAAGCACTGGCTCTATCTTCGGCCAATATAAAATCTATAGTATCTGTCTAATATATACTGTGCTGGGATACATCATCCATGTTAGATAGGGGTCTGCTCCCCCAAGAATAAGTGTCAGATTAGGAAGAAAAGGCTCTGCTCAGCTCTCTAGTTAGGTACATGATTAGTCGTTCCTTGCTTTCCAAAAAGACAGCCCAATGACTAGAGATGAGTGAACTAGTGCAGGATCGGCGTTCGGGTAAGTTCGGGGTGATTTATGTATGAAAATCACTTGATGGAGCATCGCTGTGCTTGGTGCTTGGCCCAGTGTGAGTCCTCTGCAATGTTTGATTGTCTCGTACTGGCGGTAAAAACAGTTATTGGCAGAAGTGTGGATGTGAAAGAAAAAAAAAGAAAAATCCCCGCCTCCCCAACCCCGGACGTAGTTTGCTCATAGCTGGTTCTATGTGGCGGAAAGCCAAACAGCCAATCAGTGATGGCGCGGGTCAAGTTTGAGTCCCAAACAGTGCTACCCAAACCAAATATCCACGGGTTCATTCAGCAACCAAACCTGAACCTTGAAAGGTTCGCACATCTCAACCTATGACAAGTTATTGGACTGCAAACGGAGCATATACTGTTTTTGCACAGTAGTCCTCTTCTGTGTGTGTCCGCTCCTGGTCAGCATGATCATAGTGACTGCAGCTGATTATACTGAAGAGAACCTGTCACCAGGTTTTTCCCCAAAAAGCTGTGGCCAACACCAGTAAGCCCTTATATACACCATTCTAGAATACTGTATACAAGTCCACTGGCCCATCTGTATAACGTAAAAATGAGCTTTTATTATACTCACTTGTGGGGTGGCCTTGGCCGATGGGCATTGTTGATCTTGATCTGGCGCTTCCTATCTTCTTGCAAAAATTAGTAAGAAAAAGACGTGGCATATAGAAAAACGGGAGCACACAGATATAAAGTGAACATTTGTACAGGTAGTTTATTTAACACATATACAGACAATTACATATTAAAACCAATTGAAATCAAGGTCTAGGGTTCCCGTCCAATGAATGGTAAGACGGTAATGCTTATAGTGAAACAACACCTCACCCAAATGGGTATACTATATTAACCTGATAACACTGTGTTGTGTATGCAATAGATTAAGGTACAGTAATTATTTACGTTACATATAGAAGTTAATCCATACCAAAATTGGCAATCATGTTAACAAGACATGCCGTGGTGGCAGTTAAAGATTATCCACCCATGCAAACCTGAGATATATGAAGCGGTAAAGCTGACTGTAAACAACTGGTAGTGATAGGTAACCTGTTCCCATATGTCAATCACAATGAGCAGCAGTATGCATATATTGCTATGAGCCCACAATGAGGTATAGAAATGATGGCCTTGCAACAACAATTGCTGGGATACCAGGCAATGTAACAATTAATTGACCTTTAAAGAGCACCAGTAAACATGTTTAACACAATGTCCCAAAGCTGGGAATGAATAGTTAATATAGAACCACTATATCACTGTACAGATCACCGTGATCGGTAACCAGTTATGGTAACATAATAGTTATGGACATCACAACACCACAGGGTCTACTGTATAGCATAATATAGTGACTTGTATAAGTCAACTAGAAATGGCAGATAGGTAGCGGTGACTTGTAGAGTATATCTGGGATGTGTGCGCAGTAAGCAACAATATATATATAACGCTGTAGGTTCAAATAAAGGTATAGAAATAATAACCTTGCAATAATTGTTGGTATAGTTGTTGGTATAAGAGACAATGTAACAATTGATTGACATGTGTCCAAAGAGGTTACACAAATGTCGCACAATGTCCCAAAAATTGATACAGAGCTACGGTGACAATGTACAGATACCTGTTATGATATCATAGTGGTTGTGAGATGGCATATAATCCACAGAATATACTATATGGTCATATACAGTGACCACCACAAGTAAATAATAATGAAGTGCCCAAAAAGTAATGGGTTGGAGAAACCAGTATCTAGAAAGAAGTGGTGACTGGCGACCAAGGGTTACCATACAGGTGCAAGGAGCGGGTGTATAATCATGGACGGTGCGGGAACCCCAGACAGCCCTTCCCAACGCGTGTCACTGCTAGGGGATGCGGCTTCGACAGGGAATGTCTTCTTGCGATCACCATGCACCACCGTGTGGATGACCCTTCCTACGTCATTCACTCATTGGCCTTCATTGTGATACTGTGTGGATGCACTACTCTCTGTCCTGCTGAGAGCTAAGCAAAGTGCTTTAGTGTGCAAGCGTGGGGGAAAAGTGAAAGAACACATGCGCACTACACAAGAAGGAAGACAGCGATCACAGAAAAAGAGGAGGCGTCGGATCAAGACCAGCGACACCCTTCAGACTGGAACACCACATAGTTGAGTATAATAAAAGCTTTTTTTAATGTTATACAGATCAGTCTGTGCACTGATATACAGTCATCTAGAATGTGGTATATAAAGGGTTACTGTTGGTGGCTGCAGATTATATGGGAAAAACCTGGTGACAGGTTTCCTTTAAATACCAGATGCATTTCCTAGAAATTTCACGTTGTTTCTCCTTAAAGAGGCTAATTTTCACCCTCCCCTGCTGTGCTCTAGTGGTGACGTCACAATTACAGCCTGTTTTGTCTGCTGCAAATCGCTGGGTACTCACAAACTGCTGAGCTCAGTGATTGTCTGCAGTGGTCACATGTCACCTCTGCAGCCTGTCAATGAAATAGCAGCAGTGGAGATACAGTATTGTAGCAGGGGAGAGTGAGAATGGCTGTAGTTGTTATTTTCATCATTTGCAAACCTTGGCACAAATAAAAATGTATCCGGGAAACACCTTTAATGTGTCTTATGACACTGTTTGATATATCTGGATAAAGTTTTACAGCTAGAGGATGGACAACATTTGACTTCTAAACCAAAATTTTAGTTCAATATTAATGAGTTCAATGGTATATTTCACCCCCAAACTATTTGTATGCACATGATGCAAATGAGGCTACAGAACTATTTGTAGATCTGAAGCCACTGTCAGTCCAGCTCTACTCCATACCCTCCTCTGCCTCCTCCTGCTTGACTAAGGCTAGGGTCAGACCTATGTCTGCCCTCAGCCTGCTGAATCCATTTAAAACTTAGTCCCAGGCAGGAGCAGCGCATAGCCTTAACGGAATGTAACGCTATGCGCCGCCTGCCTATGCATTTGTATGGCAACATGATGCTTACCGCAGCCGCCGCCTCCACATATAATCCCCGGATATGCGCTATTGCAGAGTGCACAGGGAAACTCTGCAATAGCGCATATCCGGGGGTTCTCTGTGGAGCCAGCAGCTGCAGTAAGCATCATGTTGCTATAGAAATGCATAGGCAGGCGGCACATAGCGTTACATTCTGTTAAGGCTATGCGCTGCTCCTGCCTGGGACTAAGTTTTTAATGGATTCAGCAGGCTGGACCCTAGCCTAACAGTCTCTATACTGTGTGATTGTGTCACGCTTGAGAGGTACGGGAATCAGGTAACAGGTAGGTGTATTGGGAAAAAGGGGGTCATGAGAGCCTATTCTGACCTTGATGCTGGGGTCCCTGGGTCACCCTGATCTCGGAGGTACCTCTGATGGTGAGGAGTTCCGAGCCGCCACCCTGTACCCTAAAACTCCTGATTAGCCCTAGGCTGAGGGCCCCTAACTCCACCCACGGGTCAGGAATCACAGCTTCTCCCAAGGAAAGACTTTAGCCCAGCAGCTAAGTATCAGAACAGCACAGCACCAAGACCTAGAGCACATAGCTATCAACAGCACCTGACAGAGGAGAAGGAAGGCTATTTAAGGGGAACAGGGATTCCAGGTGAGTCACACATTAACTCCTGAACCAGCAATTGAACATAATAGTGACTGCAGTTCTGGAGCACACCACATGAGGCAAGGACCTTCACAACCAACAACCATGCAGCTCTTAAAGACAAACCACATACACAGCAGCATCCAACAATGTCAGCGCCATCTAAGCGCGTGAAAGATTGCAGACAAATGATCTGTCAATCAAAAAGGAGGAGGCAGCGCTAGGTGAGGAATAGAGCTGGAGTGACAGCGGCTTCAGATCTACAAATAGCTCTTCAGCCTCATTTGCATGAGAATTAAAATGCTGATGGCTCGGTAATGGAGGAATGGACTGGTCTTGTAAAGGTATTTGCGGACTTGTCTTTGAAAAACCTATATACGCATATGAATAATTTTGTGGGGGAAATCCTGTTAACAGATTCCCTTTAAAGGGGTTGTTAAGTAGAAGAAAACATTTTTAAAAAAAGTAAAAAATGATTATTTTTCCTAAGCCCTGGGCACCACCTTTAATTAATATATACCTGAAAACTCAAATAGTTATGAAATGATATAGAAGAATAGCTTCAATAGGAATCATTGTTTGAGTCTTATTATCTTAGGATATAATTGCAGCTAGCAGACAACGTACCGTACATGTTGTACAAGAGATCACAATGTGGATCTGTTGTTTTATTGTAGTAATAGTAGCAATATGACAATAAATGAAACCTTCTTGCAGTTGCAAATCTGCAGCTAATATTAGCTCCAATAAAATAGACTTTTGTTTCAGTAAAACAATAGAAGTAAGCGCTTGATGTGTGTAGTTGTCAGATATTTTACACCAAAATGATCACCAATGACGGCAGGCGCGTTCACATTCTGCCTCACAAACGTCAATCGTTGTCAAGGAGAGAAGACAGACCGGTGCCACCAAGGCGCTGATCCCATCCAAGCATCCACTTTATAATGCTAGGAAGTACTGAAGAGGAGTCAAATATGAACATTTTACTTTATTAGTTTTAGTTACACAATATTTCAGTGTTTACAAATCACAGACCTCTATGATACAAGGAAATCCCTAATCAATATCTAATACACCCTCCATTGGATGCAGATAATGAAACGTTGTTTTGAACTCGCGTGTAAAGTCATTCATTCATCCATCCTTAATGGGGCAGAGCAGGACTACAATATTGATCCGCTAACATCAGGTCATCAATATCAGATCGGTGGGAGTCTAATACCTTGCACCATCACCAGTCAGCTGTTTTTAGCTCCTGCTATGGTCAGATGTAAACGTTGAACTAAGCTAAAACAGCTCGGCTCTGACGCAGCGGTGGCTGCTGAAAATAGCAACTCAGCACCTACTCAACTGAACTGCAATCAGTGCAATGCAGTGACACAAGCCAGCCATGTTCACTGATTGCATCGAAACAGCTGATTGGTGGGGGTGGCAGGCATCAGACCCCACCAATATAGTATTGACAATCTACCAAGGGCAAACATAGCATTGGTGCAACCCCCTACAGCCTAAGGCTAGGGTCACACTTGCGTCATGGATTCGCTAAAAGCATGCGTTTTTTACATGTTGAAATGTTAAAAAAAGCATTCATTAAAGCACCCATAGACTGCAATGCAAAAAACACATTGCAAAAGTCAAAGTCAAACGCATTGCAAAAGTTTGACGCTATGCGTTTTTGCAAGGTCCGCTAAAAACGTGGTCTGCAATGTTTTGGGTGCTTTTTTTAACATGGGTGTCTATGGGCAACACATGCATTAATGCATGATACATATATGTACCATGCGTTAACGCTAGATACAAACATGTACCTAGCATTAACGCTAGCGTTAAAAGAGGCAACAACTTATGCACAATGCCAAGATGGCAAGGAAATAAAACTGAGCCTTTACTGCATCCTGCAAACGGATGCAAGCTCCTAAGTGTGACCCTAGCCTAACAGGGATCCAAGAGGAAAGAGTGCCTATTTCTATATCCAAAACAGGTGGAATACATAGGGTAGTGGAAACACGTGCTTATATGAATGGAAAAACACATCCAGAACCTAAATATATATCACATAATTCAAATCATCTGCCATCTTTGTGGCCCTGTGCAGGGTCAATTTACCGTGCTGTACTGGTAAGATACTGGTGGAACACGCCTGGAATACAATGGGCACGAGCAGACAGCAGCAGGCAGTGGTAGAAGTCCTTGCATACAGGAATGGGAGTATTAGAAACAATTCAGAGATAGATGGGAACAGTCTGGGCAAGACTGTTTTGGACCTGGAGACTGGAGCAAGACTAAACTGTTAGACACTATACTCAAGCAATGAGTGAAGGTCCCATGTGGTTTTAAGTAGGCCCAAACAGGAAACAAGATGGCCTATATAGATTCAGCATGAGCCATCTTACTAAAGAGCGACTGTAGAACAAAATAATAGACTCCAGTGGCAAGTAGGGGTATTGCAGCACGATTTAACAAAGTGAATAATAGCAGCCACTAGTGGTCATTCAGCAGAAAGACACCAGAAAACTGACATGTACTTGAGAACAGGTTACTTACAAAAAACAGCTTTCAGTTACAGTAAACAAATTAACATTGACAGACTGGAATGAGGAGAGAGTTGTTCATCAGAGGTTTTGATACCCACTTTGTATACCATTGCTTTGAAGTTTTATCGATCAGTATGTGAACCCCCACTTATCAAAGCCTCTGACATGTTGCTATGACTTGGAAAATATTTACTAAAGTAACACCTAGTCTATAAGGATGATATAAAGCTTTGGGAGGCAGCCTTTCCTGAGAGGGTTTTATGTTCGTTCGATATTGATGATTCATCCTTATGATGGGTCATCAATATCAGATGGTGAGAGTCTGACCCTCAGCAGCCCACCATTCAGTTGTTTGGTGTGGAATTGAATTGTACTTGAATGTTAAAAAAATCTGCATTGTCAATATATGGATTTTTATTAATTTGCTTCTGCATAGATTCAGCTAAAATTCTAAAAGAAATAAAAACAATACTTATACTCACCTTCCTGCTCACCCCTCTGACCCCTCCACTCCTCACAATCGTCATCATCACATATGCTGATCCCTGCTGCTCGCGCTGAAATCTACAGGCTTTTCACATTGAGTTGGGGCTTGCAGCTCTGATGAAGCCCAGGAGGATTCTGCACAAGCGTGAGAAATGTTACAATATCATAGAGAATGAATGCGCACCATAATATTGCATGTGTATAGAACCGCCCGATCCTCATCAGAGTTGGAAGTCCCGGTTCATGGTGAGAGGCCTAGGCAAGAAAGAATATGAGGAGATAGGTAACGATGAGAAGCGGAGGAGCCGGATTGCTCTGTGGTAAGGTGAGTATGAGTATTTTTTTTGTCTTTAACCTTTCGTCTGACTCTATGCAGAAGCAAATTACCGTATATACTCGCGTATAAGCCGAGTTTTTCAGCCCAAAAATTGGGCTGAAAAGTACCCCCCTCGGCTTATACGCGAGTCAGTGCTGTATACCGATGTATACATCGGTGTATACATCGGTATACAGCAGCCCCCGCATCCCCAGTAATGCAGGGCCCCCCCACCGTCTCTCCGGTCACCTGTAAAGCAAACTATACTTATCAGTGTCCCGCTCGCACCCGCTCGCAGCTGCCGTCCGCGATCCTCCATCTTCATGCGTCTTCTTCCTGTTTCTGTGCGCGTCGCCGGCAATGACGTCATTCCCTGCGACGCGCACAGGAAACAGGAAGGAGTCGCATGAAGATGGAGGATCGCGATGTCGGCAGCGGCGGGCGCGGACAGCGGGACACTGATAAGTATAGTTTGCTTTACAGGTGACCGGAGTCAGGCTGTGGGGGCCCTGCATTACTGGGGCTGCCTGTATACTACCGCTGGGGCTGCTATATACCTCTGGGGCCCTGTATACTAACACTGGGGCTGTATATACTACCACTGGGGCTGTATATACCTCTGGGGCCCTGTATACTACCACTGGGGCTGCTATATACCTCTGGGGCCCTGTATACTACCACTGGGGCTGCTATAAACCTCTGGGGCCCTGTATACTAACACTGGGGCTGTATATACTACCACTGGGGCTGTATATACCTCTGGGGCCCTGTATACTACCACTGGAGCTGCTATATACCTCTGGGGCCCTGTATACTAACACTGGGGCTGTATATACTACCACTGGGGCTGTATATACCTCTGGGGCCCTGGATACTACCACTGGGGCTGTATATACTACCACTGGGGCTGTATATACTACTGGGGCTGCGTGTATACTACCACTGGGGCTGCTGTATCTACCTCTGGGACTGGTGTATACCACACTGCTGGGGGCTGTATACTTGTGCTAGGGTCCACCCTCGGCTTATACACGAGTCAATAGATTTTCCCAGGTTTTGGGGGCAAAACTAGGGGGTCGGCTTATACACGGATTGGCTTATACACGAGTATATACGGTACTAAAAATTCATCTTTTGGCAATGCAGATTTTTTGAAAATTCAAGTAGAATTCAATTCAACTCAAATTTATTTGTTTGTCTATACGAATTGCAAAAATTAGTTTTAGCCCTGTAGTGGGATGTGTAGCTCTGCCACCCCCACCCTGGAGGACACTGTTACTGTTTATTTTAATCTGAATGCTGAAAATGTGTATTTGATGGTGTAATGTATAGTGTTGAGTTAAAACAAAGAATGCGAAATGTTTTATGTGGTGTCAATAAGAATAGGAGTATTTTATGTGAAGTATACAGTATGTGTTGATGATATATTGTGTAACACCTCTGGGTACAGTTGGATCTCCTAGGGCGATATGGTCGGGGACAACCATATTTAAGCAAGGAGGAATTGTAGGGGGCGTGTGGCTCTACTACCCCTGCCCTCGAGGACAACGTTGCTTTTTGTATTGTAAAGACATATTGATAGGATGGTTAGATTGTGAGCTCCAAGAGAGACCGCATTACTCATGTATGTAAAGTGCTAAGGAATTAATAGCGCTATATAAATGAATAAATATTATATTATTATTAATTTTTTTTTTTTTTTTTAAAAGGTGTATTTGATGGAGTGAGATAAAGTGTTGAGTAATGTGGCCACCTATTGGCTGATGTAATATGACTGCTTCCCTGGTTTTCATGGGATAGAGAAGGAGTTAATAGTTAGTGAATAAATGTTTTAGCAGTAAAACTACCCAGCAGCCATGTTTGTTGACAAGAGTGGAGAGACAGGAATAACAAGGAAATTTCACTGCAGGAGATGCAATGAGAAATGGACCAAATAGAATTTGGCTGGATCCTCAGCACCAACCCCGGAACCTGGACACATGGATTATATAAAGAAAAGAGAACTGGACTGTTGAGCTAGCTATCAACGTACTTTCAGGTTAGAGTCCAATGGAAACGTTCCAGGTTAGCATCTGCTATCCCATGGTCGCACCTTAAGAACCCCTTTAACAGAGATCCGAATGTATTGGCCTACTACGTAGTCGAGGATGAGCTTCATCCCACTGCTATTCAAGTAGCTCTTTCTGAGCTAAAATCACTGTGTGATGGGACTGACCTTTGTGACTGGTTCTGTGGTATGAACTCATGAAGTCAATGGGGAAAATGAGAGCGTTAAGAATCACAATGGAAACTATAGTGCCAGGGGAGCAGTCAGTGTGTAAATTGAAAATACCGTAATTGTGGACAATATGGCTCCTTCTATGAAAAAGAAGACTGTTTACAATTTGTGTATACTCCCATGGTTGCATGATGATAATAATAGTAAAGTTCCATTGAAGGATATAGTAACACCTGTATCTGCATCTTCCCTTCGGAGAAAATGCTGTGAAGCAAACCCCTACAGCCCCAAATAAATGCATTTAAAGGGGACCAACAGCAGGATTTAGGGCTATAAAGTGAAGCCGGTGCCTTACAGGTTCAGGCATACTGAATGCAATCATATCTTTAGATGAACGACTCCTTGTTTTATTGCAAAGAAAAGTGTAATAAAACTCCTGGAAAGCAGAGCAGCAGATGATTGATGTGTGCAGCACTGGGTCACTATTTGGGATTGTTTTTTTCCTCCTCTGTAGACAAGCCTTTCGGCTATAAACCAAACCCTCCCCCCACCTCCTCCCTTTCATCTCTTCTTTAAGTTTCGTCAGGCACCCTGTGGCTGGAGCATAGTGATAGTGCACAGAAGACAGAAACTGAAAGAGATAAGAGGGAAAAGCCATGCCCACAGAGAAGGGAGAAAACAACCCAAAATAGTGATGCCGTGCTGCACACATCAATCGTCCGCTGCCCTGTTTTCCAAGAGTTTTATCACACTTTTTTCTGCAATCATACATGTAATCATTGAAGTAAAGGTATGATTGCATTCAGTATCCTAGCGCCTGCAAGGCACTGGCTTCACTTTATAGACATAAACCCTGCTGGTTGGTTCCCTTTAAGTAAGGAAGAAAACAAATGTCCCCAATGGTCCCCAACCCATGCTTTATCTCTCCATCGAGGAAAAGATGGCTAAATTACAGAATCATGCAAAGAATCACTGTGATTCATTCATTATTACACAGACGATTAGTCATAGATACATTTTCGGATCAACAAAAGAGCATCTCAAGGTTGAAATATAGCAAATATTCTACATGATGATTTTATTTTATCCTCCCTACAATGCTGCGGATTTCTAATCTCCATAGATAGTTCCCAGGTGCACTCCATATGTTGTCAGTGAATATATGGCTCATACATAACACTTCATATAAATGGCAAGATACACTCGATAATTAGGAAAAATAACAAATACAGCAAGGCCGGTCATTATAGAATCAATATTATACTTCACAATCTATTTAATGATACCGCGGTCTATAACCGGCTAAGAACAGACTAACACTGGGAATGCTGCTGAAGACAATTATCCTTGTCATTCAATCATATTTGTCATTGTGGACCACTGACTAATACTTTTTCATACTGAAGCAGAAAATAACAAATCTGAGCCCATTCCCTAGAGCGAGACGATCTTACAACAAGAAGCTTCCTAGCCATTTAGGAATCAATAGCTTCAGTCTACTCCTTCTGCTAATGGTCCCAAAGTTTCCATTTTTTACTGAAATGTGCCGCAAGAATGATGAGAATAACAAACACTAAGGTTTTTATTATCGAAGAGTATGAAGACGGACCACAGCAATGGAACATTTTTAAGGGGTTGATTGTTAAGTGTATATATAAAACCTATTAAGATGTAAAGGTTTAGGAGAAGGGAGGTGACCTCTGTAGACTCTACTAGCCAGATCTGCAGCAAACAGCTGCTTATATTAGGCTGCTTTCACATCAGTGATTTTTGCCATTCACGGCAGACCCGACAGTTTTGCTGCATCTGCTGCGTCACTTGCGACAAGCCCAATTCATTGCCTATGGGACTTGCGGACATGTGGCGGCACTTGCGGTTTTCAGCAAATCTGGCACATGCGGCACCAGAAAAAAACCTCTGTTAGGCTAAGGTCACACTTGGGAGGTTACATCCGTTTACAGGATGCATTAATGGATCTAGTTTTTGACTTGACATTTTTATGGCATGTTTTTTTATTTTTAGCGCAAGCGTTAAAAGCATGAGTTAACGCATGGTACATATATGTACCATGCGTTAACGCATGCGTTTCCTATAGACTCCCATGTTGAAAAAATACATGCGTTTTTGAAAAAGCACCAAAAAACGTTGTAGACCATGCTTTTAGCGCAACTAGCAAAAACGCATTGCATGAAACACATTGTACTTTTCATCATGTCAAAAAGGCATCCGTTTAGCGGATGCATGACGCAAGTGTGACCCTAGCCTTAGCAGCTTTTTTTTTTACTTGCCTGATTTGCAGAAAAACCGCAAATGCCACACATATACGCAAGTCCCATAGGGAATAAATTAGTTTGAACACAGTCTTGCCGCAAGTGATTCGTTTTGCAGCACATCCGGCAGGTTTGCCACATCTGCTGCGAATGGCGAAAATTGCTGATGTGAAAGCAGCCTTACTTAAATTGCAACCTTCCCAGATGCAGTTGTAAATTGTAAAAGCTATAAGGCCACGTCACACGCATCAATCTTATGAGCGATATTGTTAGCGATCACGTGCACGCGCGATCGCTAACAATATCGCTCACATCGCTGGTGAGCTGTCACACAGACAGACTCACCAGCGATGTGGACCAGCGAGATCGCTGGTAACTATGGTAAACGTCGGGTTACTAGGCGCCGCGTGGCGCTTAGTAACCCGACGTTTACCATAGATACCATCTCCCAGCATAGGCTCTGCCGCTGGGAGATCGTTCATCGTGGTGTCACACACCACGATGCTGCAGATTGATCAAGCGTTTATCGCTTGATTTGAGCTCCGGCTCACAAATCTGCAATCAATCAATCAAGCGATTTTACATTGTAAAATCGCTTGATTACACGCAGCGACGCACAGACGATATCGCTTAAGCGATCAAAAAAGCAGATCGCTTAAGCGATATCGCTCATAAGATTGATGCGTGTGACGTGGCCTATAGGCTACGTTCCCACAATGAGCTTTTGTTGAGTTTTTCATGCTGAACATTTTTGCTCTGTCAAATAATCAACCTCTTATGGCCACTTTACACACACCAACTTATCTGTCCAACTTCTGACCAACTTGCTGGTTGCAGTGAAATCATGGACACATTGTTCTATTTGTACACAGCCACAAAATGGAGCAATCTGTCCATGATTTCACTGCAACCAGTAAGTTGTTCAGAAGCTGGACAGATAAGTTGGTGTGTGTAAAGTGGCCCTAACAGTTTCAGTAAAGTGGGTGGATTTATAGAAATCTCATGTCCACTGTGCTTCTTCTTTATTCAGCGTAATCTGACCTGCGGTGATTGTTTCAAATCCACAACATGTCAATTTCCCTTGCGGTTGGGCTGAGTTTTCTGTGCAGATTTTCCCCATAGACTTGGATTAACTGCAGAAAATCCACAGGTAAAAAACGCACATGGGTTTGTAGTGCATTTCCAAGGCGAAAAAGCATAAACGCATGTAATCCACATCTAGGACTGTCAATGAGGTTTTGCCATATGACAGGAAGTTTCAAAAACAAAGCAGCTTTAATTAAAGCACTAGCTGTAGAACCCAGCATTGCCTGGGCTACCCGGAGGGGGTGGAGCCATATTCACCTATGAATGAGGTAAGGCTGCACAGAGGGGGCAGAGCTATTTTCATCCATGAAGGGGTGGAGCTATGAAAGGGGTGGGGCTATGTGTGGACATACATACATACACACATATACATACAACACTTGGCTTTGTATATTAGATGACACACCAAAGAGATGAAAAAAGCAACGTCAAAAACGCGATAAAAATGCATTTTAGAAAATGTACCAAAAACGCAATGAAAAAACACAAGTAACCTAAATTAGGCCCCTTTCACATCAGCGGTAATCGCTGATTGCGGCAGTTGCGGCCGCACTTGCGGTTCACCTTCGGCAAGCCTCATGCAATTTCTATGGGGCTTGCGGCTGGTGCAGCAAGTACGGTACAGTTGCGGTTTCAGCACTTGCGGCAGATGCCACACACTTACCACAAGCCCCATAGACATTGCATAGGGCTTGCCGCAGGTGAACCGCAAGTGTGGCCGTTATGCGGTAATTGCGGCAGTTGCATTTTTTTCACCGCAAATTCCACGATCAGCAATTACCGCTGATGTGAAAGCAGCCTTACATAATAGGTGCCGAAATTCTGCATTTTCAATAGCTCATCATGGGAGCCAGGGTGGATAAAAATCAATGTTTTTTTTTTTTAAAATCAAAAATCGGATTTTTTTTATTTAAATCGGATTTTTTTATTTAAATCGGATTTTTTTCAATAAACTGCTTTTTGGGGAAAATATTTTACCATCCAAAGGTTCTTCCATCATGAGATAAAGCTGAGTTGTTTAACTCAGTAGAATAAAGGCTGTATATGTGTAACATTCACAATGCCATGCTCTTCCAGAGGTTTCTGTAGGATTAGTGGGCAGTTTCTCTCCTATATTATCACAGACGTTCGCTTTACTTACGCAGTTCTCAAAACTGAATTTGACTCCGCAGAGGTCCCAGCCTCTTCTTCACGGCAAAAATGTTACAACATGAACAGAGTTGAGAAAAAGACCTTAATCCTATTGTTCTACAAACCTATGAATACAGAATCAACCCCTTCAGTGCCAAGTCCAAGAAGTTAGACAATATGTTTCTCATTGTTTGGAGTGGAATAGATCTGCACAACACAAGAAGAATGTGAATCTAAGTGTGAGGAGGAGGAAGGGCAAGCAGACAAGAAAATGAAAGTGAAACTTTGAGCACAATACTGCAGCATAGCCACAGACAGACAAGTCTGGATCTGTTTGTGTGTACGATCTGAGGTTTATTACATTCTTTCCTTATAATGGCAGCAGGCCATAAAAGAGACCCAGTTTGGGAATATTTTAATGAAGCTCCTTCACCTATCGGTAAGGCAGGCATGCGTGCAAAATGCAAACGATGCAACAAAGAGATGCAAGGCCTGGTGGCGCGAATGAGGCAACATCATGAGAAGTGCGGTGATGAAGATGACCAAAGAAACACTTCTGAACAGGCAGGATCTTCAGGTTGGTAAACATTTTTATTGAATCCTATTTCTAAAGACTGAACTGTCATGTGTGAAAAAAATTATATTTCTTATTATTACTGCATGTTACTGTCATTTGGTAGAGTTATGAAGAAAAACAAATATTCCTTTTGGGGCAGGGGCAGTGATGTGTTGTGTACAATAAGCAGAAATTGTATAATAAACAATAAAATAACAGTATTGACTTTTTTTGTTTAGGGGAATTCATGGATTCTGGAAACTATCCACCTCCAAGATCACCATCATCCTGTTCTACAGTTTCAGAGTTATCCATCCAGGATAGTGCTTCATTAGCAGCAGCATCATCATCAGACACCCACAGTCACATATCACCATCACCCAAAAGGAAGAAAAAACCTTTACCTCCTGGAACCACCATAGATAGGTTTGTGATAAGAACTAGCAGATTAGAAAAAGAGTTGATTGATGAAAAAATTGCCCAGTTTATTTATGCAACGAACTCTTCTTTCCATCTGACTGAGAACCCACATTTCATTAATATGGTTCAGTCACTGAGACCAGGATACAGTCCACCCAGCATAGCTGATGTTGAAGGGAAACTGCTGGATCAAGTGTATGACAGAGAAATGGAGCAATGTGCAACAGCTCTGGAGGGTAAAATTGTTAACCTGAAGCGACCGGTGGTAAGGCCGCGGGTGTGTGTGTATGATCTTTCTCAACAGAATCCCCATACTCAGGTTTAACCGATAATAACTTTTCTTTACTGGCAAACATGTTTATATCACAGTCAACCGAACTATATGCGCACTTGTATATATTAGAGTCTCTGAATCTTCACTTCTGCCGGGTACGCAGCAAGAAAAAACACAACAATGAAGGTATCTTTCCCTAACTTTCCCTAAAATCACGTACCAGTCTTATCACAGAAGAAGATGTCGCTCCCACGTAGCAGGCCTGGGGGTCTCCTCAGTCTTCTGCTTCGGTCTCCTTCCGCAGGTAACAGAACTTTTCTTTTAATGTCTCTCCCAGTCTCAGGCACACAGAGCAGCAGAAGAGAGATCACGGCAGTACAAATGGCTCCCTTATGTCGGTCACGGCCCCTGCACATGCACTCTGGGTGCTCGGCGGGCAAGGTTTTGCAGAGCGGCTAGATACACAGCACCAATGTCCAGTGGCCCAGGATCAGTCACAGGGGCCTCTGCGGGGTGATTTTTCCGGCAAGGTGTAGCAAAGTAGTCCACTTTGAACAGACATCCGCAGGCAGATCTTCTCTGGTTCAGCTCTGGACCTAGACTGACTTCCCGCCCTTTCTGCTCCTGAGCACAAGGCTGTTGTGGGAGGGGATCAGTAATCAATGTTTTTTTCTCTGCAGTCAATTCAGCACTTGTCCACAAGGGGGCAGCAGCGGACTGTGCACAGTTCATTTCAATATCCATTTCTATGATACAGTCTGAATTGCACACCTCATTACATACCCCCCACTTAAAGGTTGACAGTCCCTGTCAACAACCATCGGCTCCAAGGCAGTGATGGCCGTTGATATCACAGGGATTGATCTCCGGCGGAGTAGGGACCTCTGTTGGGGGAAACCGTCATCCCCCCGTTCACCTTCGCTCCCTTGTTCAGGGCTCACAATATCTCCAATAAACTCAGTCACGTTTTCTACTCGGGGAGAGTAGGATCGCCGGCGGTAGCGGCGCCGGTTGGGGGCAAATCTGCTTCCTTTAACGGGAACACCCCCAGGACCGGTGACGTCGGCGGCCTCTGTACCCTTCTCTCCCTTCACAACATCAAACTGTACCACCTCCCCATCACCAACGCTGCGGAGGCACTTACGAGGATTGTTACGCTTTATGGCAGTCTGATGTACAAACACGTCATCCTTTGTGTCATTCCTGTTGATGAAGCCATACCCATCGCGGACATTAAACCACTTCACCGTCCCCTGGACCCGAGTGGCCAGTACTTGCTTATCGGTCTGGCTCTGTCTCTTCACACCCTTTTCCCTGATCTCCCCTGCCGAGCGAACCGCTTTGGCTGGGGCGTCTAGTTTAAAGGTGGCTGCTGTTGTGGGGCATGACTTGCTTGTTCTGGTATATCGGACCACGGGTGGAGGATGCGGACAACGGTTTGCCCTATGGCGGGGGTCGCCGCATGTCCAGCACCTTCCCATAGGCCGACTGGGTTGCTGTCTCGCTTGCCTGTCTGCCTGTTGGTCTAGCATGAGCTGTAGCTGTAGTATCTGTTTCTGCAACTCTGCTACTATCTGCTTCAATTCCTCCGTGTCACTGTTCGGAGTGCTGGCACCGGATATGGACCTGCAGGCCGTAGTATAAGTCTGGTTATCAGCTACTACCGGGAGGAGATTCTGTTGATCACACATCCTGCCGACTACGCCAGATGAAGCGACCGGTGGTAAGGCCGCGGGTGTGTGTGTATGATCTTTCTCAACAGAATCCCCATACTCAGGTTTAACCGATAATAACTTTTCTTTACTGGCAAACATGTTTATATCACAGTCAACCGAACTATATGCGCACTTGTATATATTAGAGTCTCTGAATCTTCACTTCTGCCGGGTACGCAGCAAGAAAAAACACAACAATGAAGGTATCTTTCCCTAACTTTCCCTAAAATCACGTACCAGTCTTATCACAGAAGAAGATGTCGCTCCCACGTAGCAGGCCTGGGGGTCTCCTCAGTCTTCTGCTTCGGTCTCCTTCCGCAGGTAACAGAACTTTTCTTTTAATGTCTCTCCCAGTCTCAGGGCACACAGAGCAGCAGAAGAGAGATCACGGCAGTACAAATGGCTCCCTTATGTCGGTCACGGCCCCTGCACATGCACTCTGGGTGCTCGGCGGGCAAGGTTTTGCAGAGCGGCTAGATACACAGCACCAATGTCCAGTGGCCCAGGATCAGTCACAGGGGCCTCTGCGGGGTGATTTTTCCGGCAAGGTGTAGCAAAGTAGTCCACTTTGAACAGACATCCGCAGGCAGATCTTCTCTGGTTCAGCTCTGGACCTAGACTGACTTCCCGCCCTTTCTGCTCCTGAGCACAAGGCTGTTGTGGGAGGGGATCAGTAATCAATGTTTTTTTCTCTGCAGTCAATTCAGCACTTGTCCACAAGGGGGCAGCAGCGGACTGTGCACAGTTCATTTCAATATCCATTTCTATGATACAGTCTGAATTGCACACCTCATTACAAACCTAAGTATTGATGGGCGGAGTAATGTCCACAATGATCCTATTGTATGTGCTTGTATAACAACAGAAGAAGGTAAAGTCTTCCTTGCACAAACAACTGATACGTCAGGAAATGCACACACAACAGAATACGTACAAGAAGTAGCAGTAAAAGCTATAACGACATGTGAACAAAAATTCAAATGTCTAGTACGCAGTTTGGTCACTGACAATGCTGCAAACGTATCCAAGATGAGAAGAGATTTAGAAGAGCAGTGAGGGAATACAAAGCTGCTAATAACATATGGTTGCAGTGCTCATTTACTGCACCTCTTAGCCAAAGACTTAAGTGTTCCAGAAATAAAGGCTAATGTTGTTGAAAATGCTAAATACTTCTGTAATAATCATTTTGCTGCAGCAGCTCTGAAAAGGATGGGTGGAACCAAGCTAACGCTCCCACAAGATGTTAGATGGAACTCTGTGGTGGACTGTTTTGAGCAGTATATCAAAAACTGGCCTATTCTGATGACACTTTGTGAAGAAAATCGAGATAAAATAGATGGCACTGTCACGGCCAAAATCCTCAACATTGGGCTTAAGAGAAATGTTGAACATATGCTGAGCTTCCTGAAACCCATCTCTCAAGCTTTAAACAAAATACAGAAAAATAGCTGTTTTATTGCGGATGCTGTTGAAATTTGGAAGGAACTGAGTGAACACTTAAAAACAGAACTACACATGGACAGAATTAAGTTACAAGCAGTAAACAAACGAATGGGACAAGCACTGACTCCAGCTCATTTTTTGGCAAATATTGTCAATATCCAATATCAGGGTCAAAACCTAAGTGCTGAGGAAGAGGAGTTAGCTATGATATGGGTATCCAGCAATCATCCATCTTTAATGCCAACTATAATAAACTTCAGAGCTAAGGGGGAACCATTCAAGAAATATATGTTTGCTGAAGATATTTTAAGGAAGGTCACACCAGTAAACTGGTGGAAGTCACTTAAGCGCTTGGATTTAGAGACTGTTCAAGTAATGATTTCACTTTTAACAGCAGTAGCTTCTTCTGCAGGCGTTGAAAGAATATTCTCTTCCTTAGGACTCATTCATTCTAAATTGAGAAATCGGTTGGGACCCAATAAAGCAGGAAAGCTTGTTTTTCTTTTCCAGATTATGAATAGGAACAAAGAAAAAGATGATGATGAAGATGACGACAAGTGAGCTACGGAGGACAGCAGGGACAGTAGTATTTAAGTTTTTCATGTGTCGGCTGGGCTGACAGTCTAAGTTTCTTAAAATATATATATATTTTGTTTAGCCAAATTAGTTAACAAACATGGATGTTTGTTTAAGCAAATAACTTATGCTGTAATGTTGTTATTGTTTCAATTGAATAAATCTACCGTATATACTCGTGTATAAGCCGAGTTTTTCAGCCCAAAAATTGGGCTGAAAAGTCTACCCCTCGGCTTATACACGGGTCATATACGGTATGTGATGTGGTGGGGGCTGTGGAGGCTGCAGGAGGCGGGGGGAGGCTGCTGTATGAGCGGCCCCGTCACGTGGGGCCGCTCATTAAATATGCACTGCATCCCCCTGTCAATCAGCGGCAGGGGGATGCAGTGCATATGGCCCCCAAACGCTGCCACTCGGCCCCCCCTCTGTGTCAGGGCCCCCCCGCTGCTGTAAGGGCCCCCCCGCTGCTTATCTTACCATCCGGTATTCTGATCAGCGCTGCTCCTCGCTGGTCCCGCCTCCTCTCCGTCCTCGCGGCTTCCGGGATCCCCGGCCGTCGCAGGTATGACGTCATACCTGCGACGGCCGGGATCCCGGAAGCCGCGAGGACGGAGAGGAGACGGGACCAAGCGAGGAGCAGCGCTGATCAGAATACCGGATGGTAAGTTAAGCAGCAGGGGGCGAGTGCCAGCATTTGGGGGCAGCAGTGTACCCCTGGGGGCGGCTATATACCCCTGGGGGCAGCTGTGTACCCCTGGGGGCAGCTGTATACCCCTGGGGACGGCTGTGTACCCCTGGGGGCTGCTATATACCCCTGGGGGCGGCTATATACCCCTGGGGGCTGCTATATACCCCTGGGGGCGGCTGTGTACCCCTGGGGGCAGCTATATACCCCTGGGGGCAGCTGTGTACCCCTGGGGGCAGCTGTATACCCCTGGGGACGGCTGTGTACCCCTGGGGGCTGCTATATACCCCTGGGGGCGGCTATATACCCCTGGGGGCTGCTATATACCCCTGGGGGCGGCTGTGTACCCCTGGGGGCTGCTATATACCCCTGGGGGCAGCTGTGTACCCCTGGGGGCAGCTGTATACCCCTGGGGACGGCTGTGTACCCCTGGGGGCTGCTATATACCCCTGGGGGCGGCTATATACCCCTGGGGGCTGCTATATACCCCTGGGGGCGGCTGTGTACCCCTGGGGGCAGCTATATACCCCTGGGGGCAGCTGTGTACCCCTGGGGGCAGCTGTATACCCCTTGGGACGGCTGTGTACCCCTGGGGGCTGCTATATACCCCTGGGGGCGGCTATATACCCCTGGGGGCTGCTATATACCCCTGGGGGCGGCTGTGTACCCCTGGGGGCAGCTATATTCCCCTGGGGGCGGCTATATACCCCTGGGGATGGCTGTGTACCCCTGGGGGCGGCTATGTACCCCTGGGGGCGGCTATGTACCCCTGGGGTGGCTATGTACCCCTGGGGGCGGCTGTGTACCCCTGGGGGCTGCTATATACCCCTGGGGGCGGCTGTGTACCCCTGGGGGCTGCTATATACCCCTGGGGGCAGCTGTGTACCCCTGGGGGCAGCTGTATACCCCTGGGGACGGCTGTGTACCCCTGGGGGCCTGCTTACACCCCTGGGGGCCTGCTGTATTCCCCTGGGGGCCTGCTGTATACCCCACTGCTGGGGCCTGCTGTATACCCCACTGCTGGGGCCTGCTGTATACCCCACTGCTGGGGCCTGCTGTATACCCCACTGCTGGGGCCTGCTGCTGTATACCCCACTGCTGGGGCCTGCTGTATACCCCACTGCTGGGGCCTGCTGTATACCCCACTGCTGGGGCCTGTATACCTGTGCTGGAGTCCACCCTCGGCTTATACGCGAGTCAATAAGTTTTCCCAGTTTTTGGGGGCAAAAGTAGGGGGTCGGCTTATACACGGGTCGGCTTATACACGAGTATATACGGTATTTAAATTGTTATTATTAAGGTCAGGATTATATTTCTCCTTCCTAAGTACAACAGAACAGTGGTGTCCAAATATGAATGATTAACCCATTAAACTGGGGAGAAAAAAGTAATATAAAAAGTGATCCTAAAAATCTTCATCTACTTGCATGTTAAAGTAGCAAGAACTAGTTTAGGTAGAAACTTTGATTTAAATCACTGATTTAAATCAAGCCTTACTGACTAGTGATTTAAATCGTGATTTAAATCGTGATTTAAATCAGTTAGATTTAAATCAAATCCACCCTGGTGGGAGTGTAGACTTATTTCCCTACAGAAATTGTTTAAGGCCTGACTTGTACAGCAAGAAGATGTGCAGGTAGTCTACAGCTACCGGACTAGAGCCCCGTGAACTGCGTTGCCAACTGTGCAGAAATTCCACGACAGTCTGTAAAAATAGGGCATTTTTATTGCCCTCCCTGTACAAAATAAATTAAAGGCGTCCATGATTTTTTTGAAGCTGAATAAATTTCTAAAGTAATTATCATCATTTTGGAATCTGAAGTGCCTGCAGCTAATGTCTTTATATCAGAAGTATTCACTCTAAACATCTAAAACCTATATTCATGATTTATTATGGTTTTGCTGTGTGTCCGTAAAGAATATAGTCTGCTCGTAATTTTTTGATAAGCTGTGCAGAAAAAAAATTAAAAGTCAAGAAGGCAACCCTGCCTGTGAACCTCTTTTTACCAGCCGGCATCATCCCTCAGCCTCAGTAAAGTTCTCATTTGCGAAACGTGCGTTGGGGTGCACAGACAGTGAGAGGCACACATAGCATTCACTTTTAGTTGTCATTAACCATTTGTAGATGTTTTGGTTGAGCTGAAAGGACTCTTGTATAGAGCCATATACTCTGGATAATATGAGGTAACTGTTTTGGCTCCAACTTTTTGCACTTTAGGTATTGTTGATATTACTCCATAGTGACTATGACTTGGTATAATCTTTGTACCTGGACACAGTACTTTTGATATATATTCTTTGTGACTGACCTGAATACTGTCCTTTTGACTCTATAGACTAAGTAAATCAAGAGTAATCATAATATCAATAATAATGTGTGTGATTTACTAATAAGATTGATTTTTAATTGTATATCATGACTTATTTATACATTATTTGGCAATGTTTGATAAACTATTGCTATCAGTTATTGATTAGTAGGTTCAGCGGAACACTATGAGTAAAGGCAAGCAGATAAGAGGTTCACAGGGTTCTGTGATGGAGCCACGAACCATCAACGTTGAGAATGGACCTGAGTTCTCTAAATCGTTTTACTCAACTGTAAAACCCCAAATAGCCTTAGGTCCCCTGCAGATGAGCACATCCATGTGATATCCGTGTACATGATCAAATACAGTAGGTTTATAATAGAAATGTATCCATACAATTTAATTCCAATCGTATGTGCCACGTGGGATCCGATTTATTTTTTGCACACCTATACACTTGAATGGATGAGTCTCATCTGAGATTCGGAGGAAAATAGTGCATGCTGGGATTTTTTTCTCACGAACAATCACACTAAAAGACAATCGTTCATCTGAATAACATGGTCAGTGTGTTGTCTGATCAAATATCAAATAGCACATGTCCGTATGTCTGTAACCTTTCCTTAGATTACTAAACTTTACACCTTTATCATTTGCAATAAAAAGAAAATTTACAAATGGTCAATCCTACTTTTTCGTCATCCTCAGTAAATGGGGCTCCTGCAGGGGTCTTGTTTATTCCTTGAGCCACTCCGATAATTTCCCCATCGCTATTCTGTATCGGCATACACAGCAAAGATTTTGTCTTGTATCCTGTTAGTTTGTCTATTTCATCACTGAATCGTCTGTCCTACAAGAGAGGAGAATATTAATGAACACATATTTTAATCTAATACCATGATCAAACTAAAACAAAGCAATGGTAATTTTACAATATTGTAAACATATTTCCTACGATAATTTAAAAAGTCAAATGCACTATTAAATAGGAAAAGGATGCAAATGTACAAACCAATAAGAGTAAGGTCATTAGTGGCAAAAAGTCAGCCCCCTAAAATTGTTAAGTAATGTATGCAGGGATGTCTCCCCTACAAACGGTTTATGCACGCTATGACTTTAAGAGAGAGTGCTCCACTGTGTGCTGAGTGTTGTGGACTAGTCACCGCCCCCTTCCTGACCTGTGTAGCTTGACTGATCTGGTTAGAAAGTGCGGGAAGCTGAGAAGCTGAAGGTGAAAATAAAGAGCTGAGGGGGAAAGACAGGAGAAAGCTGCTGGCCAGTGTGTGAGAGAGGAGAAGCTGCCTAGGAGAGTCCAGGAACTTCGGCTTTGGGAAGAGACACATTGCCGGTTGCAAAAGACATTGCGAGGGAGCCCTGAGAACTGCTGAGTGAGCAACAGACAGATGAGCTCTTTTGTCGGCGAGTGTGGACGGGATGAGAGACATCATCAGTAGAAACCAGAAGGTCCTGGGACCGCCAAGGAGAAAGAATAGTTTTCCCCCCTGCCCTGCAAGTAGATGTGTGCATGACGAGCATCTCAGCACCGTGCTGCCGGGAGTGGACCTGTTTCACTTAGCAGTATCGTGAGTAGTAATCTTGGTGCGTGCACCCGTTAGGGTGTAGCAAAGGTCTCGGTAGGCAGAGCACAGTAGCCATGTGGCCTGAGTAGCAAAGGCCAGTTAGGTTGTAAGTGTAGTGTAATAATGTGTATACTCTACACTATACTCTGTATGCTAATTTGTTTTTTGAACAACTGATTGTAATAATGGGGCCAACGTGTATTTGAGTGACACGGCTAGAAGCTGGAGTCTTTGTTAACTTTACTATTGTTCCAGTACACCTTCTCGTGAAGTCCCTTTATCCCTGTTTTCCCACCTTCTAGTAAATCAGTTCCCTTGTTTTCTGCAACCTGGCCTTGTGTACCATAATCCAACTTTGCACCACGGTGGTCCTTGACCATCGCTTTAAGTACATGATTGCTAAGACAGAATAAGACTTAAAAAGAGCAGTTCTTATTCCCTTCAAGACAAATCAGTTTTGGGTCTTTGTGGTCACACAAAATTCGCTGCGCTCAGCTTTTTCAGACAGCTCTATTGAGAATGCGATGAGTTCAAATTTGTTATGGGAATAAATGTTCCCCACTCTTCCAGTCTGTATGAGACTTACCGGCATACACCCACGGATCAGCTAGTAATCACATATCCAGCAAATAGGTAACAACATGTTTTAACCAAACAAACCCTTTGATAAACTAGAACAGGAGACAGCGGTTCTCACAAGTCCTTTGGTTTCTTTATCTTCCTCTGGTTTTACATTGAGGCTGTAGTTATACAAGTCCTGACCAAAGTAGACACCATTTCTACAAGTGCCTCCACGTGTTGTGCCTGAACTGTATAGACCACAATGAGTGAGCCCTTAATCGGTCTTCACCGGAGATACACCATGGGTTTCCTTGTTTTTCTAATAATTTACAATAAATGTTTGTTAAAGAGAATGATCTCGGACAGCCCCTTCAATCCATACCATCCTGTTGATCATGACACAGGTCAGCAGACATGAGGAAAAGGGAGTTTCTCCTTTGTACAGTGCTACACTAAGGATCTGTGTAACTATTGGGATCCGAGTTCTGGAAAATGCTGCAGAAGTGAAGGTTTATATCACAGCTGTCCTGATCGCAGAAGTAAAGTCTCAGTGGCCACAGGATCAACTTGACTTAACAGTAGAGGTGAGCAAATCAAGTGCAGAACTCTGGTTCAGCAGCCATGTTGGTACTCCATGGCAATGGGACAACAGGACTGCAAACCTCCTACTATCAGCTGCATTCTGTATAGCTTAAAAGTGTCTGGTACGTCACAACATCACAAGGCGTCCCAACCACAAGAGGTGCTGAGGATGCTGGCAGGTAAAATACCTAGTTCTCTGATACGACTACCAACGTGACCGCTAAACTACAGGGGACTCCCCCCAAAAGAAACACATTATTGTAACGTTTTCATATTTAAATTTACATTAAAATAATAAAAAAACATCATCACATACTGTATTTCCCTATGAACAAGGACCAATATTATTGGACCAACATCACACGAAACACAGCTGAGGATAGAGAGTCTGCTACAAGCAGTGAAGTGAAATGAAAAGCCCACAATCCCATAGGACGCAACGTAGAAACAAAGACATGTTTTCTGGAGACACCACTGCAGTTAAACTCTCTAATAATAAAGGCAAAATTATATGGAAGATCTACCGATGGATAACAGCCAAAAGATAAAGACAAACACTATGATTACCAGCGGAGCTCACCTCTGCTTCATATCACAGGTAAAAACGAATGTGACATCGAGAAAAAGAGAACAAACACAGAGACGGAAGAAACACACTGAGGCTTGTTTATCAATGCTGTGAAATTCTTAGTGCAAACCAGGCACTGGCCGATTATTGGGAATTAAGGGTTCCTAGGATGATCACCGGGGACAGACTGCAATCATCCGATGAGTGGACAAGACACATTCATTAAGAAAAATATCATTTTTAAATTTGTTTAAAAATCATTATTCTTGGCAGAACAATGACCTCTGTACACAGAACTTGTGCTGCCAAGAACAATAATATTGTTCTGTCCACATTGAAGCCCAGTCATCTAAACAGGCTACTAAAGCACCACTGAGGCGTTGTTGTTTTTAGTTAGTGCTGTGGTGGCGCCTTACATGTAAGCCCCTGCCCCAGTCATATATTCACCTTATGGCATCTTAACTTCTTTCTGATGCCACAAGGTCCCGTGGCACCATCTTGTGCCTGTAACTTTTGATTGGCTGTAAGTCAGAAGTTGCGTTACAAGAGCTCAACGTGCCTCATTGTTGGCCAGTATGAGGTCAAAACGAGGCTCCCATAGAAACGTACTGAGCTGTGATATCTGACATGATCTATGAAATGCTTGAGCTGTTGGCAGGTCACGAATCACAGGAGACCAATGGGAGCGTTGCTGGAATTCAGAGCCGGAGACCAACTGAAGTGGCAGTCATAGATGAAACCACCGTAGGGTGAGCATCAGACAAGTTACAGGGGACGTAAAATAAAGGGAACCTGACCCCTAAAAATTAGCCCCCAGTCTCTTAAGACCTGTCCCTACACCATTCTTAGACATTTGTAGCCATCCCTTTGTGCTAAATAAGTGTATTTGTAAAGTTCATAAAAGTGACTTTATTACCTGCACCCACTGCGGCTTCTCAGATTTAGAGAAGTCACAAAAGGCGTTGCTTTGTGCTTCTCCCCGCCGCCTGCACGCTAATTATTCATGCCCGATTGGCATGCTAATCAACAGAGAGCCGCCGCATCACATTACATGGGCGGTATAGGCACTATGACGCTAAACACATCATATCTGGCTAAACTGATGTCAGTACACCCATGCGCGAGGTGTTTTCAATGCGCATCGCGAGGTTCACAGCACACCCAAATGGGTGTACTGATGTCAGTATAGCCGGATATGACGCGTTTAGCGTCATAGCGGCTATACCACCCATTTAATGTGACACGGCGGCTCTCTGCTGATTAGCATGCCCATCAGGGTGTGAATAATTAGCGTAACAGGTGGCGGGGAGAAGCACAAAGCAACGTTTTTTGCGACTTCTAAAAATCTGAGAAGCCGCAGTGGGTGCCGGTAATAAAATCACTTTTATGAACTTTACAAATACACTTATTTAGCACAAAGGGATGGCTAGAAATGTGCAGGGACAGGTCTTAAGAGACAGGGGGCTAATTTTTAGGGGTTAGGTTCCCTTTAAAGCACCACCCCAGCTGTGCAATAAAAAAAAACACTGGAGTGGTGCTTTGTATAACCGTTCATGGGCTTCTAAATAGCCAATCTGTGGTCATTTAATGGTCATGGATTGACAAGTGAAGATGCACCATTAGACTAATCTTAAAGTGCAGCAGACTAATCATAGTGGTTCATGCTGGCTTATAAATCTAGCACAACTTTAGTCTATAAAACAGGGGTGATTTGATTATTACAGCATCCAGAGAGAAAAACTACTTCATTTTATTATAACAACTCCTTATGGGAACCTGTCACCTATGCTATTTATCTGCAGCTCTAGGGCTAATCTGCAGGTAAATAGTGTTACAATGATGCCCAGCAACTTTAATGAAAGTACAGCTAGCAGGGAAAATAAGTAAAATTTTCTCCTAGCAGATGCTGGTTTTCAGTACTGTAATGCGTAGGCACACTATGCGGGCGTTCTTTCACCTTCCCCCGCACCTGCGCATTACAGTACTTTGCACTGACCTCAGTAGGGCAGAGAGAAGTGCCGTGCACAGGAGCACAATAGAGAAGACTGTGTGCGAGTGACGTAGGATGCGTCATCAACTAGAAGCAGAAAAGGAGGATGGCAATCACAAGAAGAAAGGAGGCACCGGATCAAGACCAGAGACACCCATTTGACTGGACCGCCCCAAAGTGAGTATAATAAAAGCTGTTTTTTTACATTATGCAGATGAGCCTATGAACTTACATGCAGTATTCCAGAATGTTGTATATAAAGTCTTACTGCTGATGGCCGCAGTTTTAATGCGAAAAATCTGGTGACAGGTTCACTTTAAGGAATAAATACAAAAAGTCTTGTGATATTGTTACAGCAGAACAAATGCAAACCTAGAAATAAAGATGCTTATAGCCGCTTCAGAGGACGAGGTCTTGATCTCTAGCATCGACTATTGGATGTAGCAATGAGCCTTTCCACTTGACTGGATAAAAAGCCAAACCAGAAACTACATTTGCAGACATGTTTTGGAGTGTTGCCCTTCCTCAGTGCAAAGTATGAGATCTGATTTGGCTAGGTATGAGACCTCTGACTGCATTCTAATGGGGAACATATCTCTTGTGGATAGCGACATGCCATTGTAAGGAGACTTATAGGCCATGCAGTGCTCCTCTGGGAAATTAAATATGCAAGTAGCCTCTTCAGAAGGAAGAGAACTTGATCTCTGGTGTGACCTAAAAATCAATATCTACCATGTAATGAGCTTTGCCACATGATTTAGGATAAGAAGCCAAACCAGAAACTCCATTGTAAGAGATGTGATTTGTCTTCTGACTGAGTTCTAAGAGGAAAGGTTTCTACTTGTAGAGAGTGACATGCTGGGTTAAGGAGACTTATAGGCCATTCAAGAAATAAAGACAAATACTATTCTAACATTACCATGAAACACAACCATGGAACACAGACAATTGCTATTTGGACTTCATTACAGTAGAACATGGGCAAGATATATGGACATATAATATTGGGACATCCTCACAATAGAACAAAACTGAAAGGAGGTTTTGGTCTTTTAAAAAAGTGGACTAATGCTCAGTCTCTGTGTTTTTGTTACTATACAGTGATAACACAGCCTTTTTTAATGCATGTCGTGGGTTAATGTTCTTAATTTGGCTAGACTGTATTGTTCATTTGTTTGTTGACTCATGAGAAGTTGGTCATTATTTCTTATCAGACTGCTTGGAGCCTGCACTGTCTTCTCAGTTAGTGGATTCCTAATTGAATGTAAATTACCTCAACTACTCTGTCTACATCACTCAGAGGAGAATTATGCAGTCAGATTAAAATGCCAACCAATAAGAGAACAGTTTTATCCCACCAATCCTGGAAGAACACAATATACCCTGAGGTAAGGGCTCGGGATACAAAAAGAACTGCTTCAGTCACCAGTGCTATGTGGCCTCTGTCTAGGAGCTTCGGTTTTGACTAGAGGAGCACCAGAACTGGAATTATATTCTGCAGAAATTCAGCCTAGGATTCTAGGATTTGTCTGGAAGATCAGAGACTACTTAAGGAACACAGGTTGAGACAATTTGGTCAAATGGCTACAGACTTTGCTGTGCTTGGTCAGCTTTCTAAGATTGCCACTATTCCTTTCTTGGTGGGTGATGCCAAAAGGGGGGTGCTGCTGGATTGGAGAAGTTGGCCCTAGAAGCCCCGAAGGCACGAATATTCTAATCCCTGGTGAGCCAGCAGAAGGGTGAGATTCTGTTGCCTGTTACATTTTGCGCTTTTGCTGAGTTATGTGTTATATGCCTTTGACTGTTGGAGAGCCAATAAAGCCTTACAATTGTGTGGTTCTCTCACCCTGTGCTGTCTGACTAGTGTTCTGCCCATAGTTAAGGAGTTTGGGTGTTCAGTTGGAATAAGCCCTGGTCCATGCGGTTTTTCTAAAGGCAGCTGGGCCAGCTGATGAGAGCACCCACTTACCTCTGTGTATCCACATACACAGCTACTTGTTGCGTTCCTGCTGCAGCCAATCAATGTAGAAGTCACAAGCAACTAAGCTTATTGATCGGATGCAGCAGTGACACAAGCTGTAATGATGACATCAAAACACGAAGACCATAGCAGCAGCGTGCAGCCAAAGCTGGACCTGGGGAAGGTGGTTTGTATCTGGCGTTATTATTTTACATGACTGTAACCATATGGGAGCCATTTTTTTGAAAGTGGAAAACCCCTTTCAAAGTTGAAATAAAACACTATTGTCACATCATCATAATGGACCACAGTCAATGCATAAATACAACCACTAATTGCATCATCATTACAGATGATCCATCTGTGAACAAAGACAGTATTTGACCATATTACATTAGATCACACCAAAAAATAACCAATACTGTGTCTTCCTCGGAATAAATCACAACCATACAATAGGACAGTGATGTGACGTCTTTGCCTTTGAACTCTGCCTCAGCAGACTGACAAACACACTGTTGACGAAATCATAGCCAGTGTCAGACTGGGGCAGCAGGGGCCCACCAGTAACATTGACACTGGGGGCCATGATCAACTACATACATTGACAAATGTAGCTAAGTTTCTATATAGTAATATGCTGTGCAGTTTGTAAAATGAATGATGAGATGATTCCTTTTTGTTTTTTGGTAAAACAGATATTTTTTGAAACAGTTAGGGTATATGCACATCAGTCGTTTTTGCATCTTTGCAGACCGTCTGGAAACCGGTGGAGAATAGCAGAAACTGAGTTTTCTGAGCTCAGCAGTGTCCCTCGTTTTGTTAGCGTTTTGCTAATGATTTGCGATCGGTTTATTAGCGTTTGTACAGCGTGTTCTTGGAGATCTCCCCGGCGTTTTTCTTAGCGTTTTCCAGACTGGTTTTTGGTGCACTTGTAAGCTAGATCCGCTGGAAAAACGCTCAAAAGAAGTCACTTGCTCTATCTTTGAAAACCAGTGGAAAACCGGTGAAAAAAGTGGAATGGAGAAGAAAAAAACCGTTCTAATGTACACAGCGTTTTCTAAAAGCCATTGACTAGCATGTTAATCCAACCGGTGGCTAGGATTAACATAAATTACCATAAAACTCAGCGGAAAACGCCGACGGAAAACGCTAAAAAACAGCCCACAAAACGACTGATGTGCACATACCCTTAAAGAAATTGACACATATACAGATTAAAGACAAATACAAAATCAGAATCAAACACAACGTCAAGCACCCGATATCCGCAGGATTTGTAGACTGTGAGCCCTCGCCGGACAGTGTTCTCTCCCCTCCTGTATCTGTAAGACTTGACTCTCCATACATATTGTACTTGTCCTCATCTACCCTTTCCATATGTAAAGCGCCATGGAATCTAATGGTGCTATATAAATAAATAATAATAATAATGATTAGACGGCACAGTTTGCTGTATGTCGTCAGCAACATAGCAGGTGGAATCAGATAAGGAACATGACCTAGACCAGCGCCAACATCTACTATCCAAAGTATAAGGTCAAGAGTGACAGAATCTGCGGTATGAGATGATCCCTTTATCTCTACACAGTGGAACAAGTGTATTGTGCCAACTACTGATTATGTTGGGAGTAAGTGAGGTACTACCGCAAAGGGGCCCACCGGAGGATTCTCCGATAAGCCTGTGGGCCAGTCCTAGCCTGGATATAGCAATAACCTCCGCTGTCAGACCGCGCTATGTAGCAGATACTGTATATATGGTTTGTATTCAAATTATAACTATTTATAAAACAAGCTATAGGTTTTGATATATAAGCTGCAGAAAACATGCTGCAAGAGTTAAAAAACAAAAAGCATCTGTGCCTCTTTTATCAGGGTCTTTGCAATTGTTTATGTAATCTAAGGGTTTTATTATCCTGTGATTAACATTGCATGACTAGAAAGTCATGCTCATGGCAGTCCAACATGCCCCCTGCTGTGATTGAGACTTCAGACAATGCCCAATCTCTATATAGAGCCTGGTGTGGGCGGGGGCAGCTATCTCAGCTCTGCTGTGTTTCTGAAAAAAAATTCTTTGATTTTGTGAGAACAGCTTCATCAGTAATCAGTGTGATACATTGTTGGATTCAGGGTTTCTTTGCCTACATTAGATTGCTGTCAGATGAGGTAGCAAAAACCGGCTGACAGATTCCCTTTTAAAGAAAAGTGAAGTCTACATTCTAATGAATCCCAAATTTATAAAAAAAAAACATAACTAATATGCCCATCATTCCTGTTTTGAAAAATGACAATGGTTATAAACACAACCTTTGTAATCTGCTTTTTGGTATTTGAAATATTTAGTCTTGAGCTTCCAATTTACATGCAATCTAAAAAATGACATAAATGACAATGCAGGGGAGCCGCTAATTGGATTGATGTTCCCTTTGGAAATAACAAAGGTATAAATATGCTATATGTCTATCTGTCAAGAGTATGACAGATCCAATTATGAGGTTTCCAGTGGGAGAAGTGGTGGAACATTTCTGAGGAACGTGACAGACAGGTTCAATCCCTAGATTTTCTTCTATGCTTTGTACAATGAAGTTAATTTGCTCAACAAATCTGTTATCTGCTCACAAGCAAACAACATTAAAGGGCTCATCATCAACATCATCATTGTGTCAGTGAACAGCGGGTTGTATGATATAGATATTTTACCTTGAATATTAATGATATAAAATAATTTATAAAATGCATAGTGATGCAACAATCGAGATGAGAACCTAACATTATTATTATCAGTCTGATGTTTACACAGACTTTTCAATACTCCTCCTCCCCCACCCAACCTATCAATCAGAGTCAATGGCTGCTCACTCCTCTCCCCAGCCCTGTATTCACTCGCTGCCTTGAGGTAACTCTCTACTCGGCCCTCTCCCCTTCAAGCCACATATCCAATCCATTTCCACTTCCTGCCGAATCAAACTCAAATATATTTTTACGAATACTAAAGTCCTGAACCAATAATCTGTAATAACAGTAGTGTATGCCATCATTATCTCTTGCTTGGACTACTGCAACCACCTACTCTCTGGCCTCCCCTCTAACACTCTCAGAGCCCTACAATCTCTCCTAAATTCTCCTACCAGACTAAGCCACTTGTCCCCCCTCTATTTCCCAGTCTCTCCTCTCTGCCAATCCCTTCACTGGCTTACCATTGCCCAAAGACTCGTATTAAAACCCCTAACCATAACATACAAAGCCATCCAAGACTTGTGTCCCCCGCACATCTATGACATGGTCTCTGGTACTTACCTGTACACAACCTCTGATCCCCACAAGATCTCCTTTTCTTCTCCCATCTTATTTCCTCTTTACACAACCACATACAAGATTTCTCCCATGCATCCCCCAAACTCTGGAACTCTCTGCCCCAACACATCAGACTCTCACCAACTGTGGAAATGTTTAAAAGGAACCTGAAGACCCACCTCTTCCGACAAGTCTACAACCTGCAGTGATCCTCAGTCTACTAAACCGCCACATGACTAGCTCTACCCTTACCTACTGTATCCTCACCCATACCTTGTGCCCTCACAGGCAGGGTCCTCTCTCCTCTCCTGCTGTATCCTCACCCATCCATTGTACACTGTGACCCTCGCAGGAAGGGTCCTCTCTCCTCACCTACTGCATCCTCACCCATCTCTTATAGACTGTGAGCCCTCGTGGACAGGGTGCTTCCTCCTCACTTACTGTATCCTCACCCATACCTTGTAGACTGTGAGCCCTCATGGGCAGGGTCCTCTCTCCTACTGTATCCTCAGCCATCCCTTGTAGATTGTGACCCTCACGGGCAGGAACCTCTCTCCTCACCTACTGTATCCTCAGCCATCCCTTGTAGACTAGGAAAGTAGATATAAGAATACGGACTTGTAGCCACGCTCCCGCTCGAACACCAATGGGATGGGTGTTGGAATTCCTGAGGAAGGGATTTCCCCCGAAATGCGTAGAAATAAACACCACCATATGAATTCAAATAATCCTTGACTCTTGGATTTTGTTCGATTTGGATTGGATTTGTTCGATTGGATTTTGTTTCCCTCATGTTGTGCCTTTCTTGAATGTAACCCTCCTCTCCATGCTATGTTTCCTTGCTTCAACGTTTTTGCATATCTGCCTCTGTTCTAACCATTTCCCTTGTCCACCATAATATTTGTACCCATTAGTGCACGGCTGCATATTTTAATTTCTTACTAATATCAAAGTGTCAGAAATGTAAAAATACAGTTAATTGTTCATTATTGTTGTTGTTATTATTATTAGTGCAACTCTTGTCCTCAGGTTTGGCTAGACCCCGGATGCTGTCAGAGCGCAGTTTGCTATTGTGGTTGGCAGGCGCTGTCAACCACAGCAGGTCCGCGATTATGGGAGATACAGATGAGCTGCAGCTCATCTGTATCTCCCAGAAGCGATCGGACTGTGCAGCAAGGTGCCTCTCTATGGGGTAGTGTAAAAATAAGAATCAATGAAAAACTAAAGTTTTTAAAAAACTGTAAAAAAAAAAATATATAAAAGTTAGGGATGAGCGAGTCCTAAATTACTCGGAATCGCTAGACCCGCACGAGTCCGAGCCCAGGACTCGGTACTCGTGGCGAGTCTAGCGAGTCCAATGTTAAAGAATGGGGAATATGGATTCGCGAGTCCCGAATAGATAATACAGGACTCGGAATCGCAGACTCGCTAGGATTCTGAGCATTGGTCTCAGGGGCTGGCTGTAGCCTCTTCCCCTGGGTGGCAGTTAGGTATCCCGGCCCTGGTTGAGAAGCGGGGGGGGGGGGGTTGTGCTGTCGGGTCCAGGCAGCCTTGAGAACCGGGGGGGGGGGGGGGGGGGTGCTGTCGGGTCCAGGCAGCCTTGAGAACCGGGGGGGGGGGGGGGGGTGCTGTCGGGTCCAGGCAGCCTTGAGAACCGGGGGGGGGGGGGGGTGCTGTCGGGTCCAGGCAGCCTTGAGAACCGGGGGGGGGGGTGCTGTCGGGCCCGGCCTTGAAAAGCGGGGGGGGGCTATCAAAGCTGACCTTACCTCCTCCAGCCGCGAAGCAGCCCGCCTGCCGCAAACCGACTCGCCGGCCGCAAAGCGACGCCCGATTTGGACTCGTTACTGAGCGAGTATTCGCTAAAAGACTCGCCGATTCCCGAGTCCAGCGAGTCCCTTAAGAATCGCCGAGTAACGAGTCCTAGCGAGTAGACTCGCTCATCCCTAATAAAAGTTCAAATCACCCCCCTTTACCCACAATCACAAAGAAGTATAAAAAAATACACATGTTTGGTATCGCCGCCAATTTATCATCGTATTAAATCCGTTAATGAGAGCCGTAAACTTTGTAATGGAAAAAATGGTCCAAACGCCAAAATTCTGTTTTTTTGGTCGCTGTGTTATTGCTATAAAATGCAACAATGGGTGATCAAAACTGCGGATCCCCCCAAAAATGATATCATTAGAAACGTAGCTCAAGACGCAAAAAATAAGCCGTCACCCAGCCCCAGATCCCGAAAAATGAGAACGCTGCAGGTCGCAGAACATGCCGCAAAAAGTCCGTTTTGTTTTTTTTTCAAACTTCTGAATTTTTTTTTACCACCAAGATACCAGTAAAGGTATACATGTTGGGTGTCTACGAACTTGTACCGAAGTGAGGCATCACCACGTCACGTCAATTTTACCATATAGTGAACATGGCGACTAAAATACCCAAAAAAACAAACGTGTCATTGCACTTTTTTTGCAATTTCACTGCATTTAGAATTGTTTTGCATTTTCCCTGTACACTATATGGTAAAATAAATAATTGCATATGAAAGTACAACTCGTCCCGCAAAAAACAAGCCGTCATATGTCTATATTGACGGAAAAATAAAAAAAGTTATGGCTCTTGGAAGCAGGGGAGCAAAAAATGAAAATGAAAAAGAAAAATTCCCGGGTCATGAAGGGGTTAACATTAAAGAAATTATATGTTGTTCTCTAATTTTGATTTCCGGTGTAATGGTGGGTTTACACGTCCCGATATCGCGGCGATATCGGAGGCAACGACGTGGGAGCGCGCATTTAGTGCACGTTTCTCCCTGCATCGCATCGCCAGTTTACACGCCGCGATATCGGGATGCAACGTCCCTAAGATGTGTACGCCCACCAACCCAGTAACGACCATTTAACATGGGAGTTAATGGGTGAGGTGCGAGTACACATCGTAGTTGGGCTGTTACACGCTACGATGCTGCTACAACGGCCTTGCGATATCAGGCGGTTGAATAGCTCGCCTATTCAACCCCGATATCGTTTTGGCATCGTTCCAGCATCGCATTGTACGCTCAAACTGTACAACGCGCAAACGATATCGGCTCCAACTCGCGACCCACGTGACTTTTGGTCGGAGTTGGGTCGGAGTTGGACGCCGATATCGCGGCGTGTAAACCCGCCATAAATGTAGATATTCTGCAACTACTCACCAAATATTCATTGTGGGAATGTAGCCTTAGGCCACGTGCACAGTCATTGAGTATTTGGTGATTTTTTTTACCTCAGTATTTAACGAAAACCAGGAGTGGAACAATCAGAGGAAAAGTATAATAGAAACACGTCATCACTTGTGTATTTATCACCCACTGCGGGTTTTGGCTACAAATCCTGAGGTAAAAAACTCACCAAATACTCAATGTGTGCACGAGGTTAAGTAACACATACAAAGTGTTATTGAAAATGTAAAATCCAGCAAAAAAAAACATATCCCACACAAAGCTGTGCTAACAAAAAAAACCTATGTATTTCAAATAAAGAAAAGAAATCTAACCCTGTCCTACTTCATAATTAAGGGGTTAATTTATTCTCCATTTTCTGATTTACTATCTTCAATCATAAGGAATTTCGAGTCTCTGTTTCAAGAATTTTCCGTAACTCCTCTCTCCTTTCTCTAAATGGTTCAACACATTTATGTTAAGCCAAAATATTAAGAGAAAGCGCCTAACTATCACAGTACGTGCAAAATCCAGCAATGTAAGAAAGAACCCCACTTGTGACTCCGACTCATAGCTGATTACACAATGCAGCAACTATAACTAAAATTTGCAAACAAGAGTGTTTAACAAGAGAGTGGATCTTTAAATCTAAGGCCACTGCCCCCTGTCTTAGGCTGCTTTCACATTGCGATTTTCTGGGATCCGTGGCTATCCGTTGTAAAACGCACAGCCACAGATCTGATTTGACCCCCATGTATCCCTATGGGCGACGGATCGGATCTGATTTGGCCTTATTGCCATCCGATTTGCGTCGGATCCGATTCTGTCCGATCTTTTGCTGTTCCCAAAATCGGAGACTGCTTCGATTTTGGGCCCAGCGGATCAAATCGGACCGAATTGGAACTGACTCGATCTGCGGCCAATGGAGCACGGGTTCGAGAAAACACACTATCGTTTCTCAATTACAAAGCAAAAATTTGCTGACAGATTCCCTTTAAGGGAGTGATGACAAACTGTTAAAGGGACTTGACAGAGACATGGTCATGAGGACAGCCATGGTTCACGCTCTGTGAGCAGCCACCAGGAAAGTTGGCAAGCATAATTCTCTCTCTTCTCCTACAGCCCGAAGGTTTAGTCGTGCTCTTTTTAGGACATTTTTTTCTTTACCTTTATTAATATCCTAATAATATACTGTAGCCGACATTGCTGATGTTCATCAAAGAAGTGGAGGAGTTTACTCTATATTCCCACTTTGATAATTACAGTGTTCAGTCTCACGAGTGCTCGGCAGGCAAGACACTTCAAAATGCATTAATTTCTGATTCTAAATTTGATCACAATTAGATTAGCCATTCATTATCAAAATTATCTTTTTGAAGAAAATTAAAATAAAAATCACTTTCCAAAAATCTAGCGGTTCTGGAGATATATTATCTCATATTTTACATTAGCTGCAGGCTGATTTGTCTTCTAGTATAGCCTATTTTTCTTAATAATTCCTTGTTTGGCAGTGGGAATGTTACATGTACCCCGCTATCCCTAATCTGAGGTTTAATAAAATAATAATACATTTTATTTATTTAGCGCCAACATACTCCGCAGCACTTTACTATTAAGCAGGGGGCAATGTACACATAATAAAGACAAAACAAACTAATATATAGTTCACTAGTTACAGGAGCGGTGAGGGCCCAGCTCAAAAGCTTACAATCTATAAGGACATAGGGGGACACAGTAGGTAGGACGTGATTGTAAGATCTGGTTCGGCCCTCACCATGATAAATATGGATTTTCCACGTGAGGCTACATGCTCCGGTCATCAGTCAGTACTGCCTATATGCACTTATGTGCTATTAGTTGTGTGGAGAATGTTTAGACAGATGAATAGAAAGGGACAGGTTGTAATTAACATTTAGAAAAATAGATCAGGGAGAGGGGAAAGTTAGATTAGTGAGTTGAAGTGATAGGCCTGTCTAAGAAGAGGTGTTTTTAAGGGGGGGGCTAGAAGTTAATAGTGCATTCCAGAGGACTGGTGCAGCACGAGAGAAATCTTTGGAGACAGAGGTGTGAGGTTTAATTTATGTGTGATATTGGTCTGAGATCTGTTGCAGAACTGATGGTATGGGTCGGGTGATAGACAGAGATAAGGGATGAGTTATAGGTTTTGAAGAACTGTCGAGAGCTTTGTGAGTAAGAGAGATAAGTTTGTATTGTATCAGGTAGCGGACTGGCCACCAGTGTAATGACTGGCATAAGGTGGAGGCTTCGGTGAAGTGGCTGGACAGAAAAATTACCCTGGATTTGGGATGGTTGGAGAAGAGAAAGTTTGGTTAGAAGGAGACCGATCAGTAAAGAGTTGGAGTTGTCCAGACGAGAATAAATAAGAGCAACAGTAAAGTTTCAGGTAACATGAGCTACTGAGTGATTGGATATAGGGGATGTAGGATATTTCAGTGTCAAATATCCCAAGCCAACAAGCCTGCTGCTTGGGAGTTAAGGTTGAACCATCAAATTAATTGAGATGTCAGGTATCAATCAGTTGGGTAGTTGAGGGAGGAAACACGAGAAATGCAGTTTTGGAGAGATTTAGTTTAAGATAGAGGGAGAACATTGTGTGAGAGACAGCAGACAGACAGTCCCGTGTATTTTGTATTATGTTGGGGGTTATGTCAGGGCATGATGTGTATAATTTGGTGTCATCAGCGTAGAGATGATACTGAAAAACAAATCTGCTGATAATGTTTCCAATAGGGGCAATGTATAGAGAGAAGAGGAGGGGACCTAGGACTGAACCCTGAGGAACCCCAACAATGAGGGGAAGTTGAGAGGAAGAGGAGCTAGTGAAACAGTGAAGGAGAGGTCAGAAAGATAGGTTTAGAACCAGTAGAGTGGACGTGTCCTTGGGCCGAATGAACGGAGCATGGTGAGAAGCAGCTGGTGATCCACAGAGAGACCTAGGAGGAACAGCAGGTAGCAGTAGCCATTGTACTTTGCCATTATTAGGTCATTGGACATCTTAGTAAGGGCAGTTTCAGTTGAAACAGCGGAATCCAAATTGTAGAAGATTGAGACTATGAACTGAGAGATAGGGGATCAGACGGAAGTGGAGCAAGCAATCTAGGAGTAAAGGGAAGATTAGAGACAGGTCTATAGTTAGCAGCGCAGTTCTGGTCGAGGGATGGTTTTTTGAGTAGGGGGATTATTATGGAGTGTTTGATGGTAGGTAATCTTCAAAGAAAGTAATGGTATACCTTCATACTGGCAAAAGCCAGAGACCAGGAGCCACAGGATAATATTATCTTGATTTTATTACTCAACACGTTTCAGGGATTGAAAGAGAAAACCACCAATGTACATCGAGCCAACACAAAAACAGACATTTAAATAATCACATGGGTTTAGGAGTAGAAGGCATTAAAAAATCACATGGTATTTATACATATTGAGATGTGAGAACAGGAAAATATTAATTTAAGTCTAAAAGAAAAATTCTATAACATAAAAATAATTTTTATGCAAAAACTAATGGTGTATTTTAGTGAACAGTTTGAAATTTGTAGTTTAGGAATTGTAAATGAAAAACGCAAACCTGTGTTTAGGGTGTGATTGAAAATTATTGATTTTTTTGATGTGAGTATAATGTGTTTAAATGTTTATGTGTCAGTGAAATAAATTCATGTGATGGAGAAATTTGAAAGATCACGATAATATCCTGTGGCCCCTGATTTCTGGCTTTTGGTAGCGCGCTGGTATACCATTCCGTTCTTTGAAAATTACATTTGATTCCTTGGGAACCCCAGCAGCCTTTAATAACAAGCTTTCGAGAGCGTTGTAACTTCTTCTCAACCCTCCTAGGTGAGAACCTTTTTTTCCCTGACCTAACCTAATATGTTTTTAGGATAAGACCCAATCTGCGCTTTATTTCCAGTTTATTTTAGTGTTTAATTTCCAGTATGTAGGTAGAGACAGCTGGGGAAAGGAACTGGAGGAGATGTGAGAGAATAGGATCACAAGTACAAGTTGTAGACTTGGAAGAAGCAAGGAACTTCTTCTGTAACCGGCTCAACAATGGAAAATGAGCTTGAGGTGCAGGAAGGAGGGGGATCCGAACTATGGGGGAATTGTGCAGAAATGTCCTGACAGATGTGGTTGATTTTTTGTAAGTAAAAAGTGGCCAGATTTTCGGCACTAAGGTTGGTGGTTGGAGTCTTTAAGACTTTAGGACTCAAGAAGAGGTGAACGGTTTCAAAGAGTTGTTTCGGATTGATAGCTACTGATGTGGTGAGGTAATATATGCTTGTTTGGCCAGATGGAGAGCAGAGTTTTTAGCAAGGTAAAAAATGTTTGTACCGTGTTAGCCATTAGATAGAAAAATATTAATATCTGAGGGTCCTCAGTGGTTGATGCCTTTTAATGGCTAACTGAAAAGATGGTAAGTAATAGCAATATTTCAAGACGAGACCTTAGAGTCTGGAAAGCTTGCTATTATTTACCATCTTCTCAGTTAGCCATGAACAGGTATCAACCACTAAGGAGTCTCTGATTCTAATATCTTTCTAAGTTTTTAGAATGAACTTATAGTGGAGGAAGCCTGCTGCTGAAAGTGATTTTCACACACCTTGAACAGCGCTGGAAAAACGTGTTTGTACCATGTAGCAGCTGTGTGTATTCCAGTTGTGACCTCAATACCAGCCCCCAGCCGTGTGCTTTATCTTGGCTGAGTATCAAAATTGGGGAGGACCACATGTCGTTTTTTTATTATTTATTTAAATATATTGTTTTTAAATGCATGGGGTCCCCCCTATATTGTGATATCCATCCAAGATAAAGTGCACAGCTGGGGGCTGTGTGCTTTATCTGTGCTGTTAATCAAAATACAGGGGACGCCATACTATTTTTTTCAATTGTGTATTTTTACACTAATATGACAGCAGCTTGGTTGCAATACACTAATGTGTATGGCAACCAATCACAGACTCCGACACAGAGGGTGGGCGGGAGAAGCAGAGGAATATGAATGAGGCTTAATGAGCAGGCCCCGAAGTAGTGTGACCGCAGAACGGAGACTGGGAAGTATAATTCCCTGCTTGTAATCCCCATTGTGCTTCTTTTTGCAGCCTTCCAGCCCATTATCTAGGCGGCCAAAACTGAGCAGTAACACGACTTCTCGGGGAAGTTTGTGTCCCGGGTCCGTGGACTTTACAGTTTGTGTTTCGCCCATCACTACTAGTAATGCTTTTTTTTCTTACCAGGATGACAAAGTGGGTCTAATGTCAGATGATGAGAATGTGCTCATCCATGCCATAACCAGATCCTCATGTCAATCATACTTCACATACTGTAAATGACCTTGTACACATGGCAGCGCCCCAGAGCCGTGCAGTTTCCAAGCTTCTGGACCGCCAACCATTCAGAACTTCTACGACACTCTGTATAAATAAATAATTTAAGGCATCTGTAATTTATTTGAGGCTGAAGAAATGTATACAGGTTATAGTCCTAATTATCATTTTACACTGAATGCAGTTGAATTCTTCATATCAGAACTATGGGCTGTAGACGGGGCGTAACTACAACAGGTGCAGGGGTTGCGATTGCACCTGGGCCCTGCAGCCTAAGGGGGCCCCAAAAGTCCCTATGACCTATAGAAAAAGATTAATGCCATTAAAGATTTGCAATACTTGAGGACCCTGTTGAAGCTTTTGCAGCTTTTACATCTTCCTACAAAATGGAGCTTTAACATTGCCTTGTGCATGATTATTGTCTGACAAATAGTTGAATGACTGAAAATAATTTATTTTCTTAATGATAGCTGTGACATTCTGCAAAGCTGCATCCAATTTTCATTTTCCTAGTACCATATCATTAATCCCGAATCTGATATCAGACAATCCTTGTAATCTATATCTATAAAATGAGAATGCGCATAGGGTCTTATCCTCAATAGGAATCAAATCCCATACAGTATGAAAACTGCTCACCTGATTTAGTTGTGAAGCCCACAACTAGCTTGATCGCTCAAACACAGCAGCTGCAGCCGGGACCACACTTCCACAAACGTGGGGGTGAAACTCTATCAGGGACCAAGTGTCTTTCGGTCCGCGCCGCTGCTCCAATGAGTGTCAAAAAAAACTACTAGAGTGCTTTGAAACAAGGTATCTTCAGTTTTATTTTCCAACGCGTTTCGGAGCTAACACCCAGCTCCTTCCTCAGGAAGGAGCTGGGTGTTAGCTCCGAAACGCGTTGGAAAATAAAACTGAAGACACCTTGTTTCAAAGCACTCTAGTGTTTTTTGACACTCATTGGAGCAGCGGCGCGGACCGAAAGACACTTGGTCCCTGATAGAGAATCCTTGTAATCTGTTTTTTTTATGCTTCCTCTTTGACGTAATACAGTGTTTGGCTAGGGTCACACATGCCATGCATTTTTTAGGTGTTTTTTGGCCACCTGCGTTTTGCCTGCGTTTTTGCTGTTAGGTGTGGGGCCCCCTTAAAAAGCCCTTAAAAACGCATGCCTTTTGTTAAACGCATGCAAAAATGCATGTCCATTTTGACACTTTCAAAAACGCATGCGTTTCCCATAGGGCCCCATGTTATAAAAACACAATCAGGCTGGGGTTACACATAGAAGTCTGTTTTTGGAAGTGATTTTCATCACCAATCCGTTTTTTATAGGGTGCTTTTTGAGCCTCCTACACCCCTGAACGTTTTTGGACTTAGTCATTTTTTCATTATTTTTCCTTAAAAACGCATGTGCGTTAACGCATGCGTTAATGCAAGTGCCTATATATGCCATGCGTTAACGCATGCGTTTCCCATAGGGCCCCATGTTAAAAAAACGCATGCGTTTTTTAACTGATGCCAAAAACGTTGCTAGCAGCGTTTTTGGCTCAAAAACGGACAGAGCAAGGTTTTGAGGTCCAGAAAAAAACGGACAGGGTGTTTATTACATCCAATCCGTTTTCTGTCAGTTTTTGGACTTAAAAAAAAAAATTAACAAAAATGAAGCCAAAAACGGACCAAGGGCTCATGTGTAACCCCAGCCTCATTTTTGAAAAAGCACCAAAAAATACTGCATGCTGCGTTTTTGGGTGCGTTTTTCAAAAAATGGTCCATCATGCAGTATTTTTTGGTGCTGAGCCAAAAATGCATGCAAAAACGCATGTGCCATTTAGACATGCGTTTTTGCTATTGGGGCATGCGTTTTTTGCATGGGTGCCTATGGGTGCATTTTTACATGCGTTTTCAGAAAACGCAGGTCTCCAAAAACGCTAGCAAAATCTGCTTGTGTGACTCTAGCCTTTGCCTGGGAGAATATCTGTAGGAGCCAAAATTCCACACGAAGTAGTCGTGTGCTTGAAATATTAAAAAACATCTGACAGTTTCCACAAATTCAACTTTCAATGTTTTAAAATTCCACATTGGAGGTGAGCGAAGCCAATGACGTTACTGCACCATACCAGACAATAATGCAACATACATGCCAATCATGTACTATACCTGCCGATCATGTACCATACCAGACAATCATGCTCCATACCTACATATCATACACCATATTGGACAATCATGCACTATACCTGCTGATCATGCACCATAGAGGCCAAGCAAGCCCCATACCTGCCGATTATGCACCATACCAGACAATCATGCACCATACCAGACAATCATGCACCATACTGGCCAATCATGCACCATACCAGACAATCATGCACCATGCCAGACAATCATGCACCATACTGGCCAATCATGCACCATACCAGACAATCATGCACCATACTGGCCAATCATGCACCATACCAGACAATCATGCACCATACTGGCCAATCATGCACCATACCAGATAATCATGCACCATACTGGCCAATCATGCACCATACTAGACAATCATGCACCATACCTGCCGATCATGCACCATACTGGACAATCATGTACCATACCAGACAATCATGCACCATACCTGCAGGTCATGAACCATACCTGTCAATCATGCACCATACTGGACAATCATGCACCATGCCTGCTGATCATGCACCATACCTACCAATCATGCACCAGACAATCATGCAGCATACTGGCCAATCATGCACCATACTGGCCAGTCATTTACTATACCAACCGATCATGCACCATACTAGCCAGTCATGCCGATCATGCACGTGACTCAGCAGGAAGGTGGATAAATCTGACCTATTTCCAATGTGATCTCAGCAAAAGAAATATGATGAATCTGGGCTCACAACTGATAGCATCTTATTTGAAAATGGTCAAAAATTAAGTGCTGAGGCTGTGGTCACACATAGAAATCCGTTTTTGGAAGTGATTTTCATCACCAATCCGTTTTTTTCTGGGTGCTTTTTGAGCCTCCTGCACTCCTGAACGTTTTTGGACTTTTCATTAAAAAAACGCATGCGCGAACGCATGCGCAAACGCAAGTGCGCATTTGCATGCGTTCGCGCATGCGTTTCCCATAGGGCCCCATGTTAAAAAAACGCATGAAAACGCATGCGTTTTTTAAATGATGCCAAAAACGTTGCATGCAACGTTTTTGACTCAAAAACGGACAGGGCAATGTTTGGAGCTCCAGAGAAAAACGGACAGGGTGTTTATTACATCCAATCCGTTTTCTGTCAGTTTTTGGACTTAGAAAAAAAAAATGAGAAAACTGAACCAAAAACGGACTGAGGGCTCATGTGGAACCCCAGCCTAAGGCTAATGTAACCTTTTGTGCCTTAAATCTCCACTTAAGCTTTTTTTATTGCACTGCTGAAGTCCCTGATCCCTGTATTATATTCACTTTCTGCTGCGTTCATCTTCTTTCAGCTATGCTGCAGTTGTCTGCAGCTAAAAGTAATTTGCCGGCAGCTCCAGTTTTTCATGTAGCGCGCCGGAGGTAACAACTCAACACATTACTATGGGGGGAGCCTCATTCTGACTCCTATAGAGATGCATTGAAAGCCTATGACATAACTTCTGACTTCTAGCCAGTCAGAAGTTACTTGCACAAGATGGCGCTGCGAGACCGGAGTAGCCCTGAAAAAGCATGAAGAAGGCGGCGGGTGAGTATAATACCAGGGGAAAGGGGCTTACATTTACACTACCACTACAGCATGGAAACAAAAAACATTGTGATGTTGCTTTAAAAGGGTTGCCTACTACTTAGAAATCCTTTTTCTAAATTTTGTAGCTTTCTGTGTAACATAAAAAAAATCCTTATACTTACCTCCCACATTGGGCCTTCCAACAATTTCTGATTGGCTGCTGCACTCACGTGATATTAATATTACATGAGCATTGGCAGATCCGGCGCCACCATCACTGGAACAGTGGCGGCGGTGGGTATAAATAAAAGCTTTCTTTTTCTACAACATTTAAAGGGAACCTGTCTTCTCGTAAAATGTAATTTATCTGCAGATATTGGGTTAATCTGCTGCCTACCTGCTGCTACCAGCTACCAGCTGCTGCTAGTGCTTTAAATTTACAACACTTGATCCACGGGTGATATTCAGAGAAAAGAGCCAGGAAGGTGAAACAGTTTGCATGTAGGACCCCTTCATCTAGTGACTTTGGTTTAAGTCATTTTACTCTGCTGTATACAACATAGGCTAGGGTCACACATAAGCCCTTGGTCCTTAGTCCAAAAACTGATGGAAAAACGGATTATATGTAATAAACACCCTATCCGTTTTTTACTGCACCCAAAAACATTGCTAGGAGCGTTTTTTAGCCAAAAACATTGTTAGGAATGTTTTTGGGTGCCGTTTAAAAACGGATCCATTTTTTTGGTGCCTTAAAAAACAGATCCATTTTTTCTAGCATTTTTTTGGCAAAAAATGACTAAGTCCGAAAAATGTTCAGGGACACAGGAGGCTCAAAAAGCACCCCAAAAAAAACGGATTGGTCATGGAAAACACTTCCAAAAACAGATTGCTATGTGTGACCCTAGCCATAGTCATTATTTTTCTGCCATTAGTTGGGCCTATACTGCCTCTATACACTTGACACTGTTCACGAATTCAGTTGACAACAGTGAGCATTAGTTGACCTTGTGACTATTTTAAAGGGATTTGATTAGAGATTAGCAAAAAGAATTTCAGAAATTTGGTCCACCTGCAATGTTGATAGTTCACGGCTGATGAACCTGCACCAAAGCTCTGAAAACCTCTTCCCTCCTGCTGGCATCCCCACTGCCTGTTCTGATTGATGGGCCATGCAAGGCCATCACTATGGCAAGATCTACACAACATAGCACAGGGCCTACTGATCAACAGAAGTGCCATGGATGCCAAACAGGTAGTAGTAGGTTTGTTGGGTTCTGGTCCGGCAGCCACGGACTACAAATATGGCTGCTGAATTAGGGTCCTTCGATATTCTCGCTAAACTCTACTTTTTGTACTTTGGGGTCTTTGAAGGCTTATAAACCATCTGGCACTATTGGTTACTTTCTGCTTTGATAAGCAGTGGCATATCAAGTAGACCATAGGCCCTGTGCTGTTTCCAAAACAGTCTCCTTTATATATATAGCAGCACTTTTTGCCTTCCACTGCCTATTGGTTGAACTAGATGGACTTAAGGTCTTCTTTCAACCTTGAATACTATGTTACTATGTTCCTGTGTAACTTTGCCTGGGTGTGTATATAGTTAACACCAAAGATGTGCGCTATCTGGATTTGACTACATTTTACCAGTTCTTTGTCAATGCGCAGAACGCAAGTCCTCAAAGTTCATGGAATGATCCCTTAGACAGTATAATCTATAACAAAAGACAACATCCAGACTTTTAGACAAAACAGATTCTTCAACACCATGTGTGCAATGTTTTGGCGTTTTGGTATAGCAATTTCAATGTTTGGTTTTTGTGTAACCAATCAATTTCAAATTATTGAGTAAAATTCCATGTGCAATATTCAGCGTACCATAACTCTTACAGATCATGATAAAGTGCAAAGTGCCATCAACAAAGAATGCATGAATACTGTTTGCTATAAGTCCTTAGTGACCACCAATATGACTTACAACTTACCTGAGATATAGCTGAATAGCATCCACAAATGGGTGCAGCAGAATACAGAAGCTGCCGGCTGTACACTATAGCTGACAACTTACTGCATCAGTCACAATCGGTGTTGGCACCGTCCATGGCCATTAAACCCCTTAGATGTGACTATATGACTATCTGACAATATAACTTACAACTTACCTGAGATATAGTTGAATAGCATCCGCCAATGGGTGCAGCAGAATACAGAAGCTGCCGGCTGTACACTAAAGCTGACAACTTACTGCATCAGTCACAATCAGTGTTGGCACAGACCATGACCATTAAACCCTTAGATGGTGCTGTCAGTACTGACTACAGCATTTAGATTGTTAACACAGTGTGGAGCTCCTCTTCTTTAACCCCATTGGCACCCTGAGATCATGACTGTGCAGTCTTGAAGCTTTCCATTGCAATTTACGGCCAAATAATGGCCTTAGAGTCTGCCGGATATAGTGAGCTGTTCTGAAGTTACCAAAATTTAGGAGGTAAAAATACCATTTTTCTTTCTCTTTCCACTTTGCATTAATTCCTGATAATCAGCTAAATGACCTGACAGCAGTAGTGAATATGTTGAGGGGGGCTGTTTTTAAAATGGTGTCACTTTTGGAGTTTTTCCTTATACACACAGCACCCGCTACGTCACTGCAAAACTGAAAAGTTCCCTAAAAAATACATTTTATAAGTCTCCTTGAAAAAAATGAGAAATTCCTGCTAAGTTTTTAAACCTCCTAAAATTCTAAGAACATAAAAGAATATTTTACAGATGGTGCTGATATAAAAAAGACATAAGGTAAATGCTATTTATTTATTAATTTATTTATTGGGGGGACTATCTGGATAAAGGGGATAATCCATCAAAATTTTACAAATTTCGAATATTTGTATAAATAAATATAAAACATGTTTACCTAAATTTACCATAATCATAAAGTATAATGGGTCATGAAAAAAAAAAACTAACTCAAAACCACTGGAATATGTTAAAGCATTCCAGAGTTATTGACACATAAAGTGACACAGGTCAGATTTTAAAAAATTTGGCCTGGTCATTAAAGGGTTAACAGAAGTAACTTAACCAGTGTATTCTGCAAAACTGCCCATTTTACTGAGTACTGCAACCTCAAAATTCATGACCAGCATCTATAGTACTTCGTAGGCATCCTCTGGCTGTTATGACCTGCCGTAAACTTAATACATAGCTAAACACCAGCTCCTGGTAGTGTTCCTACGGAATTTTGTAGTTATACCTTTTGATGGCTAACTAAAATAAAATACATGATATTAAAAAGCAAGCTTCTGGGATCTTCTTCACCAGACAAGGTATATCAAAAAATCTGAAGAAACACAAATACAGCCCTGCTTATCGGTATTGGCACCCATGAAGTTTAAGTACAGTATGTGAAATACGTATCTCCTGAAAAAAATGAATCAAATGAAACGGCTTTCTTTGTACAGATCACTCATGTTAAATACCAAAGAGCAAATGATAAACAACAATTTAAATTTAAAAAAATAGGACGGTAAAATGGAAAAACCTAAAGCTTTCTGACACTGGTAATGGCACCCTTTATGTTAAATTAGTATAGAAACACATTTTGACTCACCTGTGGTAAATCACAAATCATCTTTTAGAAAGTGTAGGTGCCCATGTGACATGAGTCAGCCAATGAATGATGACTTTAAAAAGCCACATGTTAGGCCCTGTTACTTTGTCACAATCGTGAAGACAGAGCAGCTGTCTGAGGACATCAGAACTGCTATTATTAGCAAACACAACTTCCAAATGGTATAAGGCCATTTCCAAAGACCTTGGGATCCCAGTTTTAACAGTGCAAAAGGTTATTAAGAACTTTGCCAAGCATTGAACCATCAAGAACCTCACTAGACGTGGGGGAAAGAGGAAAAATGACGAGATGTCTTCAAAGGTCGGTGCAAATGGCGGAAAAAAACACCACGTGAAAAACCTGAAGGTCAACCTACAACAGTCTGGGGTCATGGTTTCCACAAGTACCACATGCCGCACACTAAACCAAGCAGAGTTTTGTGGGCGAAGGTCAAGGAAGAAACCATTGCTGAAGAAAAGACACAAAAAGGAATGACTGATCTTTGCCAAATAGTATCTTGACAAACCACAATCCCTCTGAGAAAATATTCTGTGGACAGATGAAATAAAAAGAGAAATTTTTGGCAATGCAAAGCAACAGATTACAGATGGCGCAATGAAGTTTATAAGGAAAAGAACATCCTTCCAACAGTTAAGCATGGTGGGGATCTCTAATGCTGTGGAGTTGATTTGCTGCTTCTGGTACTGGAGACCTTGACAGTATCACAGGAATCATGAAATCAGAGGATTATCTAGAGATTTTAGTGCGAAATGTCCTACCCAGTGTAAGAAAATTTGTTATGAGTCAAAGATCATGGGTTCTCCAGCAACATGCAAGTTGACAAAAAACAATGTTTTATTGTTGTTTTACTTTTAACCACTAATTAAAAAATCTTGAGGATATAACTTTGGTTCATTTTAAATTCTTTCTGAAGATATTGTACAGTCTATGAAAAAAATGAAGGTGTGCCAATAATGGTGAGCAGCCCTGTGTATACAACAAAGAGCAGAGGTATTGTTTTAGGAGTTCTTTTCCAAACTCAGTCCAAATTATAAATATGTCATCTATATAATATGTCATTGATGTATATATTTGAGTTTGTTCAGATACTTTGTTATATCATGCCTGATGAAGAGAGTTAAGGAGTCTCGAAAGCTCACTTTATAACATCATTCATTTTATTTGTGTTAGTAATTAAAGGGTATCATGACTATCAGATTTTTGTTTTGTTTCTCCCACTGAGAGCAATCAATCTATTTTCAACTGGATAAGGCTGACTCCACACTTCCGTTTTTTGGCATCTGCGTAAATCTGGCCTAAACTGGATGCACCCGCATTAGTTTTCGGCACCATTGACTTTAGATAGGGTCGGGGATACTTGCGGGTACATGATTTGTGCATGATTTGGCCTGGATCCGTGTTGGTTGCAGGTGTTCACAGATTTTTCGGAGACAAAATCTGCATCTTGTCCCGATTTGGTCTCTGCGAATAAAAACGTGAACCCCTGGATCCACCCGGATTCGGAGAACCATGGGTAAAATCTCAATGGGCTCTATGCGACACGGATTCATCTGGACTCTGGATCCCAGTGGTTCCGGATTTCTGGTCAGTGAGCTATGAACTCCAAATGCACAGAACCACCCATCGGATCCCTGTCAAATATGCAACTGTTTCATCATTATGGGGGAATCCTAGCCTAGCATGGTACTTAACCTTTTTTCTTTTAAGAATCTTACCTCATTCCGAATGGAAAATGGCCTCCAGTTCATTAACATTTTTTTGTGATTCCGTGTTGCAAATACTTTCTTCAAATTTTTGTTTGGGTGTCCTTGCCATAGAAAGTCACCTCTTTATACCCTATATTTGGTTATACACTTTTAAAGCACAAATACAGCATTTTCTTTTCTGCGCTGCAGTGGTGCTTTCAATGTAAGCCCCCCGCTCCCTGTCTTATACTCACCGTCTGCTGCCTTCATACATTATTGATGCTGCTCGGATCCTGAGACGCCATCTTCTCCTACGTAACCTCTAACAGGCTAGAAGTCAGAAGCTAGGACGCTATGTCATCACCGCTCAATACATCTCTATGAGGGCCAGATCAAGGCTCCCATGGAGCTACATTGAAAAGTGACCTCTGGCACGCCCCATGAAACACTGGAGGTGACGGCTAATGCCTTTTCAGGGTAGACCGACCGGAGAGCTGCTGGATGGGGGAAGGTGAGTATAAGACATGACTCGGGGGACTTAGACTGAAAGCAACACTGCAGCGGTGCAATTAAAAGAAAACACCGGAGTAGTGCTTTAAACCAACTATCACTGTAAAGAAGCTATAAGAAACTGACTCCTTACTGATTTTAATTAGCTTTATTTCAGGTAGCACTGCCAAATGTAAAAAACAAAAAAGCTTGATAATTATTACAAACTTCATAATACATGTACGGTATAACAGCCTTCTACTTTGCTGATATTAATCAACTTTCAGATAATTTAAATCTTACAAAGGTTTCATCTCTTAGAAAAAAAAAAAGATAAGACAGGACTAGTTGAAGGTGTCCTTTAGGGAATTGGATAATGTTATACTTCACACTGGTTTATGACAAGGTGCACTTGGTCTACATGACCTGAGCTTTTACTTGTAAAATATTGTCTGGTTCTACAGAATCAGCCTGACAAATGTAATTCTTTACAGAGCACAATTTCAGTTTTTTTTTTTACTTTGCTCCCAATATAGAAAAAAGAATAAAGAGGTACAACATGTCACAGTAAACTGCTGCAAAAGTGCTGCAAACTGGGTAATGCTAAAATATACAGAGTCTGAAGAAACTCATGTTATTTATGAACTGCACATTCTGTCTGCTATAATATTCCCCAACACTTTCATCACTGAACTTTATACAAGCAATGTAATAACAGCAAAGGAACACGGGTGCAAATTGGTTATATGTAGTCTGTCAACAAAAAATGACAGATACAAAGAGAAAATAGAGGGGTGCACCTGGGTTTTACCTGGTGGTCCAGTGGAGGGGATGGGTAGGGAAGTAATTTACTGCTGACCCTGATTGGTTATGCGCCACAGCACAACCACAGTGTAGGCCTTCAGTAAGTAACCAGTAGACTGAGCCCAGCGGGTCATATGTGTCCTGACATCATGAAGGGTCCTTCCATTGAGATACTGCTCACTGATTCCCTGCAGAACCACCCGCCGAACCTTCAGGAGGGTTAATGAGACCAGAAGAAAAGATGATATCGGTCTCATAGTGCGCCGGATAGCAGCAGGCAGAGAAATAGGTTCTATATAGAGGTCTTCTTTATTGTTAAAACAGAGACACCACAACGCGTTTCAGCGGGTCACCGCCTTCGCCTTCAACTCCTGATGAAGGCAGTGACCTGCCAAAATGTGTTGGAATGTCTCTGCTTTAACAACAAAGAAGATCGCTAAATATAACTCATTCTTCTGCCTGCTGCTATCCGGCGCCCTATGAGACTGATATCATCTTTTCTTCTGTCAGCAAAAACTGAATGCTCAAACCAAGCTCAGGCGATCGGAGCCTTCTTGGAGTGGCTACATAATTCAGGGCACCACCCCGTTGACTTATTTTCCTTCTTTCGTCGTCCTCTTCTGGATCCAGAACTGTCAAGCAAAGAAGGAGGTGGAAATACAGTGCCTACAAGTAGTATTCAACCCCCTGCAGATTTAGCTGGTTTGATAAGATGCCAATAAGTTAGAGCCTTCAAACTGCAAACGAGAGTAGGATTTATTAACAGAAGCATAAATCTTACAAACCAAAAAGTTATGTTGCTCAGTTGAATTTTAATAAATTTTAAACATAAAAGTGTGGGTCAATTATTATTCAACCCCTAGGTTTAATATTTTGTGGAATAACCCTTGTTTGCAATTACAGCTAATAATCGTCTTTTATAAGACCTGATCAGGCCGGCACATGTCTCTGGAGTTATTTTGGCCCACTCCTCCATGCAGATCTTCTCCAAGTTATCTAGGTTCTTTGGGTGTCTCATGTGGACTTTAATCTTGAGCTCCTTACACAAGTTTTCAATTGGGTTAAGGTCAGGAGACTGACTAGGCCACTCCAACACCTTGATTTTTTCCCTCTTGAACCAGGCCTTGGTTTTCTTGGCTGTGTGCTTTGGGTCGTTGTCTTGTTGGAAGATGAAATTATGACCCATTTTAAGATCCTTAATGGAGGAGCGGAGGTTCTTGGCCAAAATCTCCAGGTAGGCCGTGCTATCCATCTTCCCATGGATGCGGACCAGATGGCTAGGCCCCTTGGCTGAGAAACAGCCCCACAGCATGATGCTGCCACCACCATGCTTGACTGTAGGGATGGTATTCTTGGGGTCGTATGCAGTGCCATCCAGTCTCCAAACGTCACGTGTGTGGTTGGCACCAAATATCTCTATCTTGGTCTCATCAGACCATAGAACCTTGAACCAGTCTGTCTCAGAGTCCTCCAAGTGATCATGAGCAAACTGTAGACGAGCCTTGACGTGACGCTTTGAAAGTAAAGGTACCTTACGGGCTCGTCTGGAACGGAGACCATTGCGGTGGAGTACGTTACTTATGGTATTGACTGAAGCCAATGTCCCCACTGCCATGAGATCTTCCCGGAGCTCCTTCCTTGTTGTCCTTGGGTTAGCCTTGACTCTTCGGACAAGCCTGGCCTCGGCACAGGAGGAAACTTTCAAAGGCTGTCCAGGCCATGGAAGGCTAACAGTAGTTTCATAAGCCTTCCACTTCTGGATGATGCTCCCAACAGTGGAGACAGGTAGGCCCAACTCCTTGGAAAGGGTTTTGTACCCTTGCCAGCCTTGTGACCCTCCACGATCTTGTCTCTGATGGCCTTGGAATGCTCCTTTGTTTTTCCCATGTTGACCATGTATGAGTGCTGTTCACAAGTTTGGGGAGGGTCTTAAATAGTCAGAAAAGGCTGGCAAAAGAGATAATTAATCCACACATGTGAAGCTCATTGTTCTTTGTGCCTGAACTACTTCTTAATACTTTAGGGGGACCAAACAGAATTCTGGTGGTTTGAGGGGTTGAATAATAAATGAACCTCTGAATTAACTTTTAACGCTTTAAAAAAAAAAAAAAAAACTTTTTTTGTGGAACTGCATTTCCCACTTCCAGGCTGATCTACAGTCCAAATGTCACAATGCCAAGTTAATTTCACATGTGTCAACCAGCTAAATCTGCAGGGGGTTGAATACTACTTGTAGGCACTGTAGATGCAAAACCAATATGTGGGCGCAGGGTCGGACTGGGGTGTCTGGGGCCCACCAGGGAAATTGACTCCAGGGGCCCACTCACCCGCTATATGCAAATACCTGTTAGCCGTTATACCCATTCTAGCGGTTACTCCTGCACATCACTCTGCGCTCACCATTACTGCGATGTACCATTACTGTAGTGTACATTAACGGGATACTTTGGTGAAAACAAGTTACCAACAATCGTCAGGTTCAGCAGGTGATCGCTTAGTTATTGGTGGAATCCGACCAATCAAAACCACATCGTCGGAAGAATGTGGCACTTTTACCCCTTTTATTAACTGCAGCGGCCGGTAATGATGTGACCGCGGCTCCATTCATTATCATTGGAGCTCCCAGAAAAAGGCAAACACAGCGCTCACAGCCACTGAGGGAGTGAAGGGATCATGGGCGAGCTGTCCATCACCTCCAGTCTAATGGGGACAAAACAAACCTATGACTAAGGACTGTCTTTAAGGACATTGATGTAAATGTGCTTTTTAATACTTTTCTAATATAATGAATTTTTAAGGATCTAGATCTCAGGACTCTATGCTGGATATTTTTCTATTTTTTGGACACATAATGGGGATAAAAGCTGCACATTCAGCAGTCGCACCCTCACCAACTAATACCTTATCACATCCTTAGGCCATGTGCACACACTGAGTATTTGGTGAGTCTTTTACCTCGGTATTTGTAAGACAAAACCAGGAGTGGAGCAATCAGAGGTAATATGTTCTGCATTTCTCACCATCTCCTGCTTCTGTCTTATAAATACTGAAGTGAAAATCTCACCAAATACTCACTGTGTGAACGTGGCCTTAGACCAGATAATTACTTGCTTTCTCTGGAGAACCTCTGTAAGTGCATTTTGCTGCTGCTGTGTCACAGGACAGGAAGGGGTTAAGCAACCAAGTTTTTAATATCTACTGGAAATAAAGAATTTTCCCCTTATTGATATCAGAACAAAACTAATAATCAACCACAATCCACTATACCAAGACCAGTAATACCACATATAAAGGAGACATACCACCACACTGTGATCAGAGCACATATTACTACTAAACTGTGATCAAATACTACCACGTGCAAGGTATAAATACTGCCACACCATGATAAGACCACATATAACCGACATATTGTAATTGAATAATTCCACATTCAAGGGACAAATACACAACGCCATGACCAGAGCACATAATGCTACTACATAGTGACCAATAAAATCCAGTCAACCCATAGAAGCATCACCCAGCTCAAAATGGTTTGCCGTCGTCTGCTCCTTCCCCTCTCCTCTTACCTGATAAACCACAAGTTTGGTGCCAGACCCACTACTACATGTCAATACTCTGTGGTGCCCAGCTGTTTCTTCTTCAGTGTGAAAAGTGACCAATAATACTACAATAATGAAGATTAAAAAAAGCTCTGTATATTTGGTCAGTGTAAATACAGTGATTATCAGTGACATTATATACAGAAACTCTGTATAGAGTGTCAGTGTACAGGTGATGCAGAGAACACCAGTGACAATATACACAGGAGCTCTGTATATAGTGCCAGTGTACAGGTGATGCAGAGATCCCCAGTGACATTACACACAGGAGCTCAGTATATAGTGTCAGTGTACAGGTGATGCAGAGATCCCCAGTGACATTATACACAGGAGCTCAGTATATAGCGTCAGTGTACAGGTGATGCAGAGATCCCCAGTGACATTATACACAGGAGCTCTGTATATAGTGTATAGTGTGCGTGGATAGGTAATACACCTACTCACCAGAGATGTATCTTGGTGAAGTCATTCATCTTCAGGTTGCTTCTTCCCCTGTCACAGACAAATATCACGTCTTCTAGCCAGGACTCATCTCTGCAGAAAATAACACAGTTAGGCTGCTTTCACACAGCGTTTTTGTGCTGTCCGAGGGGATCAGACTTTTTGCTGCTCCCCTCGGACAGCATCGGATCCAAACTGATGACTGCAATCGGATGCCAAATAGGCATCCGACCCGATATTTTGCAGCATCAGCTGGATCCTGTCCCTGCTCCTCCTGTCATCTCGTCCCCCTTCTCTCTCCCTCCTGTCACCTTTGTCCCCCTGTGTCTCCCCTCCTTGTCCCCCTCTGTCTCCCCTCTTTGCACCCCCTCTTTATCCCCCTCTGTCTCCCCTGTGTCTCCCCTCTTTGTCCCCCTGTGTCTCCCCTCTTTGTCCCCCTGTGTCTCCCCTGTGTCTCCCCTCTTTGTCCCCCTGTGTCTCCCCTGTGTCTCCCCTCTTTGTCCCCCTGTGTCTCCCCTGTGTCTCCCCTCTTTGTCCCCCTGTGTCTCCCCTCTTTGTCCCCTTGTGTCTCCCCTGTGTCTCCCCGGTGTCTCCCCTCTTTGTGCCCCTCTATCTCCCCCCTCTTTGCTCCCCTGTTTGCAGACCTTAAAAAATAAAAAAATCTTCATTCTCACCTCTCCGCGACACCCGCGGCGCTTCCAGCTTCTTCTGATCAACAGGACCTGGCGTGATGTCACAGTCACATGACCGGTTACCGCGGTAACCGGCCATGTGACTCAACTGTGACGTCAGGCCAGGTCCTAAAGGCACAGAGCGCAGGAGGCATCGCTGGATCGTGGAGAGGTGAGAATGAAGTTTTTTTTATTTTTAACCCTTTATTTTCAGGAGATGTCACTTCTGCAATGTATGAATATACATTGCAGAAGTGATATTACATGGCACAGAGCGGTGTTAGTGTACTGAGCATGCTCAGTACACTAACATCGGGTCCGAGGAACGCTCAGCTGTTTCCTCGGATCCTCGCTCCATAGGCCCCATGTTATTTGGCGCGGATCATGTCGGATCCAATTCGGTCCGATCTGACCCGCTGTGCCAAAAATCGCAGCAGGCTGCGATTTTGGGCACAGCAAAAAAACGGCCAGGATCGCATCCGACAAAAATCGGATGCCAATAAGGCCAAATCCGATGTGATCCGTGCCCATAGGATAACATAGGGCCAAAATCTGATCCGTGGCTGTCAGTTTTACAACGGACAGCCACGGATCACAAAAAAACGCTGTGTGAAAGCACCCTTATCTACTGTATAAAACTGATCACTTCCATAGCACATTCCACACTTTTCCCAAGATTTTTACACTACATCAAACGACCAAAAAAGCGACATCGTGCCGCCTCGCACAGTAACAAGGCCTCCCTTTGGTTCACCTCATGGAAAAGTAAATTATATTACAGCAGTAATAATGTCGCCTGATTGGCCCCTACAGTAAATATGTCCCCACTTCCCACCGTAAACCAATAATGTAAGTTCCTCATTCTGGCCCCCATATAGTAATAACGTCTTGGGCCCCCATGTTCCCCCATTCTAGGTCTCCCGCTCTCCTCCTCCTCTGTCCCCGTTCTCCTGTGTCCCCTGCTCTCCTCCTCCTCTGTCCCCTGCTCTCCTTCTCCTGTCCCCCGCTCTCCTCCTGTGTCCCCCACTCTCCTCCTACTCTGTCCCCAGTTCTCCTGTGATCCCCACTCTCTTCCTCCTGTGTCCCCGCTCTCCTGTCTCCCACACTCTCCTCCTCTGTCTCCCTGCATCCCTCGTTTTGCTCCTCCTCTATCCCCCGTCCTCCTGTGTCCCCCGCTCTCCTTCTCCTCTGTCCCCTTTTTCTGTCTCCCCCGCTTTCCTCCTCCTGTGTCCCCCGGCGCTTTCCTCCTCTCACCTCTCTACTTCTCTTCTGTGAGTATTCAGCAACAGTGTGTCCTCACTTTCTGGATGAGCGGCCAGGAATAGACACACAGCGGGAGACTAAGGAAGCTGCCACCAGACTCTCCGGACCTCCAGAAGCTCACGGCTCCGTCCTGAGATGCAGCATGTTACGCAGCAGCCGCGGGGGTTTCAAAGCTGCCGCGCCACTGCGCCTTCCTGTCCTAAGGCAGCAGGAATCAACCGCCTGGGGACCGGCCTGGCAGAGTGCTATGCAGAGACATGGATGTGCGTCCTAGGGATGCACATCCATGTAAAGCAGTCGCAGGGGTCGGCGGACGCCGGTTCCCTGTACTTCCGGGCCTGGTCGCACTTGCGACCTCTGCGACCGTGGGTGGTACGCCACTGTATGTATAATCCTCCTCCTGGAATATGCCTTTATCCTGGTATGTATGGTCCTCCATTATAGTAAAATGTAGCCTCACAGTCCTCCATATATAATATAATGCAGCCTCACAGCCCTCCATAAAGTATAATGCAGCGTCCCAGCCCTCCATATAGTATAAAGCTGCATCACAGCTCTTTATATAATTTAATGCAGCCTCACAGCCCTTCACATAATATAATGCAGCGTCACAGCCCTTCATATAGTATAATGCAATAATGCAGCCTCATAACCCTCCATATAGCATATATCCTCCCAACACACATACACACACACACACTCAGGGACACATATGCACACACAGGGACACGAACACGCACACAGGGACAAAGACGCGCACACAGGGACACGGACCGCACACACCGGGACACACAAACACCGGGACACACACACACAGGGACACACACACACAGGGACACACACATAGGGACACACACACACAGTGACACACACAGGGACACTACTCACCGGTCCACCCTACCGGCGCCTCTCTCAGCCTGCAGAAGCTCGGAGGAGCCAGGACAGCAACACCGTACACTAACGGCATCTGAGGCAAGGAGATGACTGCGGTGCCGCTGTGTTGGCCAATCACATGCCACGAGCCGCCTGGCAGCCAATCACAGACCAGTAGCTGAGGTCGTGCGCCGACTGGCCTTTGATTGGCCAGGACAGTAGCGGGGGCAGCGAGAGAACGGTGCTGCCGGACTTTATACATCTGGCGGCTGGGGACATGGATGTGCGTCCTCAGGGATACACATCCATGTAAAGCGGATGCCGCCAGGGGTCGGCGGGCCCCTGTACCTTCAGGCCTGGTCGCAGCTGTGACCGTGGATGTTACGCCACTGGGGAGGGTGCACACAGTATAGGGGGTACAGTATATGGGGTGGGCATGCACAGTATGGGGGCACAAAGTATATGGGGAGGGCACAGTATGGGGGGCACACAGTATAGTGGGAGGGGGCACACAATTTAGGGGGGTACAGTATATGGAGATAGAACACAGTATATGGGGCAGGGGCACAGAACACTGTCTCTGACCTGTTACAGGATCTGTAAGTTCCTCCTGGTGATCAGCATGCAGCGGTTGGCCAGCCCCCAGCACCCACACCTGCTCCACCGTGCACACCACCAGCCGCTTCAGCTTGGTACCGCCATCCCCCCCACCAGGTGCTTCAGCGGCAGACATTAGCTTCTGCCTGTCTGTGCACCTCCAACATCCGGCACTCACTGCCGCCCCCGGGAGCCGGGCTGTACTTGCCCAGCAGCGCTCAGCACTACAGGAGGAGGCGCGGACACTGCCCTGCTCTCGGCTGGAGATAACAAGCAGCTGCCGCTGCTGCCTCACAGTGTGAGGGCCAGAGTGTAAGTGTAAGGAGCACAATGCCCGGACTGATCTAACAGATAGACCTAACCTGGTCTAATCTTCATAGGTCTAGATGCAATACATGAGGCTGCTGAGCATCACATCCCAAGCATCACACACACACACATCACTCTCACACCACACGCATGACTCACACACCCCACGTATCACATACATCACATGCATCACTCACACACCACACAAATTACATGCATCTTTCTAACTGATGCATCACTCACACACACCCCACACATCACTCACACACCCCAAGCATCACACACACACACAACTCACACACATTACACACATCTCTCTAACTGACACATGACACACACCACACGCATCACTCACGCCACATGCATGACTCACACCCACCATGCATCACTCTAACACATTACACACACCCCATGCATCACTCACACACCACGCACATCACATGCACTCTGACGCATCACTCACACACCACACGCATCAATCACACACACCCCATGCATCATACACATCACACACACCCCACACATCACAAGCATCACTCACACACCCCATGCATCACACGCATCACTCACACACACACCACATGCATCAGTCATACACATTACATGCATCACTCTAACTGACGCATCACTCACACACACCACGCATCACACGCATCACTATAACACACGCATCGCACACCACACGCATCACTCACACACATTACACGCTTCTCTCTAACTGACGCATGACTCACACACCACACGCATCACTCACGCCACATGCATGACTCACAGCCCCCATGCATCACTCTAACACATGACACACACCCCATACATCACATGCATCACTCACACACCATGCACATCACATGCACTCTAACTGACGCATCACTCACACACCACATGTATCACTCTCAAGCCACATGCATGACTCACACACACCCCATGTATCACTCACACACATTACACACATCACTCTAACTGATGCATCACTCACACACCTCATGCATTACTCTCATGCCACATGCATGACTCACACACACCCCACACATCACTCACACATACCCCATGCATCACACACATCACTCACACAGATCACACACGACTCCCACACCCCACGCATCACACATCACATGCATCGCTCACACACCACACACACTCTGACGCATCACTCACACACCACACGCATCACCCTCAGGCCATATGCATCACTCACATGCATTACTCACACACATGCATTATTCTCACACACCACACACATGACTCACACTCACATCACTGTTACTCATGCATCCCACACACACACATACCATCATACACACATGACACATACATACAAGATATATGTATGAATACATATATACTCACTCTCTTCATATTTCCAGGGCATCAAATGGCAGTACAGTAGTGGGGGAGAAGTTGGGATCATCAGCAGAGGCTTGTACACGCAGGAGGCATCCTTCTCCCCCCTCCTCCTGGGCCAGCTGGGCAGCTAGTGAGATTACAGGAGGGAGGGGGCTCCAGTGGCTGCTCTCCTCTCCCCTCTTCTCAGGGCACACTGCCTTGTGTTTCTCCCCCTCCCGCACAGACTTGGCCCCGCCCACCTCCTGCTACTGAATGACGTCCCCCTTCCCTCACTGATGCTGGGCACTCACTGCAGCCAGTGCAGAATAATGGAGGGAATCCTTGGCCACAGCTGGGGTGAGGGAGAGCAGAGTGCGGGAGGAACACAGAGCCGTGCAGGGCAGGAGGAACACAGAGCCGTGCAGCACAGGAGGAACACAGAGCCGTGCAGGGCAGGAGGAACACAGAGCCGTGCAGGGCAGGAGTAACACAGAGCCGTGCAGGGCAGGAGTAACACAGAGCCGTGCAGGGCAGGAGGAACACAGAGCCGTGCAGGGCAGGAGTAACACAGAGCCGTGCAGCACAGGAGGAACACAGAGCCGTGCAGGGCAGGAGGAACACAGAGCCGTGCAGCACAGGAGGAACACAGAGCCGTGCAGGGCAGGAGGAACACAGAGCCGTGCAGGGCAGGAGTAACACAGAGCCGTGCAGGGCAGGAGGAACACAGAGCCGTGCAGGGCAGGGCAGTGCCAGCAATCCCCGCATTTGTGCACCAGAGTCACAAAACTTTATTCAATAAAAAAAGGACACATTTACTACACATTGAGCACAGCACTAATGGGCCGCCCCGAACAGTGCCTAGCACTGTGACACACGGAGCTAAACTGTATAGGGGGCGTGGCCGGCAGCTACTCTCTGCTGTGCGGGAAATGTAACCTCCCGGCCGGGACAGCGGGAGAACAACTGAAAATTGTCACGCTGGATCCGGGACACTTGGGAGGTATGGATGTACGTCCTTGGAGACGCACACATCCATGTGAAGCGGGGGCCCGGCGCTGGTATTAGCGATCAGTATGCTACCGCTGCTCCAGGGGGACCCGTTCGGGGGCGGGGCTAAGGGGGCGGGGCCACAATGCCTGGGGGCCCACCATCACTTTTAACCGGTTACCCGGCAGCCCAGACCGAGCCTAAGTGGGCGTCATTCCAGATGACTGGATGCCCAATGTGCGGCCCAACACAAGGGAAACAACAGGAAAGACACTGGCAATAAGGAGAGTGCAGAAGGGTTACCTCCTGACACTCACCTGAGGTTGGACCCTGCACTCCCTAACATCCCTTTTCAGGTCCTTTCCCCATCGCAATCACATGCCTAAGCCCTCTTTCACCCTAAATCTGCCCAGGTTAGAGCACAGGCCATCAAGGATGCTAGCCTCACCTCTACATAAATACAGTATGAGGAAGGGAGACAGATGGGGGAAAATAAACACAAAAAGAATAAAGTTCAGAACTCCTCAATAGCAACAAGACCCGAGAGCTGCAATAGTAACAACTCCAACTTCATCTAGAGACAGGCTCCTTCCCAATTGGTCATCAAAGAATGAGACTATCACCAGCAGCAGCTGACCAGACATGTGACTCTTTATAGCTAAAAGGCTGCACCAGACATGAAAGGGTCCTTAACAATTTATATACATTTAAATACAAGTTACGGACCTCATCCATTGCAACCTTCAGGTCCCAGACTTTTCAAAGGTCTCCTTAGGGTGGGGGACCCTTGTGACCTTGAGAAGGTCGACTGAACTGTTTGGTCACACCAAGGGTGCACTGAGTGCTTCTTTTTTATTTCTATGCAAACACACATCTTTACGTCTCAAATGAAGACTTGTGGTCATGAGGGATAGTATTGTAGCTGTATTATTCTTCCAACATGTTACTGGAATCATTTATTATAGAAGGAAAGCTTTGGTGAAGTAGAAATGTTATTTCTTTCCTGCAGTTTAATACTTGAGTCCTTTGTTTCATCAATTTAGCAGCTTCATGATCAAGGACGTAGAGGTGCGCTCTTGGTCGTGTCCATCCCTTTAATGTGAGTTCATGCACTGAACTCTCATCATTCCCTGCACAGGTCAGCTGATCTGACCAGCCAACATGTGCAGCTAACAGTTGGGAGAAGATCTTCGGTCTCCTCGCACCTGTTAACCCATTAGATCGTGCTGTCAAACTCTGACAGCACAATCTAACAGTCCACAGCAAAGATCGCGCTATTCCCCGCCGCAATCGAAGGGGTGCCAATGTGTTACCATGGCAGTGAAGGGTCAGATGAGGACCCCTGTTGCTGTCATGACTTCCTTTCTGTGAACGCTTGCTGAGCGCTGGCGTTCACAAGACTTTGTCATTTCTGCAGCACAAAGCCGTGCTAATGAACGGCTCTGTACCGGACAAGCAATCAGACACTAAAGTGTAGAGGTGACCTAAGGGGCCAAGTTAACTAAAGGAAAAGTAAAAAGAAAAGTTTTTAAAATATGAAAAAAATTTAAAAAACATAACAAGTTCAAATAACTCTCGTTTTGTTGCGTTGAAAGTAAATTAAAATAAAACACACACATTTGGTATCGGCCACATTCAAAAGTGACCAATTTATCAAAATATAAAATCAATTAATCTGATCAGTAAATAGTGTAATGAAAAATAAAGTCAAAACAACATTGCAATAAAATGCAATACTGGGTGATAAAACATTGCATCTACCCAAAATTGGCATCATTAGAAATGTCAGTTCAAGACACAAAAAATAAGCTAACACACAGCCCCAGACCCCCGAAAAATGAAAACGCTACAGATCATGGAAAATTGTGACAAAAGCGCAATTTTTTTCTTTTTTTTACAAAGTTCAGATTTTTTTCAACACTTAGATAAAAGTAAAAGTATACATGTTTGGTATCTACATACTCATACCGACCAAGGGAATCATACTGACAGGTCAGTTTTAGTAGTGAAAATTGTGAATAAAAACAAAAACCATTGTGGAATTTTACTTTTTTTGCAATTTCAGCGCACTTGGAATTCTTTTCCTATTTTCCAGTGCACTATATGGCAAAATAAAATATGTCATTCAAAATTACAACTTGTCCTGCAAAAAACAAGGCCCCATATGTCTACAGTATATTGAAGGAAAAAAAAAAAAGTTATGGCTCTTGGAATAAGGGGAGGAAAAATTAAATGAAAAATGGCAAATCGTCTGGAGTGAAGGGGTTAACACCCGTCATACACCTTTTTTTAAAACACCTTTACTTATTGACCTTATTCAAATTTAGAGTATATTTAATGTCTCTTCCACTTGGCTCATCATTGGAATGTGATGATTGAAATGTAGTTAAAGGTTCTAGTACAGAGTCTTCAAAGACGTTGTCAATGTTTTTCCAATCGATATCACAATTAATCATGATGATTAGTGTTCAGTGCTGAGGTAGGGACAAAAAGTAATAATTGTGCACTTTGTGCCAATAACTGGGACCCCTAAATATTTCAATCATGAGAAATCCATCCATTAACTCCAGCAAGGAGCATGTAGGGGTATGTAGATACACTGGGAAATCAAAACTACAGCCCCGACATGTCACACAGGGGGAGGAACACATGATTCTTCCTCCCCCTGTGTGGCATCACAGCCCCGACACCACTGGGCTCCTCCCAGCTCTTTCTGTGTCCGGATCCATCAAAATCACGGATCCAGACACAGAAATGGCATCTGGAGGTACACATCCGGGCCTGTCCGTTCCTATCATTGGGCTTCTGCAAAAAACAGGATCCCTATGGACAGGAAAAAATCATGGTGTGAAAGGGGTCTAAAACATAAATTAACTGTGGTTTATCACATCTTCGGAAAGCTGAGTTCAATTTCCCTAACCTCAGCCAGGCCTGATTACTGCCACACCTGTTCTCAATCAAAAATCACTCAAATAGGACCTGCCTGACGAAGTTAAGTAGACCAAATGATCCTCTAACCTAGAAATCATGGAGAAATTCTGGAACAAATGAGAAACAAAGTAATTGAGATCTATCAGTCTGGAAAAGGTTATAAAGCCATTTCTAAAGCTTTTGGACTCTAGCAAACCACAGTGTAAGTCATTATTCACAAACTGCAAAAACATGGAACAGTGGTGAACCTTCCCAGGAGTGGCCAGCCAAGAAAAATTACCCCAAAGGTGCCGCGGTGACCCATCCAAGAGGTCACAAAAGACCCCAACACCCAAAGAACTGCAGGCCTCACTTGCCTCAATTAAAGTCAGTATTCATGACTTCACCATAAGAAAGAGACTCTGAAAAAATGGCCACATAGCAGAGACCTAAGATGTAAGCCACTGCTGGGCAAAAAGAACATAAAGGCTTGTCTCAGTTTTGCCAGAAAACATCTTGATGATCCCGAGACATTTGGGAGACTGTGGACTGACAAGACAACAGTTGAACTATTTGAAAGTTGTATGTCCCACTACATCTGGCGTAGAAGGATCACAGAATTTCAGAAAAGGAGCATCATATCAACAGTAAAATATGGTGGTGGTAGTGTGATGGTCTGGGGCCATATTGCTACTTCAGGACCTGGAAGACGCTGTGGTAAATGGAACCATGAATTCTGCTGTCTACCAAAAAATCCTGAAGTAGAATGTCCGGTCATCTGTTCGTGACCTCAAGGTGAAGCATACTTGGGTTATGCAGCAGGAGAAAGCCAAAACACACCAGGAAGTCCACCTCTGAATGGCTTAAGAAAAACAAAATTAAGACTTTGGAGTGGCCGAGTCAAAGTCTTGACCTTAATCCAATTGAGATGCTGTGGTATGACCTTGTAAAGGCAGTTCATACTCGGAAACCCTCCATTATGGCTAAATTACAGCAATTTTGCAAAGCTGAGTGGCCAAAATTCCTCCAGAGCGTTCGTTGTAAAAGACTCATTGCCAGTTATCACAAACACTTGATTGCAGTTCCCACTGCTAGGGGTCCAACCAGTTATTAGGTTTAGGGAGCAATCATTTTTCACACAGGGCCCTATAGGTTTGGATTTTTTTTCACTTAATAATAAAGACCTTCATTTATAAACTGTGTTTTTTACTTGTGCTATCTTTGTTTTATATTAGAAATTTGGTGATCTGAAATACTTAACTATGAGAAACAACATGCAAAATAATAAGAAATAAGGAAGGGGACAAACACATTCTAATACCCCTGTATAATTAGGGCATATATTATTGAAATACCATTAATAAGTCAGATGAAAATACCCTTTTAAGTTTTGCGGATGTTTTGAATCTGAAAACATGGCCATTGGATCAGGAAAGCTTATGTGCCTCCTTAATGTAAATACAGATGAAGGCTGCTAACTGCTAAGCTTCGATTCCCAATCCCCTCGGCCCTCCCTCTCTATCACCCAACCCCCCTCAACCAAAAGTAACTTCCCCTCCATGACTGAAGTGCGCATCTCCTCCCTTCTAGCATGATCACACCTCATCACTTGTGCCCTCTCCCCTCCCATCTCATCCCTAACCTCACCACTGTCCTTATCCCTGCCCTAACCCATCTCTTCAACATATCACTTACAACCGGCGTATTCCCCTCATCCTTCAAACATGCCTTCATCACACCCATCCTCAAAAAACCCTCCTTCGACCCCACAACAGTCTCCAACTATCGTCCCATATCTCTCCTCCCCTTTGCCTCAAAGTTGCTTGAGCAACATGTCTACTCCGAACTGTCCTCCCATCTCTCCTCGTGCTCCCTCTTTGACCGCCTGCAATCCAGTTTCCGAGCCCACCACTCCACCGAAACAGCCCTAACCAAAGTCACCAACGACCTAATGACCACCAAGAGCAAGCGACACTACTCCAACCTTTCTCTCCTCGACCTCTCTGCTGCTTTGGACACAGTCAACTACTCCCTCCTGCTTCAAATTCTAGAATCCCTTGGCATCACTGACCTGGCCCTCTCCTGGATCTCCTTGTACCTAACAGACCGGACCATCAACGTCACCCACTCCCACACCTCCTTCTCACCCTACCCCTATCTGTTGGAGTTCCCCAAGGCTCAGTCCTGGGACCCTTACTCTTCTCCATCTACACCCTCGGCCTAGGCCAACTCATCGAGTCCCACGGCCTCCAATACCACCTCTATGCCGACGACACCCAGCTCTACCTCTCCGGCCCTGACATCACCTCCCTGCTATCCAAAATCCCACACTGCCTGTCTGCCATCTCATCCTTCTTCTCCGCTCATTTCCTCAAACTCAACATGGATAAAACCGAGTTCATCATCTTCCCCCCAAGTCACTATTCCCCTCTACCCGACCTAACCATCACTGTCAACGACTGCACACTCTCACCTGTCCCCCATGCCAAGTGCCTCAGTGTAATCCTTGACTCTGCCCTCTCCTTCAAGCCACACATCGAGGCCCTCGCCACCTTCTGCCACCTCCAGCTTAAAAACATGTCACGTATCCGCTCCTTCCTTGACCATGACACTGCCAAAACGCTTGTCCACGCCCTCATTATCTCCTGCCTCGACTACTGCAACCTCCTGTTCACCGGCCTCCCAGCTTCCTCCCTTGCACCCCTCCGAACCATCCTCAATTCCGCTGCCCGACTCATCCACCCGCCCCATTACTCCCCCGTCTCCCCCCTCTGCCAAGCCCTCCACTGGCTCCCTACTTCCCAGAGATCTCAGTTCAAAACCCTATCCCTGACATACAAGGCCATCCTCAACCTGTCCCCTTCATACATCTCTGACCTGGTCTCCCGATACCGCCCCTCATGCAATCTGCGCTCCTCTCAAGAAGTCATTCTCTTCTCCCCCAGCATCTCCACCTCCCACAACCGCATACAAGACTTCTCTCGTGCATCCTCCATACTCTGGAACTCTCTTCCACACCACATTAGACACTCCTCTACCCTGGGAACCTTCAAGTGAAACCTGAAGACCCACCTCTTCTTTCAAGCTTATAACCCACACTGTGACCTAATCCGCTGCACCATCTCACCTGTCCCCCTCCTTCTGTCTCCCATCCATCCCCTGTAGACTGTGTGCCCTTGACAGGATCTCTGCCCTAATGTACCTGTATGATTTATTCGTCGTTATTTATGTTCTCGTCCTTGTTCTGCCCTTACACATGGAAAGCGCCATGGAACCAATGGCGCTATATAAAGAAATAATAATAATAACTGGTCTTTTAACAGTATTTAAAGATAGAGAGAAAAGATTGGAAAAATGCTTTCAATTCGAAAACATATATAGGTGACACAATTCCTTTACAGGAAGCTGAGAAAGCTGATCTTCAAAGAATCAAATATGGGTTTTCTTAATTAGGGTACGTTTCCACCATCAGTGTTTGCAGCGATTTGGAGTGTGTTTTCGCTATGTCCAAACCTCTACGTTGTACAGCAAAGTGGATGGGATTTAGAGAACTCCAGTGTACACTGTGCCTATTTTGTCTACAGCCTAAAATGACCTGTGGGGCAGTTCCCGAGCCGCAGCATGTCAAGTTATTGCTGCGGAGTCAGATGTGATCTCGGTGGGTGAATGCAGGGAAAAGCCGCCGCACCCCGAACACTGACCGTGGACCCAGGGTGGCTGTGTTCACCTGAGGCGATCACTAGCTTTCCCGCAGGAGAGGAGACGCAGTGTCTCTGGATCGTCTGGACATAGCCCTACTGTTCTTGAAACTTACTGTTACATTGAATTTCAGAAAATCATTGCAATCTGTTAAAAATCATCCTATACTCAAATTTGTAATTCATGTTTACTTTTAGTTGCGAATTGCAAAAAGTTAAGATATTTTATCGAATAACACTAAAAATCTCTTATCATAGACTGCAACTGTGTATGTTATTGAGTATTATACCTATCACCCATTCCCTATTGATGCTATTAATTTTATACTTTTTTCTTTACTATTACTAGTTCATCTCAATGAATTAGAATATCATCAAACAGTTACCGTAATTTATTTCAGTAATTCAATACATAAAGTGAAACACATATATTATATAGAGTCATTACACACAGAGTGATCTCAAATGTTTATTTCTGTAAATGTTGATGATTGTGGCTTACAGCCAATGAAAAGCCAAAGGTCATTATCTCGGAAAATTACAGTAAGGGGGATGAAGGGTTAAAATAAACTGCACTTCCGTATTCCATGAGACATCAAAGGGTGAATATAATATTGATTTATTAGTCTTCTTGTTTCATGGCTCCCAGAAACGCCCTAAAACATGGCAATATATTGAATTTGATGATATTCTAATTCTTTGAGATGCACTAGTATTATCTTGATAAACTTTTCGTTTGTACAATCGCAAGTAGCGTGCACTAAACACAGCTGGTTACACTTCTAATTGCAGACTTAGGAGGACTTTCAGTAGCCTTAGCCAGGAGTGGATGCAGAACGGCGAAACCACAATAGGAGGATTTATACTTTTATCCTTTTTTGTATCCAATCCTGTATGTGTGAATTCATGCTAAAGATGGTTTGTTAGCAGAAACAGTGTGCACCTGGACTGTCCCTCAATCTAGCGGTCCCTAGGCTATCCTTACCCCAAAGATTACCTCTGTAGGTATGGATGCCTGGATCTCATACCATGCTTGGCTCCTGGATGCGACTCATCTAGATGAATCCCTCCCAAGGAAGTAAAGGAACAGGAGAGCAAGGAAACATACAGCAAACCCAGGCAAGGCAGCAGATATAAAAGGACTCCAGGGACTTCTCCAGAAAATAGCTTCGCTGCTGTGTATGAATGACACCACTGCCACACAGAAGCGAGCTCCACCCCCCCAAGGGCTAAATACATATTATTGGCATGGAGAGGCCAGAGATGGGTAGATATAGCAGAAGTAGTAGACAAACAAAAGCTGCAGCTGTAATGAAAGCCAAGAGAATACTCAGCAAGCAGGAAAGAGGTCCTTACCCCTTCAGCATAGAGGAGAACGTACATCAGTAAAAACAGCACCCAAGCGAGCTCTACAGGAGGCCTGGGATCAATTAAACGCTGAGACCTCCTGACTCCAGGTCCCAGAGGTGACATCTGGATGTGGCACACTCATGACAATTCCATGTGTCCTTAGATCCCAATGAAATGAGACGTGAGACTGATCCAGGAGATCACAATTCTGTGAAAAACTGTACTTAGAAAATAAAATGGATTGAGGATGATATAAGGGAATGTCAGTGATCATCAGCCACGTACATGCCCAATGTATTATATTCTTAGTTGATAGAAAAGTGTTATTGGAAGTCCAGAATTTTTGTTTGTATATTGGTTTAATGCAGTTTTTTATTGCCTTTATACCAACACCCTATAGAATAAACTTGCGGTAAGTAAAAATATATAACAAATAATAATAATAGTTCTAACATTATAATAATATCAGAGTCTTTTATCATATACCATATTAGAGATCTCTTACTAAGACATGAATTTGTTGCCAAAAGGTTCCCTCACATCTAGCTTCTTTCCAAGCTTGTTAAGAGTTAGCACGAGTTTCGAGTATCGGCCCATTTTCCTAGTAAAACGTATAAACAAGATAAATGTTTTTTAATAATGCAGTCTCTTTCTAGCGGCATCTAACCAGGGCTCAATTCAGATCAATAACCAAAGAAGCATTTCAAGGAGCAGTGTAATCATTACAGTTTCTTCCTGTGTCAAGTGTTTTAGAAGCACAGTGGATTAATCCGGACACATGGTAAATCAAAAGCATTGATCCTATCAACACAATGCTTGTTACTTTTACTCATTACAAATGAGTTACAATTCTATCAATTCAGTTACAAGTCCAATATGATCTTCCACCAGAGTCTATGTCATTATTTCTGTAGCCTACACGGTCATTTCAAACAGAAAGGAAGTGTTGGAAATACACAAATAATTTGTTTCTTACAAGAAAAACCCACTGTGTAATAGTATGTCTAGTGCAGGGTCGAAGGGGAAATATAGAAATGTTACAAAACCTACAGAAGGTGATGTGGACCCTCCGGGTTACGCTAGTTTCACACTAGCATTTGGGATGCATCCGTCTTTGTGTAGAGACGCAGATGGATGCCAGAAAGGGTGCAGACGGTTATGGGCAAAGCGGTTTTTATGCGGATCCGCGTGAATGAAAAATCTCCATGGAAAACAGGGAAGTAATGTCCGGGGACGAGAGAGATTGATTTACATATTGGGCCATCGGTCTCCCCCGCTTCCATACGGATTGCAATGTGGCACCATTCAAATCTATGCATTGTTTGGCCGCATCAGGATGAATCTCTTGTTTTCATGTAGCCTCTGACGCCCAAAAATCGCTGCATGTTGCATCCCATGTCCACATAAGAAAGACGCAGCACAACGCAAACGGATGGCTACATAACCACCCTGCGTCCTCATCTTAAACATATGGAGGATTAAGAACCAAAATAGTGTATGCAGGTGCCAGAGAGAGGTCAAGCAGAAGAATCCTCCTGCTTGGCTTCTCTCTGGCGCCTGCATACACTATTCTTGTTCTTTATCCTCCATATCATCTTCCCATTACAAGGGATTAGTGGCAGAGCTGCGTAAGAGGAGACCGGATGGAGAGGAGGCCTGAAGGACCTTAACTTACAATACCTGCGGTGATATCACCGTCACATGATCCACATCCTTCCTTGAAACGCTGTGCCCGCTTGCTTTGCGGCAAAACACCACAGGCTAGAGAACCTGGTTGTATGGGCAGTACAACCAGGAAAGGATAGTGTGCTAATCGGCTCCCCCACCCATCCCACTAGACCACCGGTTATCACACATTGGAGCGCCTATCCTGTTTTTTCATTCTCTCATGTTAAACATAGGGACACAGGGTGGATCCGTAGGCTGGCACACAGAGATCAGTTCTGGGCAGAACGGGCAGGTAGTTAGCAACTACCTGACGTTTAGTATTTAGGCACATAAAATAAAACAGTCTCAGATGATCTCTTAAGGATGAAATTTTAAAATATGTTCTCACGATAAATGTTAAATTACTATTACAAATATCAGAAACTGTAGTGTATCTTAGCCAAAGAAATGTGTTCACAACCTCCTGAACTCATAATTTATGTAAGAAAAACAGCTAAAATCCTTTTCGCTCAAGGGAAGCCAACGGCAGGCTCACTGAGGAATCAGATTACAGCTGCTTATTGAAATCTATGGAGAGGGGAAGGGTTAGCTGTGTTCCTTTGCAGCACTACGGTCCTGAGTTCAAATCCCATAATATACAACTTCTGTAAGGAGTATGTTCTCCCCGTGTTTGTGTAGAATTTCACAGAGTACTTTGGTTTCCTTATTACCAAGACATATTGATAGAGAATTTACATTGTGATGATGTCTGTAAGGCGCTGGGGAATTAATGGCGCTATCAGTGGTGTAACTTCAGGCCCAGGGGCCCCGATGCGAAAACTCTAACGGGGCCCCCGATTATTACAAATCTTTAATAGTATTAGTCTTTTTCTCTCGGCTAGAGGTACTTTTGGGGCCCCCCCCTAGGCTGCAGGGCCCGGGTGCGATCACAACCCCTGCACCTGTTGTAGTTACGCCCCTGGCGCTATATAAGCGAGCAGAAGGGTCATATAGTTACAAGAAATGGAGATATTCCTTATTTACACAAACATGACAGCTTAATACTAAAAGTCACCAAAAAATAAAGGTTTCCTTTTAGTGTAGGCAGTGTTCTAGAAAATGTAGATTTGGAAACAATACAAAAGCAGTTTATGTAAGAAAGACAAGTGTATATAATAAAAAAAGTTAAGATGCTGCAAAAGAAAATGACTTGCAAAGAGTAACAAATCAGCCTATAACATTTTCTGCATGGCTTAGCAACCGGGAAGACCGCTTTTGTACGTCAGAGATAACTGATATGGGCAATAAAACACAAAGATAGGAATCATCCTCCTGTACAGAAAAACATTTGTGAGTATCAGAGGTAATTACTGGAGAAAAGTTCCCTTTACCTTACAGGAACCTGATCTCTGTATGTATCTGCGCTTCTGGTGACAAAATTATCCTGCCGGACAATACGGTATATATTTTTAAAAAGTTCAGCCATCAATAGAATGTCTAAGATACTAATACCACAACCTGCTAAGGCCGATTTCACACCGCAGTGTGGTCAGGTACGGGGCTGTCCGGTGTGATTCGGACATGCCCCGGACCCGATTTGCAAACAGAACCGGAGGGGCAAATATGTCCTCCGGTCCGATTTGCAGCCGGATGCTGCTGATAGCAGCCGCAGCTGCTGTAATTTCAAGATCGCAGCTAGCTCCCCGCTAGCCGAGGTCCCAAAACCACAGCAGGGGACAGCCGGTGGTGCTGAAGTTTTGCAGCGCTCGCTGCTAAACTTCAGCCGCCGGTGTCCGGTTCCTGGATCCTCCCGGAACTGGGCAATCCGGCGCCATAGACCCCCATGTTAGGGAGCGCCGGATTGCCCCAGATCTGGGGGGATCCGAATTGGGCAGATTTTTCACCCTAGACACAAAAACGTAGCAAGCAATCCACCTGAAGAAGACGGATTACCGTGGAGACATGTTGTGGGATACGAAGGACGAATAAAGTTAAGTTATATATCCTAAGATTCCTGATCCTCCTTTAGCGCTCCTACAGACCGCTTTCTTGTGCTGCTTTCTGGGAGGAAAATCCGGCACATAGCTGCCATCCGGTTCCATCCGGCCCCATAGGGCAGCATAACAGCAAAATCGGGTCAGGGGCTGTCCGGTTTACACCGGACAGCCCCGAAGCCTGATGGTGCCGTGGTGTGAAGCCGGCCTAAGGCATTCCATTCCAGAGTCTCTGGCCATTGGAAAAAGACAGACATATACATCATCATCAACTTATTGTAAGTACAGGGGAACCCTGACCTTGGAGCCATCTGGTAAGGTGGAGTCCACCTTAAGGTAGAGTTTAAAGGAAGAACTTGCTTGGCTGTTTCCTATATTCTTTTACTGAGTGAGTACTGGGCATACAACATTCAATGGAAAAGGAGCAGAGCAAACCGGGTTCCAGTATATAAAATAATATGTATAACAGTGCATACCATAAGTACATGACATAAGATAAAAATAATGATAATCTTTATTTATATAGCACCAACATATTCCGTAGCGCTTCACAATTCAGAGATTCATATTGAAGCAGTCATAGAGCATGGAGCATAGTGCAATTAGACAATAAAAACGACTAAGGCTGGGGTCACACATAAGCCCTTGGTCCGTTTTTGGCTTCATTTTTGTCATTTTTTTTTTCTAAGTCCAAAAACTGACAGAAAAACGGATTGGATGTAATAAACACCCTGTCCGTTTTTTTCTGGACCTAAATACATTGCTCTGTCCGTTTTTGAGCCAAAAACGTTGCTAGCAAAGTTTTTGGCATCAGTTAAAAAACGCATGCGTTTTTTTAACATGGGGCCCTATGGGAAACGCATGCATTAACACATGGCACATAACGCACATGCGTTTTTAATGAAAAAATGACTAAGTCCAAAAACGTTCAGGGGTGCAGGAGGCTCAAAAAGCACCCTATAAAAAACGGATTGGTGATGAAAATCACTTCCAAAAACGGACTTCTATGTGTGACCCCAGCCTATGCGAGTAATCAACTGGTACAGGAGCAAAGAGGACCCTGTCCACAAAAGCTTAAAACCAGGGTTGTGGATTCAGAGTCGGTGCCCATTTTGGTGGATTCAGGGAAATTGAGGAGTCAGAGTTGGATGTGTTGCTTACTGACTTCACAGTCCTGGTCAAGGAGTCAAAGTTGTGGAGTTGGAGTCAGATTCAGGGAAATTGAAGTGTCGGAGTTGGATGTCGGCTTACTGAATCCACAACCCTGCTTAACAGGGAAAAAGACATTCACAGAAAACTTATTAAAGTGAAAGAGTTTAGAGTATAAATGGGGCAAATGTATAAATGATGATAGTTGGCATCAGTCTATATTAGGCCTCCACAACATACAGCCTGCTGAAGGATGCTGTGCGGCCTGCAGAGAACCAGGAGGCATCCGGTTCTCATCTTCCTATATTAAGACGTATACATGTCTTTCAGACAACAATACTTGAGGACCGGGCCTGTGGGAGAGGAAAGGAGTGTGCTTAATTCCCAGCCCCGGCGTGCAGAAGTGTGATGAAGTCAGCCGGGATAAGCAAAGTATATGCGGGAACCGGATTGCTCGGGATTACACATCTATTACACTAATAGGTAATGTCTACAAAAGCGTTCGGCTTGTTCCATTATCCCTAGCGCTCTTTAAATATTCAGGCATGTAACTATTACATTTTATTATCAATAAATAACAAATTTTACAGTTTTCAGGCAGAGGTGTAATTTTTGAGAGTACAAAGTCTCACCACTTTAGGTGTTTTAGGTAGCTCATAGACCCGTTCTGCCATTCAGGAAGACATTAGTATTATATAAGCTACATTATATGGGGGGTGGTAGTTACAGATTTTGTATTGTCAGCCCATGAGATTGTAGTTACCTCCCTATCCAGATCCTCAATGTTCTATATAGTCTATAAATTATGCTCTCAGTCTACGAATTACTGAGTAAAACCAGCCCTGAGTCACTGATTCCCTTCTATTTATCCTAGCAGTGGTTGAGTAGCAGACTCCTTGTCCTCTGGGATTCACCGGCTCAGGGTGATGATTGCAGAAAACTAATGAATATTACACTCAAACAATTATAACTTAGCCTTGGCAGCTCCTTGTTACAGTTCATGCTCTAATGGAAAATGCAACTACACAACAGCCGGGAAACTGGAACATCAATAATTTACATATCACCTTCAGCAACTAAACAAGTTTCTCCGAGCGGCTCCATTCTGCCATTATTAAATTCAACATGTTAAACTATTGGAATCATTGAGGAGCGAAAAGTAAGAGACCAAATTGTTAATATTTAATGTTATAGACATATGTGAGACATGTATCCAATGTAATTAGCGCTTTCACTGCACAAAGATCAATTTCAGAACTCTATAGAACAGATGATTTATGGGATATTGGAAAGAAATATTATAAATTCATCTCCAAAATTACAGTTAAATTATTACTTTTTGGAAATCAAATGGGAACCAGTGTAATAAGAATATCATAGATAGGCGCCATCTGACACTTCAATAAAGCTTAATTGGAAACTTTAATTAGTTATTATGACAGATGACGAGATGACCATCATCTGGTGGCATTCTTTGTTGTTTTGATAGAATACATGGACGACACTCCATTCTGTTATTACGTTTCTGTTCTCATAAATCCCATGCCTGTCCCATAGTATTACATACCTGGTTCGCCTGACCGCTATGACCTAACCCTTGGCTTGTTCATTTCTTTTCCACTGTACAATATATCCTGCCTGACTTTCATTAAAATGGTTCTCTGGGATTAGAAAAATAATAACTAAAGGAAACGTCATTATAAATAAATCCCCAATTATAGTACCGTATATACTCGTGTATAAGCCGAGTTTTTCAGCCCAAAATTTGGGCTGAAAAGTCCCCCCCTCGGCTTATACACGGGTCTATATGGTATAGGCTGCTGTGGTGGGGGCTGTGGAGGCTGGAGGAGGCGGGGGGAGGCTGCTGTATGAGCGGCCCCGTCACGTGGGGACGCTCATTATATATGCACTGCTTCCCCCTGTCAATCAGCGGCAGGGGGAAGCAGTTCATATAAGCCCCCCAAAAGCTGGCACTGTCCCCCCTTGTAAGGCCCCCCCCCCGCTGCTTATACATTACCATTCCGGTGTTCTGATCGGCGCCGCTCCTCAGTGCGTCTTCATCCTCCCGTCCGCGCTGGCTGCATCCGGGATCTCCGGCTGTCGCAGCGATATGACGTCATCACGCGACCGCCGGAGATTCCGGATGCAGCCAGCGCGGACGGGAGGATGAAGACGCACCGAGGAGCGGCGCCGATCAGAACACCGGAATGGTAATGTATAAGCAGCGGGGGGGGGCCTTACAAGGGGGGACAGTGCCAGCTTTTGGGGGCTGTTGGTACCCCTAGGGGGCTGCTGGGTACCCCCTGGGGGCTGCTGGGTACCCCCTGGGGGCTGTTGGTACCCCCAGGGGGCTGCTGGGTACCCCCTGGGGGCTGCTGGGTACCCCCAGGGGGCTGTTGGTACCCCCAGGGGGCTGTCGGTACCCCCAGGGGGCTGTTGGTACCCCCAGGGGGCTGCTGGGTACCCCCTGGGGGCTGCTGGGTACCCCCTGGGGGCTGTTGGTACCCCCTGGGGGCTGTTGGTACCCCCAGGGGGCTGTTGGTACCCCCTGGGGGCTGTTGGTACCCCCAGGGGGCTGTTGGTACCCCCTGGGGGCTGCTATATGTACCCCTGGGGGCCTGCTGTATACCACTGGGGCTGCTGTATACTACCACTGAGGAGGCCTGTATACCACACTGCTGGGGGCTGTATACCTGTGCTGGGGTCCACCCTCGGCTTATACACGAGTCAATAGGTTTTTCCAGATTTTTGGGGCAAAGTAGGGGGGTCGGCTTATACACGGGTCGGCTTATACACGAGTATATACGGTACTTTTAACTAGTAAATTACACTTGTTTTGTCCAGAGAGATCATATTGAAAGGTTTGCCACCTTGTTACAATGACTAAAACGTGTCCTAGAATTTTGATAGTATATGTGCATGTGAGCAGGGTGGAAAACTGTGTGATCAGCCTCTTGGTATCCCAGCACCCCTGGTATCTTCAGTTTTAGATCAGATAGACAGGGTGGACAGCAGTATCGTCAGCCTTATCTAAGCTTAGCACCAATGCTATCCCTAGTATTAGTGCAAAAAGACAGGATGGTCAGCAGTTTAAGCAGCCTCATCTTACATCAGCACATCTGGTGTCTCTATTATTGGATCAGATACACAGGATGGACAGCAGTGTGAGCAGTCTCTTCTTACTTCAGCACCTCTGGCATCTCTAGTATTAGGTCAGATAGGCAGGGTGGACAGCAGTGTGATCAGCCTATTCTTATCCAAGCACCCCAAGTATCTCCAGCTGTAGATGAGATAGACAGGGTGGGCTACAGTGTGAGCAGCATCATCTAAGCTTAGCACCGATGACATCCCTATCATTAGATCAAAAAGACAGAGTGGCCAGCAGTTTAAGCATCCTTATCTTACCTCAGCACCTCAGGTATCTCTAGTATTAGATCAAATAGACAGTGTGGACAGCAGTGTAAACAGTCTCTTCTTACCTCAGCACCTCTCTGGTATCTCTAGTATTAGGTCAGATAGATAGGGCGGACAGCAATTGTCTTAGTTTAAGCCCTTTGCTGTTGTTTGTTTTGTTTTTGCTTTTTTTTTAGTGTTGCTTGGTCTAGAGAGACTATACCATTATATCAGAGGTTAAAATAGTACTAGGTAAGTTAACTGAACCCATGCCTAATGAGTCTTCATTCTCAGGTGTAATCAGTAGGTGGGAACCTTTTGCTTGTCTGGTAGCTCTAAAAGTATTTTCATGTTTCATAATGACTTATGCTATGAATAAGGGTTACCATGATCCGAAATGTTTAAGCCCCATTTACGCTTTTACCTGCACCATCTTTAATTGGTTTTAATGGATTATTAATAAAGGTTATGTTTTATTAAATATCCAAGCTGCTGGATACATCCTTTTTGCAAGACTGCACTCCTCCCAGACGGGGAATTTCTTCCTTGCATCGGATGAAAATCAGAAGGTGAACCAGGCAGTCTGACCCAGGTGAGCTGAATAAATCTTCTTTTTCTATGAAAAGTCTGACAAACTATTTTTCGTGCTCTCTGTGTTTCTTTATGCTAACGGAAAAGATTTCGTATGGACTTATACTTACTGCCCTAATTTTAAGCCTGTCAACTGCCTAAAGTAACTCCTTTTTAGGGTTATAGACATGTAGGTAGGTATGGCACAAGAAGGATCACCAAATCCCACGCTTATATAATCAATGCAAAGGGAAGGAAAAGATAGCGTGTAGAATGGACCGGGATCAAGCCAATTAATATATCTCAATAATTTTATTATCCATAGAAAAAACAAGTACACACATGTGCAATGACAAACATTTAAAAACAATTATAATAGAAGACAAGCTGCTAACATCAAGACTGGCTGCAATGAACAGGATGCACTAAATGATATAATGATAAGTGGAATCACAAAAAATCAAATCTATTTCCAGAGCAGACATAAAATCAATAGCACTGATAGCACTGATAGACAGGCCTGTATCTGGATTAACAGGTGGGTAAACCCCCTACAAATTCGTATACATCTTAGAAGACAGGCAGGCTAGTCATCATACATCAGATAATGCATCAAATCAACTGGAAAATACATGTGAAACCAAGGAAAGAGCAAAAAAGCAACTAATATGCATTGTTGTCAAAGGTGCCCTGTAAAGTTACCATCATTGCCCACTGAGGGTTATATGTTTGCAGCCAGTCAGGACCAAAGGACCCTCACCCAACGCGTGTCGCCCCCCTATACTGGGGGCTTCCTCAGGGGTCAGAGGGATGTCTGCTATTTTAATTGTTTTTAAATGTTTGTCATTGCACATGTGTGTACTTGTTTTTTCTATGGATAATAAAATTATTGAGATATATTAATTGGCTTGATCCCGGTCCATTCTACACGCTATCTTTTCCTTCCCTTTCCTTTTTAGGGTTATATTCCTTTTTGTTCCCTTCTCAATTTAATATTTTTTCATTTGAAACATGGAGGTTACTTTCAAAGATCCCACTTTTTTAAGCCTCACTACTAAAGCCAGACAGGGCAAAGTTGCTTCGATTGTCACGAAGAATAAGCCGGCCAATAATGCAGATGATGAAGAAGGCTTGAGACACAGTATGAACCAACTTGAAAAGTATCTTTCTGTGCGCCTTAAAGCCTGGTGGGATCATACCATGTTTGAGAAATATGTTGAAAATCTCAAGATCCCCAGGGGGCTACGTATTAAAAAATAATCAACTGTACAGTTTGATGAGGAATTTCAGAAAGAGTGGAATGATATTTTGACAGGTCGCTCTCTGAATCTCATGGAGCTGCTGATTAAAGGTACCGTTACACGGTACAACTTATCAGCGATGTTGTATGCGATCCCGGGAGCGCGCTCATTTTGTGGACACCTGTGCAACATCGTTAGTGAGCTGTCATATGTCCAGATATCATGGACAACTCACCAACGATGTTGTGAGGAGGGATCGTTCGTTCACAAAACCCGCGAACGATCCTTGTCCACTGCTGTGAATGGGCGAAGTCGGCCATGACATCGCTATTGCGGTGTCACACCGAACGATGCCGCAGGTTGCTTAACTTCCTGCATGCAGGAAGACCTGTCAACTCCGACTTGAACAACTATCATTGTTGAATCGTGCGTTTATACGCAACGACGCAACAACGATGTTGACGTCACTTTTGAACTATGTCGGGAAAGATGTTGAAAAGTTGTAACGGGGCCTTTACTATGAACAGAGAAAAGCCAAGGAGATGGATTTAAGGATCAAAGTAACTGAGAATTCCTTGACAGAGTTTGTGAATAGAATTAATTATAAACAATTGAGATCTGACATACTGGAACGATTGAGCAAACTAGAAGACACAATCGCTGATAATAAACAGAACAAATACAACCGTGACTGTAAGGATTATGAGCTTGGCCACATATATGACTGGTGCCAACTATATAAACCCAGAAAAAATTCCAAACACCGAAAAAAGCCTAAATCCATCCTAAAAAATCATGGGGCTAACAAACATTCTCCGAGTGGAGACACCTTACGTGTAACATTCAGCTCCTCAGAATATGAGTCAACTGATGGTGAAACTGAGGGAGGGGAAGGACTGGGTGGTGCGGAATCTAATGCTGGGTTTTCAAAAAATGGGACAGAAACAAACCAAAATCTATCAGTAGGTCAAGACGGAAACATAAATCCAAGAAGACATCAGTAAGGAACAAAATTCTGGAGACAAATCAATTTACAGTCCTGAATTTATCAGCTTGTATATTGACCCATGATGATGTCAGTCTTCTCCAAAAAGGTCTAAATTTTGTGCCACAAAACAACGAAGATCTTTTCACAACCATTTTGGATGTGAACAAATTCATGAGAAGACTTACTGTGAAGAGACATTTTTTTGAGAATGAAAGTCAGTTTGTAAAAGAACCTGCACGAACCACCCCTGATAATATCTATGAAGGCCTTTCCTTTCAGGAACAGCTCTCTCTCTTGTCCAGCTCAATTCCTTGTTAGACGAGGAACATTCAGGTTCCCTTGTTGGAGATAATGATTTTTGTTATAATGTAGCAAACAGGGATTTTTGGGTTCCAGGACGAAGTGCCATAAAATTCTGCGCTGCTGCCCAAAAGAAACACCAGACTAACCGGGTATCTGGGTTGATGAAGCTTTATTCCACCTACGCCTTTCGGAGCCCCTCCTGGCTCCTTCCTCAGGGAGATATCAATATCTTCCTGAGGAAGGATCCAGGAGGGGCTCCGAAATGCGTAGGTGAAATAAAGCTTCATCAACCCAGATACCCCGGTTAGTCTGGTGTTTCTTTTGGGCAGCAGCGCAGACTTTTATGGCACTTCATCCTGGAACCTGATCTACTCCATAGTGAACTGTGGAAGTGCGGTCCCTGCGGCAGCTGCATAATTCTAAGCGAGTATACTGGTTGTGGGTCACACAACCTGACCAGTTGAGCAGTTTTCATACTATCTATCACCGTACATCTCTGTTAGGAGATAAGACCCTATCGCGCATTCTGATATTTTACAAACAGGGATTTTTATCCTTCACAATCATGTGCTGATATGACTGCTGGATGACTTTCACTTATTGGTGGAAGAGGATTTAAAAAATGATATGCTAAAATATCTGTTCATGATAATCTCACCGAAGGTGAAAGGATACAATTAAAAACATCCAGAATAATGCAAATATTATGGTCAAAAACTCCGACAAGGGGGTTCAGTTGTAATGCTAGACACGGAATTGTATATCAGAGAGGATAACAACATCTTAAATGATAGTACAGCTTATCGCAAACTAAGCCATGATCCTACCCAAACAATCAGTGACAAATTAACAAGAATCCTACAAGAGGGGGTGGATTTAGGTATCCTGCATCAAAAGCAAATAAATTACCTATTGCCATCTAGCCCTAAAATACCTATTTTTCATGCCTTACAAAAAACACACAAGAATCTATTTCCACCCCTTTGCGGCTTATTATTTCTGGAACGGATTCTGTGCTTGACAGGCTAGGTTCATGTCTAGATGAAAAATGACAACCACTAGTATCCATTTCACCTGGTTATTTAAAAGACAGTAAACATGTATTAACCATCATGGATAATCTTGAGTGGGATAGCAACATGACATGGATTGCGTGCGATGTAAAAACACTATATTTGTGCATTCCCCATGATTTGGCTTTACAGGCACTAACCGATCAATAATCCCTGCAGTCCAAGTATTCTGAACAGATGAAAGAATGTGACTTGATGAATTGAATTCTTGATGTGACTCTATTCCTGCTCCAAAACAATTATTTCATGTTCTCCCACCAGTTCTACCGTGTTTCCCCGAAAGTAGGGCGCCCCCGAAAGTAAGGCATGCTTGTGGGGGCGCCCTACTTGCTAATATAAGACACCCCCCGATTATAAGGCGTACCTGCCTGAGGACTGTGGTGGTCCCCCGCTCTCTGGTGGTCCCCCGCTCTCCGGTCGCCCCCTCCGCTCTCTGGTGGCCTCCCACTCTCCAGCAGCCCCCCGCTCTCCTGATTCCCGCTGTAGCTGCCAAACTCCGCCCAGGTCAGGAGCCCTGCGCCAATTACAGCGCAGGAACCGTGACCCAATCACAGCCCAGGAACCGCAAGCCAATCCGCGGCCAGCTGACATCGTGCATGGCCTCTGATAGGCTAGCGGTTCCTGGGCTGTGATTGGCTCATGGTTCCTGTGCTGTAATTGGCGCAGGGCTCCTGACCTGGGCGGAGTTTGGCAGCTGCAGTGGGAAGAAGGAGAGCGGGGGGACGCCGGAGAGCAGCGGGGGCCACCGGAGAGTGGAGGGGGCCACCGGAGAGCAGAGGGGGCCTCCGGAGAGTGGAGGGGGCCACCGGAGAGCGGAGGCCAGCTGGAGGACAGGGGACCACCGGAGAGCGGAGGCTAGCGGGGAGAGGGCGGACACCGGAGAGCGGGGGCCACCGGAGACCGGTAAAAAAGGGTTTGTGTGTATGGGTATATGTGTGTGTATGGTTATGTGTGTGTATGGGTATGTATGGGTGTGTGGGGTGTGTGGTGTGTATGTGTGTGTGTATGGGTGTGTGGTGTATGTGTGTGTATGGGAGGCTGCAGTGGGATGTAGGGTATATAAGACACCCCCCGAAAGTAAGACATGGCTGACTTTTTGGAGCAAAAAAATATATAAGACAGTGTCTTACTTTCGGGGAAACACGGTATGTACAATGCCGGGATGTTCAGTTGGAGCCAAGTTCTCTCCATCCCTGGCAAATTTGTACATGAAGTGGTGGGAGTCTAAATTCATCTATACTACTACAAATCCCTATTCACACCAATATGTGCCATTATATGCGCTTTATTGATGACATCTAAGTTGTTTGGAGCGGTGATAGAAATAAAATCTCTGATCTGGAGGGATATTTGAACCACAATCATTTAAATCTTTCTTTTGCTTTAATGGTTGAGAAAAAAGAAAGGTCAAGGATAAGGGTCACTATGATCCGAAACGCGTAAGCCCCATCTATGCTTTTACCTGCACCATGTTTAATTGCTTTTAATGGATTATTAATAAAGGCTATGTTTTATTAAATATCCGAGCTGCTGGATACATCCTTTTTTGCAAAATTGCTCTGGACGGACCTTCATAACTGAAAGCAAGTGTATCCAGAGCAATTACAGCTGCCACTCACAATAGTGAGGGCAGCGGCTGTACGCATGTCCTGGCCCGAACTGACAGCTCGCTGGAAAAATTAAGTACATTTTTTCCCGGGTGCTGCCTTTTCACACTGCCTTTGCGGACGTGAATAAGCTGTGGTCACCACCAGTAAGGCCCTATATACAGTAATCTGGAATACTATATATAAGTTCCCAGGCTACTTTGTATAATGTAAAAAACAGGTTTTATTATACTCACCCAAAGGCAGTCCGGTCCAATGGGAGTCACAGGTCTCGATCCTGTGCCTCCTTTCTTCTTGTGATTACCATACTCTTCTACTTTTCATGGATAAGTCCTACATCACCCACACACAGCCTCCGGCATTGAGCAACTGTGCACTACTACTAAAGTCAGAGCAAAGTGCTGTAATTCACAGGCTCAGAAAAAGGTCAAAGAACACATGCGCATGCGTAGTACACAGGCATTCTTTGACCTTTCCCTGCGAATGCGCATTACAGCACTTTATTCTGTGTAGAGAAAATGCATGTGCGCAGAAGCATATTGAATGCCAGTGAGTGAATGACATAGGACATATCATCCACAAGAAGGAGAACGGCAATCAAAATTACATAGGAGGCACCAGGCGGAGACCTGTAACATCGATTGGTCTGGACCACCCCCAGGTGAGTATATTAAAAGCAGATAGGCCTGTGGACTTATACTTTATACAGTATTCCAGAATGCTGTATATAAGGAATTACTGGTGGTGGCCGCAGCTTAGAAGGGAAAAAACTGGTGGCAGATTCACTTTAAACAAACAATCCGTACTTCAAAATATGAATGGTATTCACATAATCAGAAGACTAAGTTCGGATATCTAAGTTCTGGACCAGCTGAGCACCGCAACCCTAACTGAAGACATGAAACATAGGTGTGCTATAGTTGAATAGTGCTGTATTCTAACAGAAATTCTTTTCCTTGAGTGTTAGGCTTGGGCCACATTAGCGCTGTGGCTTCTGCCATGCCGGATCCGGCAAAGATCAGCATTCCAGCAGCATTAGTGCAGCGTTACCGTAGTGTAACGCTGCTGTAGGTTAATATGGGTGACGGGTGAAGCAAATTCAAATGTCGGCATGTGAGCGCCAGAGTTTGAAATCTCACAATATTTTGTAGCGGACAGCTGTAGACTGCATGGTGGAGGCCACAACGCTAATGTGGTCGTAACCTTACATAGACATGGTCTTTTGGTAGCTTTAGCTCTGACACACTTGCACACTCACTTCCTTAAAACTATGGGTCACTAGAGTCAATGACACAATCAATGTCAGCGCATTGGAGAAATTGGTTTCTGATTTTTATATGACCATTACAGCATACCTGCCTTTTCCTTAGATAACTTTAACTCAGTAATAATTACTGCTCTGGCCAATGTGATGTATATTAGAGGTACATTTAGACAAGCAGATTTTCCTCCATAAATGAGCATTAATCAACTAAATACAAGTCACCCAGGGCTTGTGTAACCATCAGTTCATACAGGTTGATACAAAGTATATTGTGACATCCTTTATTTACATAGGGAATGCCGATAAAAATTATTTTCTTCATTTTGCTCATCGTTGGCTGGTTGGTGGAATGAGCGTATTTTTGTACAATTATCTGTTAATTATTGGCCAATATACTCTAAATAAACCTTAAATGCGTAGTGTTTTTTTTTTCTATTTTTTCTTACTTGCAGTGCATTTATGGAGGGATCTGCATGGCTTTCTCTGTGATCTTTTCTGCAGAGATTAGCTTTCTTTTCATAGTAGAATAATTGATTCCAACCAATTATGGCAGGAAAAGGATGGAAAGCTAACTAAGATGAGCGGACCAATGGAAGGTTGGGTTCTGTGGGTTCAGCCGGACTTTAGATAAAATTCTGTTCTGGACCCCACCTTGACCCAAACCGAAGTCATTGATGGGGCACTTCTGCCCTCTGCCCACATACAGCCAGATGTAAACAAAGCACTTCCAGGGGTGGGGGGGGTAGGCTGTCAATTATTATTTTTTTCTGTACACACAACATCCGATAATGCTGACTTTAAACCCAGTGCAGCCATTTATACACTGCACGCGGCTCGCACTGAGCCAAACATCGAGTGTACCCGAGTGTACCCCAGCACAGTGATGCTCACTCCAGTGGTTTGCATACATAAAGCACCCAAATATCAAACTCAGACCCTGATTTTTCTGTAATTTCTGTGATCGGTACGAACACAGAACTATAATGTTTGGGTCTGCTCATCTCTAAAACCAACCTTTTAAAGTGGAAACTTCTTCACAACTTGCTTACAATGAATAATAGGTCGTCTAGAAGTCAACCTGATAACGTCTTAAAAATTCACACTGACTGAGCACAAGCTGCTGCAACATATGATGTTCCTGACTTACCACCTGTCTGCAATCATATGTGAAAGAATGACCCCTTGTATTTATATTCATATATATATATATATATATATATATACATACAGTATATAAATATATATATATATACACATAAATATATTTATCAAAAGGAGAAATACATATGGAGTCAAACAGTTGCTTTAAACAATCATATAAATCTTTTTATTAGAGACACATATAAACATAAATATGCAGGAAATAAGGTGCATCATAAAAGGCACATAGTACATAGTCCATAGACAAAAGACAAGAGTGCACAGTATTTAACACAATTGCACATTCATAGGACAAAACAGCATTGGTTCACTAATAGTTATTTCTTTAGATCTCTAGTGAGACAGCCATTGTAATCATGAATGTAGACTGGCAGCTCACAAAAGCCTATTGCAGCGTCCCATAAAGTGCATATAGTAAAGTAACATCATACAAAAGTGCACAACAAGTCAATTGGATAAGGTGCTAGTGCAGGATAAAAGGCAGAAACCTCCATATCAGACTCCTTACGTATGTTTCGCTTTGCTTTAAACACGCATATGCTTCATCATGAGGAGTTTGTTGGTAGTGTTCAGACTTCATAATGCCATGCACACGGTCAAGCAGTCCAGTGCCAGAGGCAGCAAAGCAACCCCAAAACATCAGGGATCCTCCGCCATGTTTGACTGTAGGGACCGTGTTCTTTTCTTTGAATGCCTCTTTTCTTCTCCTGTAAACTCTATGTTGATGCCTTTGCCCAAAAAGAGAGAATATTCTTCCAAAACGTTTTAGGCTTTCTCAGGTAAGTTTTGGCACACTCCATCCTGGCTTTTTTATGTCTCGGGGTAAGAAATGGGGTCTTCCTGGGTCTCCTACTATACAGTCCCTTTTCATTCAGACGCTGACAGATAGTACGGGTTGACACTGTTGTACCCTCGGACTGCAGGGCAGCTTGAACTTGTTTGGATGTTAGTCGAGGTTCTTTATCCACCATCCGCACAATCTTGCATTGAAATCTCTCGTCCATTTTTCTTTTCCGTCCACATCTAGGGAAGTTAGCCACAGTGCCATGGGCTTTAAACTTCTTGATGACACTGCGTACGGTAGACACAGGAACATTCAGGTCTTTGGAGATGGACTTGTAGCCTTGAGATTGCTCATGCTTCCTCACAGTTTGGTTTCTCAAGTCCTCAGACAGTTCTTTGGTCTTCTTTCTTTACTCCATGCTCAATGTGGTACACACAAGGACACAGGACAGAGGTTGAGTCAACTTTAATTCATGTCAACTGGCTGCAAGTGTGATTTAGTTATTGCCAACACCTGTTAGGTGCCACAGGTAAGTTACAGGTGCTGTTAATTACACAAATTAGAGAAGCATCACATGATTTTTCTAACAGTGCCAATACTTTTGTCCACCCCCTTTTTTATGTTTGGTGTGGAATTATATCCAATTTGGCTTTAGGACAAATCTTTTTGTGCTTTTTTCATTGAAGACAAATTAAATGAAGATAATAATACCAAAGAATTTGTGATTGCAATCATTTTCAGGAAGAAACTGAGTATTATCTGACAGAATTGCAGGGGTGTCAATACTTTTGGCCATGACTGTATATACCAGTATGGGCTCAGAGCGGGGGACATGGAGGGTCCCAGGTCCAAATTTTGCACTGGGACCCAAAGGACTCTAGTTACACCACTGGCACTTAAGAATTATTTGAATGAAGGAAAACATTTTCTAATGTTTCATTTAAATGCAACAATTTAATTAGTCCTAAGATCCAAACTAGTTGCTCAGATTCACTTTGTTTACATCTGACTAAACCACTTTCTGTTAATTGCTCCTGTGTCCGAAGACACTGAGAACAAAGCTGGCACTAATTGGTCGCACGGCTCGAGTGTCATAACAACGTCACACAGGCCCCGGGAACGCGACTTCTGACATCGCTACAACTGAATTTTTTTTCCTCTGTGGTGTAACAGTTAGATTGGGACTTGCAAGCTTGAGGATCCTTGACGATTTTAGGTTGCAAGCTTCTGTATCCGAATCCGGACAGAAAAGCTAGTGTGAAAGGGGCCTAAAAAACTCTTAAATGCTGCAACAATTCTAGTTTCATTCGATTACAATGTTCCTTTAAGTACTGAATACATGTGTATCAAAAAGACAAAGAGCAAGCGGTGGACAGAGCCGCATCTGTCTATACTGCCACAAAACTTTACTGCCTCTTATAAAAAGCAGTTTGGCTCCGAGGCAAATTTCCCAATGTCCTCTTTAGTGTCTAATATAAGTAATGCTGCAGTCAAAAGACATTTTAATGGGTTTGTAAAAGCTGAAGATAATAGAGAGGAAAGCAATAATTGATAACGATCAGGTACCTGTACCTTGTCACAGCGTCTGCATGTTCCAGAAATGGATTTTGTATGGCCTGTAATTTCTGCCATGATATAGATGTATTTTTTTTTAAGAAATGAGAAAACAGCAATTTGCAAAAATAAAACATTGCAAGCATTATCCTGTCATTACTTATCATGCGGCTTATGCTGTGTGTCATTCCTTTTATTCCATTTGTTTTGTATAATTCACGAAAGGCGTCTTAAAAGAAAACTTCCGTCAGACAATGGAAGAAAAGGAGGAAAATAAGTTATCATTCACTCTCCTAGTTGAAGATGATGGATATATTAGTCCCAATTCATGAATGCATTATGCCAGAAAACGCTTTTGAAAAGTCACAAAGTTTTTGTGCAGCACAGAGTTTCGTAAAAGTGTTGTGACTTTAGGGGTTTTCACGCCAGCTGGCGGCCGCTCTAACAAAATGGAGTGAGCTGGGGGGGGAGTCAAGATGGGAAGGGGCATAGCCACAACTGCCCATCAAATCTACTAAAGTGGTGTGATTTATTATGCCAGAAATACTACCTCCATCGCTGTCTGGCGTACCAAATCTGTTGTCCTGCACACCACTGAGATGATTATTTAAGTAGTGTATTCTACTCATTAAAAGGAATCTGTCCGGTCAAAAATCCATGTGTAACTGATGCAAATTGACACTCCAATGAAGAAGTGGATGAACTCTAGCGCCACCTTTAGGTAGCAATCCTCAAAGTCATAGTCAACTCTTTAACAAGCCTTTTAATATGACCAAGGATTTGTGCCAGATCAGTACCCTAAACTACAGACGCTGTGCTTCGGGGTAACTGCCCCTCATCAGTGTGTTGTGTGTGAGATATTCTGATCTGGCTGTATGAGAGGCTAAGACGAGGTCTGGGAACTAGCTATTTACCTTATGGAGAGGAGTTTCCCTGCAGCCATAAGGAGACAGATAAGTTGATAAGGAGATTTAAAGCCGCAATGCTCCTCTGGGAAATATGCAAATAGTCACTTCAATGAAGAAGTGGATGAACTCTAGCGCCACCTTTGTGAGACAAGATTGTTGTTGGAAAATTACGCTATAGCTTTTCAACAAGCTTTTCAAAATAATCCCTTTTTTAGGAGCAGGTACAGGGTCGCAGTTTTGAAACTGAAGAAGCAATGACTTTTTAAAAGGTTGTGCCAAAATGTTTCCCTTTTTGGGAGCAGTTTCAGGTTTATTTACTCTGTACAGAGTAGGGTTACCGGAAGATGTACAGTGTCAGTGTGCAGTAATAAAATACATTAGAAAAGCAGAATATGATGGCACAGGCAAGGCGATGTCTGGATGTGGGGCCAGTGCTGGCAGCCGTGCAGCAGCAGGGAGGAGATGTATGACTGTCTATCAACAGTGGCAGCCGGAAGTAACAGCAGTACAGTTCAGTTATAACAAGATGGACAGGACGAACAGCCCGGACATAAAACATGTTCCAAATTATTATGCAAATTGGTTTTAAGTGTCATAGGGATTTTGCTTTTGTCAATGAAACTCATTGATGGTATTGTGTCTTAGGGTTCTTTGGATCACTGAAATCAATCTCAGATACCTGTGAAAATTAGTTTGGCAGGTGAGCCCAATAAAAGGAAAACTGGGTGTTCCCCAATATTATGCAGGCCACAGTTTTCAAGCAACATGGGAAAGAAAAAGGATGTCTCTGCTGCCGAAAAGCAACAAATAGTGCACTGCAAGGGATGAAAACATTAGATATTGCACGAAAACATAAGCGTGATCATTGTACTGTGAAGAGATTTGTGGCTGTTTTTGAGCACAGACGTGTTCGTGCAGATAAAGGCAGAAACAGGAAGGTTTCTGCCAGGCAAGTTCATCTGATTAAGAGAGCAGCTGCTAAAAAAGCTTTACAAACCAACAAACAGATATTTGAAGCTTCTGGTGCTTCTGGAGTCCCTAGAACCTCAAGATGTAGGACCCTTCAAAGGCTTGCTGTGGTGCATAAACCTACTATTCGGCCACCCCAAAACAGTGCTCACAAGCAGAAACAGTTGCAGTGGGCCCAGACATACATGAAGACTAATTTTCAAACAGTCTTATATACTGATGAGTGCCGAGCAACCCTGGATGGTCCAGATGGATGGAGTAGTGGATGGTTGGTGGATGGCCACCATGTCCCAACAAGGCTGCGATGTCAGCAAGGAGGTAGAGGAGTCATGTTTAGAACACAGCTGGTAGGCCTCTTTAAGGTTCCTGAAGGTGTGAAAATGACCTCTGCAAAGTTTATAGAGTTTCTGACTGAGAACTTTCTTCCATGGTAAAAGCAAAAACGTGCCTTCAGGAGCAAAATCATCTTCATGCATGACAATGCACCATCTCATGCTGCAAAGTATACCTCTGTGTCATTGGCTGCTATGGGCATAAAAGGAGATCCTTTGGAGTATAATCAAGCAAAAGATCTATGAGGGTGGGAGGCAATTCACATCAAAACAGCAGCTCTGGGAGACTATTCTGACATCATGCAAAGAAATACAAGCAGAAACTCTCCAGAAACTCACAAGTTCAATGGATGCAAGAATTGTGAAGGTGATATCAAAGAAGGGTTCCTATGTTAACATGTAACTTGGCCTGTTAGGATGTTTTGGAGTTAAATAGCTTTTTGTTTCAGTGAATGTGACCTCCTAATGCTGCAAATTCAACAAATGAGCATTTTCAGTTCTTTCAAATATGTCAAATGTTTAGAAACTCTACTGTGCCTAATAATTTGGAACAGTCCATTTAGAGTTTTTTTTTTATTTTGAAGATTATACTGTTATCATTGGGAGGTTTCTTCAAAACAAATTTGATGTATACTCTAACGGGTGATGACTTTTATTACATTGTCATTTGCACCGACCATTTAAGAAAATCAGAGAAAAAGAACACTTGCATAATAATTTAGAACATGGTGTAAAGGGGTTTCGTCACTGGTAACAGCAGTATAGTGTAGAAATAATGGACAGATGACAGATAGACAGATGTCACGGCCAACCTAATCATTGGCATTAGTGATAGATAAATGAAAGTCGGTGCTGAACCATGCTGGATTCATTTTTACAAAAATAAGGTTTTCCACACTATTGAAGGAAATCTGGCTCGTTTAGGGCTCACGAAGCAACCTGCTATACTGATTATCCACTATGACAATCCACTAGAGGCTGGACAAGATTATACACCCAGTACAGTTCAGTCTACTGACCCAAAAATCTATGGGGTTCAGAGTATCTAGAAAGCAACCGTCAGGGAATGACTTAACTTGGCTTTTCAGGTGGTGCATCTGTTTGTTGACATCCAGAGGGTAAAAGAAGGCAAAAGATGACGGACGTTTCGCTTTATGCATGCTTCGACTGGTGGATCTGTTGAAGCATGCATAAAACAAAACATCCATCAGCTCTTATCATCCTGCTTTCTCTCACATTTTATACATTTTTTCTAATAAAATCTCTTATTTTTATTTTCTTGTCTTCTTCTAACCTCTGGCTGTTGCTGACCACTTGTACAAGTGGGCACCTCAATCCCGATGATGCCTGTAGCTATTTATATACCACGATTCCTATTTCCTCTGAAGTGTGAGCAGTGCTGGATTTTTTACTCATCATTTGTCTAAGGATATGTTTGCGGACATGCATCAGCTTTTGCATAGTGTCAGATAAAACATCTGGTCCATCATGTTGTATACACTATAACTGCTGTGGTTTATGTTTGAGTTACCTTTTGTAGCTCTAGCACTGACACAGTTGGAGGACCACTGAATCTGCTGCAGAGAGAGGTCTCCAGTGCAAATGTGCGGTTGTCCAGCATCTGCTGAGGGAAAGCTTCACAAAGCAGCAAGTACAAGTTATCATTGTAATGCAAACATTTTCACTTCCTTTTGGATGCTGGAAATAATTCCCCCAATTTGCTTATATAGTGAGAGTCTAGAAAAGCATGGCTAGCCAATAGTCATCCTTTTTCTTACAGTGAACATGTGAACAGGTTTTTCCCATATAAAGTGCGGCCACCACCAGTAAGCCCTTATATACAGAATTCTAGAAGATATAGATAGCCACCAAGCCAATTTGCAAAACATAAAAAAGATCTTTTGTTATACTCACCTACAGGGCGGTCCAGTCTAACGGGCATCACTGGTCTTGATCTGGTGTCCCCTCTCTGCTTGCTTTGTGTAGATAATTCATCCTACATCATCCACACAGTGTCTTCCACTATGCTCAGGAGCAGGGAAAGGTCAAAGAGCTTGACGCACCCCGTGGTGTACTCGAAACCAGGCCTCTCCCTGTCTTCTGACGATGTTGTCTGTGGAATCGGGAGTCTTTGGAATGTCACAGTGGCGTGACCCGGTCCGTGGCCCTGGAGCGGTCAATAAAATGTGGGTAAACGGGTTTAGGGAGTAGTGGAGTTTGGGGGTAGTTGTTGTGACACCATCCGTGGTATGCGGCTATTATTGGCCGCCGCTGCAGACCGGGACCTCTGGGGATGATGGGATTGCAGCGGTGATGGTGTTGCTCCCCACGGGTGGAGCGGGTCCCCAGGGCATCCGAAGGAGGGGTTATTAGGGTGATGGTGGGCCAGCGGGGCTGATCTGGCTGCAGGGAGTGATTGGAGAATCTCACAGGCAGACTCCTGCAGCCTGCGCGGCATTTAAGTCTACCGCTCCTCAGGCGGGAAATGAGCAGTCTCACACACAGTTCTGAGTTCCATCCAAACCCGGTTTACTTAGCTTTTCTCTCCTCACACCACAGGTTACAGTTCAGGTTTAATTGCAGTCTGGGTAGTCCTTACCAACCAGAATGGCTTTCCAGTACACCCCTTTTGTGTCCATTCCCTCTCGGGTCGTTCTTCCTCAGCGCTGCCTGCTCGCCTCTTTTCTGCGTGCTCCTCCACACACAGTGCCCCAATCCAGCAGCCACGAGCCTTGTGGGGCGATCGGCCGGGTTCCCTGACCCTAGTACGGCTGCCTTCTCGGCGGGTGTGACGGGAGTGGGCCACAGCTCCTCTACATCTCGTGGCCTCCGGTTCCGTGGTTGGAGTTTGGAGTCTCCTCACCACCTTCAGGGCCAGGTTCCTGGTGCTCTCTAGGGCTCCCTCTGTCTCTCTGCAGTCCGTTGACCCGGGACGAGCCTCATCTCCGCTTAAGTCCTCCGGGTCCTACTGTACAGCTTACTCCGCCAACATTCTCTCCAACTGGCTTCTTACTTCCTGTGGTGTTTTCCTTTTGTTCCCCTTCCTCTTCCTGACTGCTTCCTGCTAACTTCCCACCCACCACCTTTCTCTCCTCGCCGTCCCACTGACTGCCTGAGCCGTCCCACTACTGGGTTCACCCACTGTCCCTGGGCGTATTTGTGGGTGATTGGAATTACCAATCAGGTTACTGCAGACGGGAATACCGTACCCGGGGATTGGGTGCAGTACCCTTTTGTGGTGACCAAACCGCAGGGGCACCACAAACGCCTGTTTATGCACAATACAATACTGTTCTCTGCCCTCTTCAGGGCACAGAGATATGTATGGGAACCGGAGCGCAATGGAAGACACTGTGTGGTTGACGAAGGATGTCATCAACATGAAGCAAAAAGTCAAGAGACTGTGGATCAAGACTAGCGATGCTGGTTTATATTATGCAAATCGACTTGGGAACTTATTTAAAGTATTCTAGAACACTAACTCAAAATGTTTGGCAGTACTAATGCCTGAATCCCAGTCTTGGTAATGGTTCTGCTGCTGCTTCTGGTTCCCACTGTCTTATTCCTAGATGCAGTGTTTTTTTCTGTTGCATTAAACCATAGAATAGATTACCATTTCCACTTTTTATTTTAATGCTCTGTACATTTTTTACTATGTATAGCTATTGTAACTGGTTGCAACCATTCCAAACAGTTCCCTCTTCCCTAATAGGACTGAAGAAGGAATGCTAAGTAAGTATACTGTATACTAAGGTGTGTAAAAAACACAGTCATAGTTATGTGTCGCAGAAATAATATAACATCTATATGTGACTTAGCAAAATTTGGGGTTTTAACTTCTTTAGTGAGATAAGGATTACTTTAATGTAAATAAAAACAAATTAAATAATTGTTATGCTTTATAAAAGAGCTAGTTAGGCTTTTGTTAGTCACTTGCTCTCTTATTGACAATTTGTTAATATAAACTTTCTATGACAGCTGTCATTTACACTAAATCCATGTGTGATCAATTATATTGGCACTGCTGCTGGCATTAGAGTTGAGCAGATCGGTCAAAATCCTAGTTTAGTCATGTTTTTCCTGGGAAATTGAATTTGTTGAGAAGTTATTCATCACAAATTTAATGTTCCTCGTTATGCTCTGGAGTCTCTCCTACCCCATAAACCTAATATGTAAAAAATTAAAAAAGTCCTAATAGTCACCTCACCACTACCGTACCTCTCCGGCCTGTCCATTGCTTACCATCATTTGTCCGATCCTCGTTGCATCCTCTGATCCCTGCTACTCGCACTGAAATCCTTGGGCTTCCAACGCTGACAAGGTTGGGAGGGTTCTGCGCAAGTGTACGAAAGGTCCAGCCTTCATGGTATAATGACATCATAACGTTCGCATGCATGCGTAGAACCGTCCCGGGCCTCATCACTGCCATAAGTTGGAAGTTCCAGCTCAGCAGGAGAGACCTGGGAAATTTGGAACGAGCATCAGGGGGAAAATTGTGCAACGAGAGCATGACAGGTGATGGAGAGAAGCAGAGGAGCCTGCGAGGTGAATGATAAGGTGAATTTTTTATTTTTTTAAACTTTTGATGGCTTTTTACAGTTTAGAAAAATGGTGGCCTTTGGCAGCCATTTTGCTGAATCCACGAAAAAGGAAATTACAGAAGTTGGCATATAAGCAAATGCCTTTTTTTTGTAAAAATCAAGTAGAATTTAATTCCACTCAAATTTACCTGTTAATCTTGTACCTCTCCTATCACTTTCTCCTTCTATCAACTAAATCTCTGAATTTCAAAGACGCTGCCCTCATCTTCCCTGCTGTACTCGTACAATACAAGCCCTGTAGTATTTATCCAACATTTTATGGCTTTTTCTCCATATCTCTATTGCAGAGCTGTAAATTTGACGTTCTCTAACTATCCAGATTCACTCTAATAAGGCTGCTGCATTTCCTATCTTAGCTTTTGACAGCCTATGATAGTCTCCCTTTATTGGCTTAGCTAAACCATGTGATTTCCTAGCTGCAAAGCAATAGGGGGAACACGATGAAGCCTCGCCTGAAGTCATGTCAGCCTTCCCTCCAATCTCCTGCTTTGTGTAAAATAATGGTGAGCCTTTTTTGGTCAATTCGCATGGATCGAATTGCAAATATTTAGCATTCACCAAATCTAATGAATTTCCTAAAATTCAACAAGAATTTGATTTGCTCATGTCTACTGGATAGGTGCCACGATCTCCACTCTGCCCTTGTCTGTTACTATTGTTGTGGAAGCTATTAGTCTTTGCTGGGTCTGTGCTGCAATCACCTGTCTTCACTTCCCTTAATTAGACCTCTACTTAAGATGCTAGCTTCTCCATTCATTGTCAATCATACACTTGCTTTTGCCTGTGTAGGTCTGATCCCTCTATGCACTGTTCCTGACTCACCCTGACTTTATTCCCTTACCTAGACTTTAACCATTAGCCTGTGACCTGACTACTCTCTTGCCTGCTCCCAGTATTCTGTCTTGTCCCTCAGGCTTTCCTGACTTCGGCTAGAATTGAACTTGGTCTCTGACTACCCCTTGCTGTTACTGCGCCATTTGCTGGATCTGATCTTGGATCATTTGACCTTCCTTTATGTCCAATAAGCAGTATTATTATTATATTTACTTTCCGTTATTGCAGTCTGTTTCTTCACGTCTGAGACTAATTATTACTGTAGTGACTCATGTCCCAATAGGCTTAAAAAGTTAAAATTTACTTGAAAACCTCTAAAGATATGTTATAATTAGAAATTCAATTATTATATTTATTTCATGGTAATCAATTCACTCATCAAATGTTACATTTTGTGAAGAGTTAACTTTTTAACTTTGAGTATTTATTCAGTGCACCTTTACTCTATGGGTAACCGCTAGTTAGCAGGAGCGATAACATGCTTAGTATTTGGATCCCCTGCTTTACCAATGTTTCTGAAGTTTCAGAGACAGCTGGCCGCCTGCCAGTCTCTGTAGTATGTGAGTCACTGAAAACAGGGAAGAAGGGATAAGAGAAATCCCAGAATAAAAGGACCTGCTGGAATGTCACACAGCTTGGGTGGAATAATTAGTTTTTTCCGCCAGGCTCCCTTCTGTGCATTTCATCTTTGCATTGATTTCATCAGCAGAAGGTTATTTATTGTTGTTGACCAGGGTTACAGCATTTCACCGCTGTGAAAGGTTTTATCATATCCAGAGACATCCAGGACATCATTTTCTGAACAATTGTATGTATACATTAAGTACATTTGCTTATCCAGAAAACAGCAAAAAATTAATTGAAGCATATTATAAGGAAAATAACATTTAATATGTTAAGGCTAGGTAAACTAGCGTTTTGCCTTGATTAGTCGATCCGTAAAAAAAAATAAATTGTCAAGCATATTACCGGAAAGTTAAGATACTTAAACGTTTCCAATTTTTTCTAAGGGACAGGAACCCAAGCGCAGTTTTACGCCGGCTATCTAGTTCTAAAGTTTGAAAACTCACGAATTTCCCAACCATCACATTACCGTGCGCTTCCGCGTCACGTGATGCACTTGAAATGCGCAAGATTTAAAAGTCGCACTATGATGCCGCGTTTGAACTGCGCTTGGTTCCTCTGCATGGGTATGAATTGAGCGTAACATAGTCATAGTCTATCTCTTTAACAGAACCTCCTGAACGCAGGCAAACGCTAGTGTGACCCTAGGTAAGGGTGCCAGTACAAGTCGTTCCAAAGTCTTTTAGGGTTTTGTGAACTCTGTAGGGTAACAACCAATAAAAACAATGAAGACATTTAAGAGTCATGTTTATTCTTTCCCTCTAGCAGGCAAAGAGTGGAGCAGAAAGAGAAGAGGTGAGCAAGACAACAATGAATTTAGTATTACCTAGCTGCCAGAGCAAAAGCGCTGGACATGGATGATGATCTGATTTTGCTGATTTTGATGTAAGTATCTCTATGAAAAAATGTGAGTAGAAAGGAAACTGATCAGCTGATCAGTGCAAGCTGGAGAAGGAGAGGCGCAAAATAGGGTCTTATCCGTGACAAAATGGTTACGTTAAAGAGAGAAACTGCTCACCCTTTGCAGTTGTGTTAGACACAACCACTATAGATGCAGCTTTCTCATAGAGAACACAGGAGCTCTCTGCCGAATCTGTGCATTCTACTCCGTATAAGGGACCAGAAACGTCGATGCTGTATTTCGTCCACTCATTCTATTGGTTTATGGGGAAAATCAGCCATGTGCACTGGTTTCATAGATTCATAGTTTTAAAGGTTGAAGGTAGACGTTAAGTCCATCTAGTTCAACCCAGAACCTAACATGTTGATCCAAAGGAAAGCAAGAAAAAAAAAATGACCAAACACTAAGCTCCACATTGGGGGAAAAATTATTTCCTGACTCCAGATATGGCAATCAGACTAGTTCCCTGGATCAACGCCCTATCAAAGAATCTAGTATATATAGCCGGTAATATTATATTTTTCAAGAAAGGCATCCAGGACCTTCTTAAATGTTAGTAGTGAGTCACTCATTACAGCATCATGTGGCAGAGAGTTCCATAGTCTCACTGCTCTTACAGTAAAGAATCTGCGTCTGTGATTATGATTAAACCTTCTTTGCTCCAGACGTAGAGGATGCCCCCTTGTCCCCATCTCAGGCCTAAGGGTAAACAGATAATCAGAAAGGTCTCTGTACTGTCCCCTCATATACTTATACATTGTAATAGGATTGCCCCTAAACCATTTATTTTTTCAAAACTAAATAACCCCAAGTTTAATAACCTGTCTTGGTATTGCAGACCCCTCAGTCCTCTAATAACCCTGGTCGCTCTTCTCTGGACCTGCTCTTGTTCAGCTATGTCTTTCTTATACACCGGAGACCAGAATTGTACACAATATATACATATATTATAATATATATTATAAGTGTATATAAGTGTGGTCGCACTAGTGACTTGTATAGAGGCAAAATTATGTTCTCCTCATGAGCATCTATGCTTCTTTTAATGCATCCCATTATTTTATTTGCCTTTGCAGCAGCTGCCTGACACTGGCCACTAAATGTGAGTTTATCATCTACCCATACACCCAGGTCTTTTTCAGTGATAGTTTTGCCCAGTGTTTTACAATTAAGCACATGATTATACATTTTATTTCCTCTGCCCACATGCATTACCTTATATTAATCCACATTAAAATTCCATAGCCATTTCTCATCCCAAGCCTCCAGTTTACATAAATCCTCCTGTAATATAAAATTGTCCTCCTCTGTATTGATTACCCTGCAGAGTTTAGTGTCATCTGCAAATATTGAGATTTTACTCTGTATGCCCCCTACAAGGTCATTAATATGTTAAAAAGAATTGGACCCAATACTGACCCCTGTGGTTCCCCACTGTTAACTGTGACCCTTTCTAAGTGTGTTCCATTAATAACCACCCTTTATTTCCCATCCTATCAGCCAGTTTGTAATCTGGTTACACATATTTTCCCCTATCCCCATTATTCTCATTTTATGTACCAACCTTTTGTGTGGCACTGTATCTGACTCGCCCAAGCGGGGGCCGTGCGATATTCAGAACCGGGCCCTCCTTATGACGTTGGGCCTGTGGGCTGTCACAGTGGTGTGACATGGTCCGTGGTCTTCTATTGGGCGGTCAGTAAAAAAAGGGGATTGAAAAGGGGTAAAAAGGAAAATAAAAGTAAAAAATAAAAAGAGAGTTTGTCGTGATGCCACCAGTAGAAGGCAGCTGTTAAGGGTCGCTGCTGCTATGCGGGACCTCTGGGGATGGTGGAGTTGCAGCTGTGATGGTTTAGCTCCCCACAGGAGGAGTGGGTCACCAGGGCAACCAATAGAGTCTATGGAGGTAGTAGGCCATTGGGGGTGCAGGACTTAGCGTGCGGAATAACCCACAGACACAGGGATTGTAGTCTCCATTACCTTTACTGAAGGGAGTAGTAGGTTCATCCAGAATACTGTCCACAAGAGGTGTTAGGGGTCCGGAGCCTGGGAGCGAGTCGAGGTCTTCTACATCTGGCGAGTTCTGAGGCTTCCCTACTGTGCTGCTCTTGGTGGGTCCTGGCTGCCTGTAACTATGCTGCAACCCTCTCCTCTCCTGTGTGCTGTCTCTGGCTTGTATGACAGGCGGCTTGAGCCCTTCTTGGGTTACTCCTCTGGCTGCTCTACCTGAGCTCTCTGGTGCTGCTGTGTCTCCTGGGCCTCCTGGTGGGCAAGCAACTTGGAATCTCTCACCCTCTTGTGTTGGCTGCTGGGTCTAGAGTCTATCAGAACCTCGGACTCCGGTGTCCGCACCTGCGCTCGGCGCTGGGGTGAATCGGCACTGGCTCCACTCCCCAGACCTACTGCTCCACTTCCTCAGACCCTGTCCTACGGGTCCCTCACGCTGGCTAGTCTACGTCCCAGGATGAGCCTTACTCTGCTGCAGTCCACAGGACCTCTTCACAGTTCTCCTAGGAACATACTTTGGGCAAAACATCTGATCTATAGAAGTTATTGAATCCTTTGTTGTATCACGTATTACCAATTACCGTATATACTCGCGTATAAGCCGAGTTTATCAGCCCAAAAATTGGGCTGAAAAGTCCCCCCTCGGCTTATACGCGAGTACACAGGCCGCCCGCCCGCACGCCACCATCAGTATACATGTGCCCCCCCCATCAGTATCCAGGGCCCCCCCTTGCAAGCCAAACCTGTAAAGTAAAAGCATTATACTTACACCCGTGACCGCCGCCGTCCCCGCTCTGCACCGCGCTCCTCCATCTTCTTCCGTCTTCCTCCTCGGTCGCCCAGGCAATGACGTCATTGCCTGCGACAGAGGAGGAAGAGGTTTGGCCTGCAAGGGGGGGCCCTGGATACTGATGGGAGGGGCACATGTATACTGATGGTGGCGGGCGGCCTGTATACCCGTGGGACTGCTGCTATATATAACACTGGGGCTGCTGCTATATATACCCACTGGGGCTGCTGCTATATATACACCACTGGGGCTGCTGCTATATATACACCACTGGGGCTGCTGCTATATATACACCACTGGGGCTGCTGCTATATATACACCACTGGGGCTGCTGCTATATATACACCACTGGGGCTGCTGCTGTATATACCACTGGGGCTGCTGCTGTATATACCATTGGGGCTGCTGCTGTATATACCACTGGGGCTGCTGCTGTAACACTGCTGGGGCCTGTATATAACACTGGGGAGGCCTGTATACCTCACTGCTGGGGGCTGTATACCTGTGCTGAGGTCCACCCTCGGCTTATACACGAGTCAATAGGTTTTCCCAGGTTTTGGGGGCAAAAGTAGGGGGTCGGCTTATACACGGGTCGGCTTATACACGAGTATATACGGTATATAGAAAATGCAATATGAATTAAGCCTAAGACAGCCCACCATCATTCATGCTGCTGGTGTCATGAATATCTCCCATCATTAGGAGACTTGAGACTGCTCTGGGATCTTAGTTTCACATAAATTTGTGAGAATCTGGATTTTAAATGTGATTGCTTTCTTTTGGAATAGCAAGTGTTAATATCATTTTCCTTGCTAGAAGCTCCTGCTTAGTTCATCTCAGCTGCTGATATTTGTGACCACCCCCTTCACTTTAAATAGTCACATGTTCCAACACTTGATGCTGGTTATAGAATTCTTAACTGACTATATTGGAGGAAGGAAGCTTTTTCTGGAGCTACTGGAGTTTTGTTGCCTGCAGTCCTGGTGTTTGGCTTCAGCCTTGAAGTAGTTGAATATCCTTTTGCTTATGTTTCCCAGTCTGTCCACCTTTCCCTGTTTTGAACTAATGTAGAAGTGAAGTCTAGTGGACTCATCTGTCTTTGCATAAGCCAGATAGGGTAGAGGGACAGTTCATGGACTATCTTCATAACAAGTAACAAGTAATTTAAATTGACAAAAGATCAGAGACTAGGCACGTGATGGCAGTGGGGGGGGGGAAGGACCCGCTTAGAGACATTAGGGAGCGTAGGGAGCGCAGGGTGCAAATGTAGGTTAGTGTCAGGTGGTGACCCGTCCCGAATTTCCCTACCATTAGGGCCTTCCTACCTATTTCCATACCCCGGTACCCTTTGTGTTGTGCCATGCGCTGGGAGCCGTATTTCCCAATGTGACAGCTGAACCCAAAAAATAATCAAATCTTTTGCAGTCTATTGTGATTGGACAAACCATTCGATTCTTATAAAACCCAACCCTAAGAACAGAGTGGAAAGGATAGACAAAACTAATTTCCACTCACCACCCATCAAAGTGAATTGACCATGAATTTAAAAGAAATGATAAAGATGATGCAAAACTAATATACAAATGACTTTTTTGTCGTTGAAAGTTTTTAATTTCCTTTCTTACATTTTATGCATAATGTGAACCTTTAATAAAGTGTAAAAATACGATCTGAATTAATTAGTTTTATGCCTGTATGACCTCCAAAAATGCTATCACTAGTTAAAAGAAGTCAAAACGAATGCCATCGTTACTAGAATTCCGCAGTATAACATGTTTGGAAGCCGCTTACAAAACAACCATTCCATGCAAACACCAACTTCATTATTTTTCAAACTAATTGCTTCTAAAATACTTGCCACGTGAAAACTAACAGCCTGACTACATAATTGGAGGATAAGAGTTGCCCGCTGTTGCTGTGTATAAGAGCAAGCAATCCTACTCCGCAGGGAGCTGTGCTCTGCTGCCGCCTGTGCTGTCATAGAGCATGCCACATTTACCAGTCCGGGAATAAAGAGCTGAAAGTCATGACAATCTGAGGTTCTCACATAAAGGAAGAAAGTGTTTTTCTTTGAATGCTATTAACATTTCCCAATACTACTTTATATTTACATACTATATTGAAGTTTGCAAGAACGAATACCTTAACAGATTGTATCACCAGATTTTTCTAGGCATCCGAAACTGGTGATTCAGCCTTGGATGGTCTCCCATTCTGTTCTTTTCACACAAAGCAGATATGTAGCACAAGGAAAATGTCATTTCCAGAATCGGGTGCGGAAGACTTTAAGTCACAAAATGAGTAGACAGAGATCATTGGTTTCCGTTTTCTATAACTATTAGAACTCTACAGTCTGAGCACGAATGAAAGCCCACCATAGTTTTCTTTTTTAGCTTTTAGCTAGCTGAATGTTGATATACTAGAGCATCTCAGTGAATTAGAATATTAAAAAGTAATTTTTTTCACTAATTCAATACAAAAAGTGAGACGCATATATTATATAGAGCCATTAAAAAGAGTGATGTATTTCAAGTGTTTATTTTTGTTGATGTTGATGATTATGGCTTACAGCCAATGAAATCCCAAAGGTCAATATCTCAGAAATTTCAAGTAGGGAGGATGAAGGGTCTGAGAGATAAAATATTACATAACTAGGTATCAGAGGCTTCACCTTGTGTTGTTGTCACAACCACTATAAAAGCATATGAAAGGTCATTATCCCTGAAAATTATTAAAGTAGGGAGGATGAAGGGTTAAAAACCACGCAGTCATACTCCACGAGACATCAAAGGGTGAATATAATATTGATTTTTTAGTCAACATGTTTTTAGGGCTCCCATCCACACGAAGTAGGAAAAGAAGACGGCATTCACAAGAAGCGAGGAGGCGCTGGATCAAGACCAGTAACACCCCTTGTACCAGATCCCCATAGGTGAGTATAATAAAAGTGTCTTTTAAGTTATATAGATCAGTCTGGGGACTTGTATAGAGTATCCTAGAATGCGGTATTATAAAGGCTTACTGGTATTTGCTGTAGCTTATAGGGGAAAAACCTGATGACAGGTTCACTTTAATTAATAAAATCACCAATCTGTGGCTCCCCACTATTTTTTTTAAATACATAAGACAGCCACAGATTGGTGATAAATAATTTTTAAGAGAAATGCACTTAATATGATTTGGGCCCCTTTCACACTGGCTTTTTTGAAAAAATGTGGCAGAATTACCTGCTCATGCCGCATCTTACTCCTAATGGCTGCACTTGCGGCACCTATCCGACAAGCCCCATGCATTATTTATGGGGCTTGCAGTCGGGTGTGGCAAGTGCGGTTTTGCCGGTTGCGGCAGATGCGGCACTTGCGGCCTCGAAGAAAAACGTGGTCAGCAGCGTTTTTTTTCGCAGCCGCAACTGCCGTACCTGCCGCAACCGGCAAAACCGCAATTGCCGCAAGCTCCATAGACAATGCATGGGGCTTGCTGCAAGTGTGTCGCAAGTACAGCCGTTAGGTGGAAGATGTAGCAGAAGCGGTAATTCAAAAACGCCAGTGTGAAAGGGGCCTTAGAGTGGTTTTCTGACATTAAAGTGGTTTTCTGACACCTAACATTATCTTTATAAATACCTATTGTTAGCCACTACCATTTTTGAAGTTTTCTTTATTTTAAAAAGCCCAACATTCCTCCCTATACCGCTAATCCCCATGTACATTTTTACTTTATTTCCTTTGAGGTTTTGTTTGAGGTGAGTCGTCATCAGGAGCCTGGAGCTGCACTTACATCTCCCTTCTATCACCTCGGCTGAAGCAGGCAATCATCAGGGGACAGCGCTGTGATCGTGTATCAGTGTGCTCTGATGACGTCCAGAATCAATACCATGATAAAAGCTGTGAGAGAGGTGACCGCAACGACGGCATATCTGTTCTGTCTCCGCCGGCCCCCAGCTTGTTTCTCTGAAACAGTGTGTCATCAGGTGGTGGCGATAGAAGGAGGGTGAGTGACAGCAGTTTCACCCCCAGCAACTATTACCAATTCTGAGCTGTCACTCACCCTGCTTCCATTAAGGCTACCTGATGACATCATGCTTCAGAGAAAAAAAGCTGTGGGCCCCCTGAGGTGAAAGAAGTGTACCAGTGCTGAGGTCAGCTCAAACCTCAACTTTAAATTATAATACGGTTCTGAAAAACTATCTATTAAATGCTCTAGAAGTCTTTCTTTATAAAAATGAAGGGTTAAAAACACACATCTAAGGGTGAATATATTATTGAGTTATTATTCAATGTGTGTCAGAGCTCCCAAAAACACCCTGAAACATGGCAATATGATATTGATTTTGGATGATATTCTAATTCATTAAGATGCATTAGTATGTATCTAGTGGACTATACCATAGACTATTCATTCCTACGTCCACCATCATCCAATACATGCAGCCGGCCAATGGATAATCAATACAGGTTGACATTTCATGGACAGTTATAAGAGAAGAGAAAAGCAAGATGACAACCTCATATGTCAATGTCACAAATGTTCTGTAATCAAGAACTAAGTAATGAAGCAGAACATGAAACTCCGCCATAGCACGAGCAACATCAGAGCAAACGAAATGATCTGAATCATCCCTGCATTGTCTTTGCTCAAATGGTGAAAATGATCCCAGATTACCATACATCCTCAAGCACATGTAGAAAAAATACAAAATCCGCGAAGTTCACAATTTGCTATTATGAGTTAACTCCTCATAAATGTAGATACTAGTGCATCTCAATGAACTAGAATGTCATCAAAAATCAATATATATTGCCATGTTTCTGAGAGCCCTGAAACGTGTTGACTAATAAATCAATATTATAGCCACCCTTTGATGTCCCGTGGAATACGGCAGGTGGTTTTTAACCCTTCATCCTCCCTACTTTAATTTTCTGAGATAACGACCTTTAGGTTTTCATTGGCTGTCAGCCATAATCATCAACATTTACAGAAATAAACACTTGAAATAGAACAATAGATCAATAGATCTGTTTGTAATGACTATATATAATACTAGCTGCAGTACCCGGCTACACCCGGCTTTAATTATTAACTGCTGTTAGCTATAACAAAATAGAATTTGAATATGTCATATTAATGACATGTAAGAAAATAGAAGCTGAGCTGTGATTGATTGCTATAGGCAGCCTAATAAATCTCCAGCCAATAGTAAACCCTCCCCCTGGCCGGGCAGTATATGTTACCTCACACATACACATAATAGACAGCTCATGTGACTGACATCTGCCTTAATTCCCTATATGGCACATGTGTTGCACATTGGCTGTTTTAAATCAGATGTTTATGTTTGGAAATTAAAGATAGCACACGTATGAAGCGATTTGTGTGAGGTGATTTGTGCACATCTGTGTCTGTCTGTGTGGTGTGTGTCCCGGGGTGTGTGAATGTGTGTGTCCCTGTGGGGTGGTGCATTGTGTCCCTATAGGGTGTATATTTCCCTGTGGGGGGGGGGGGGGTCTGTGTGGTGTGTGTTTCTGTTGTGTGTGTCTCTTGTGTGTGTGTGTGTGTCCCTGTGGGGTGAGTGCATGTGTCCCTATAGGGTGTGTATGTGTGTGTGTGTCCCTGTGGGGGGAATCTGTGTGGCGTGTGTGTGTGTCCCTGTGGGGTGAGTATATGTGTCCCTATAGGGTGGCTATGAGTGTGTGTCCCTGTTGGGGGGGTCTGTGTGGTGTGTGTGTGTCTGTGTTGTGTGTGTGTCCCTGTGGGGTGAATGCATGTGTCGCTATAGGGTGTGTGTGTCTCTGTGTTGTGTGTGCCTCTTCGTGGTGTGTGTGTGTTTGCTCGGGTGCATGGTGAGTATCCAATATTGGGACTGCACCTTAGCGACTATACACTTGCTGTTACTCTTTGTGTGCGTGTGGTGTGTATACATGTCCCCGTGCGTGGTGAATATTTCATGTTGAGGCCCCACCTTAGTGACTATATGCTGGTATGTGCTGTTAGTCTTTGGCGCTATCATTAAGCCCCTCTCATTCACAACTGTCAACTGGTAACTATCACTTTTTCCCCATTATGTAGATAGGGGCAAAATTGTTTGGTGAATTGGAATGCGCAGGGTTAAAATTTCGCCTCACAACATAGCCTATGATGCTCCCGGGGTCCAGACGTGTGACTGTGCAAAATTTTGTGGCTATAGCTGACAGCTGTCGATTTTCCTCCAACACTTTTCCATTCACTTTTTTCCCATTATGTAGATAGGGGCAAAATTGTTTGGTGAACTGGAACGCGCAGGGTTAAAATTTCACCTCACAACATAGCCTATGACGCTCTCGGGGTCCAGACGTGTGACTGTGCAAAATTTTGTGGCTGTAGTTGCGACGGTGTAGATGCCAATCCCGGATATACATACATACATACACACATACACACACACATGCATACACACACACATTCAGCTTTATATATTAGATATGTTTTACTTTTTGATGATATTCTAATTCATTGAGATTCACTAGTATATCTAAAATAGTATATCTATATCTGTGCTCCAAAAAGTTACAGCAGACTTCATGAGACAAACCGCATACATTAATAGACCTCTTAATAATACTGGTGTATTTAGTTTAAAAATCCACAAGCAGAATGGCTGTATATTCCTACTATTAGAATAAACTAGAGATGGACTCATACAATGTTCATTTTAATATCAGGCAGGAACACTTCCTAGAAGGTTTATACAACAATTGAAACATGGAATTTCATACTAAGTACATCAGCCTCATCGGGTCTAAGAAATCTAATTATGGGGTCGCTCACATCTGCGTTTAAACTCAGCGAGTGCAATCCGATAAAACATTGAGCTGCACTCACAAGGTTAAACTATAGTACAATGCACATCTGCAAGTTTTTCCTCAGCGAGAAACAAGCTCGATTCTTACCATGGTATTTTCCATGCTGTAAAAAGCATAGATAGATAGGCGCGCACCGATTCTCTGATTGGTCGGCGTATATAGCAGATACCCGGCATTCAAACCACGCAACAAGCCGCGCGACGCATCATAGTATGACGCAGTTCACTCCTGTTTACAAGGCTGTCAGTCAGTGTCACGAATTTCACTCCTGTCTATAAGGCTGTCAGTCAGTGTGACGAACTTCTCTCCTGTCTACAAGGCTGTCAGTCAGTGTCACGAATTTCACTCCTGTCTATAAGGCTGTCAGTCAGTGTAACGAAGTTCACTCCTGTCTACAAGGCTGTCAGTCAGTGTGACGAACATCTCTCCTGTCTACAAGGCTGTCAGTCAGTGTGACGAACATCTCTCCTGTCTACAAGCCTGTCAGTCAGTGTGACAAAGTTCACTCCCGTCTATAAGGCTGTCAGTCATAGTGTGCTGTTCTTCAGTCATTTATACATATTCTAACGCATCGGGCCACCATCTAGTACTCAATAATGTACATTCAGTAAAGCATAAACTTTCCAGCACTTGATGCCCGATGGCTAAAAGCACATTGATCTTGGAATCTGTCCTTTTACAAGACTGCACCTTAAAATGGTAATCTCCAACCTGTGGATTTCCAGCTGTTGCAAAAACTACAGCAATAGCCTATAAGTAGAGATGGGCGAATCAGGCAAAAATCAAATTCACCTCTTTTCCAAGGAAATGTGGTTTGTGGAGATGTTATTCTTCACAAATATAATGACCTTTCTAATACTCTGAGGTTTTCACTCGGGAAGCAGCACTAGTAATGGAGAAGACATCATCAATGTCTCCAGCTAGGAATATTGGTGCGGCCAGGACCTGTGTCCAGGAGCTCAGCAGGTGTAATTGGCTCCATACTGTGGCCAATGGGGCAGCACCAAACCCTAAATAAACTCCCAGCATATTAGTTCCCAGTTATTGTGCTTATTTACTCCCTTTATTCTGATGCTGTTTTTCTGTTGTACTTATCCTTTTCTTGACCTGGCTTGTGACCCCCACCATGTCTCTTTCAATGACCTACACTAGAGATGAGCAGAACCATGGATATTCAAGTTCTGTGGGTTCAGCCGGACTTTTAGATAAAGTTTTGTTCTGGACCCAAACTTGACCCAAACCTCATTGGAAGTCATTGATTGGGCACTTCGACTCTCCTCCCACATACAGTCAGCCAAAAACAAAGCACTTCCGGGGAGAGAGGATGGGGTTTTGTAATTTTCATTTTTTTGTACACACTACATCCGATAGCGCTGACTTTACCCCCAGTAAAACACTACAAGTGGCTCACACTGCGCAAAGCACCGAGTGTACCTGAGCACAGAGATGTTCACTCCAGTGGTTTGCATACATAAAGCACCTGAACTCCAAACTCGGACACTGATTTCTTTGTGAAGTCTTTGTTCGGTACGTTTGCGCCTTCTCATCTCTAATCTCCAGTTATCAGACCTTATCTTGTTTTACCACTATTCTCGTGGTATCCAACCCTGGCCATTCTTCTGCCTATGGTATTTGCTTCTGATTTGAACTTTCTGTTAATTGTCACTTCAGTGAGGAAGTGAGAAACTCTAATGCCACCCAATAAGGGTAGCGATCCTTACAGTCATAATCGACTCTTTAACAAGCCTTTTAATATGATTTAGGATTGGGTGGCATTAGAGTTTCTCACTTCCTCCCAGAGGAGTATTGCGGCAATAAGACTCCTTATCAGCTTCTCTCTCTCCTCTTATGGCGGCAGGCAGATTCCTCTCCATAAGACAGAAAGCTAGTTCCCCAGACCTTGTCTTAGCCTCTCACACAGCCAGATCAGAATATCCCACATACTGCACTGATGAGGGGCAGTCACCCCGATACGCAGCGTCTGCAGTTTGGGGCTCTGATCTGGCACAAATCCTATGTCATATTAAAAGGCTTGATAAAGAGTCGATTATGACTTCAAGGATTGCTACCTTTATTGGGTAGCATTAGGGTACCTTTACACGCCACAACTTTTGGCGACGATCGAAGGCAACCTAACGTGCGCGTGCACATTTTTCTAGGTTGCCTTCAAACGCCAAAGGCGCTTTTACACACCTCAATTTCGCTCTCAACCTAAGGCGACGTGTCTCCCCGGAAGTTGCCACACCATCAGCGGGAAACATCCGGTAGACTCCCGTCGCCACTTCACATGCTGCAATCCCCAAAGGAATGTGGGTGTACATGGTTACATAGGCGTGGCAGACTGGTGTTTTCCACTCCCCAAACACGCTGATTAGACAACGCAATAGCGTTATGATTGGCCAGCCTGCGCAGGAAGGCTGGCTAATACACGACGCCATTGCCATTGTGTGGTGTGAATGGACCGCTGTTCAAATATGGCACGGTGTCAAGTGACAGCCAATGGAGACACAGTAGCCCTCACCAATCATCACTGATGGGGCGCGGACTCCAGCACGCTGTGGCACACCTCCGGGAAATCAATAGGCAACGCTGATTCCATCCCTATCACCCCTTCACACGCCAAAAGCAGGGAATTTCCCCTTCATGGTTACCTCTGGTTTTGGAGCAGTGCTGTGAAATCGGAACCAGGAGCAACCTTTTTGATCGCCGCCAGATTCCCCAATTACACGCCGCAATTTTGAGGCAATTTCACGGCGATGGCGACGGGGCTACAGATTGCCGGTCAGATTTCTCACCGCGTTGCAGCATGTAAAGGTACCCTTACAGTTATTCACTTCCTCACTGAAGTGACAACTTGCATATTTCCCAGAGGAGCATTACGGCTATAAAACTTATACAGCTTATCTATCTCCTTATGGCGGCAGGCAGATTCCTCTCCATAAGGTAGAAAACTAGTTCCCCAGACCTACTTTCTGTTAGAATTCCAGCTAGTTTGCCCCAGGCTCACTCCTCTTACTAAAGGTACCGTTACACGGCACAATATCCTTAACGATACTGCTCAAATGTCATGGGTTTGGAGTCGTTCAAACTACATCGTTAGGACGTCGTTGAGTGTAACACCGAGATTTGAGAACGATAAATTGTTGGATCGTTGAGCGCAAATTTGAGAACCTATTCTCAAATCAAACGATCTTCGATCAGCCAACCTGCTGCATCGTTCGGTGACACCGCGATAACGATGTCGTTCACTGACACAACAGTGAACAAGTATCGTTCGCTGGGTTGTGTGAACGATAGCTGCTCACTACATCGTTGTTGCGTCGTCCACGATATCTACACGTGTGACAGCTCACCAACGATGTCAAAACGATGTCCCAACGACCGTGCGTTCATGAGATCGTTAGTGATATCATTTCAACATTGTTGCTTGTAACGGTACCTTAACAGTGACTTTGTAGACCCAACCCTGGGGGTCTGTCACAAGTCCGTATCATTGTGTAAGGATTAAAAGATGAAGGATGGAGGTTTCCCTGGTATAAGACAGAGAGTGGGTAGCCCTAGTCCGGCCGTGATAGCCCTTTCTGTGCTAACAGGTCAGTTACGATGCATAGATCTAGATCTCTCCACTCTCAGTTTACTCATAAAGACATAACTTTAAAAACAGATCGTCCTCAGCAATGACATTAATAGAATGCCAAAGAGTAAAATGTGTCTCTTTTCTCAAATGACAATACTGCAAATAGCATCTCTGTAACCTTTCTGATCATACGCTTGATATCTGTGCAAAGCCAACTTTATCTGCTTGGAGATCCATCCAACTCTGATCTAAATCTAATGTCTTAAATCTAATGCTATCAGGCAATAACATTATGTTAAGACTTAAATACTGTCTTCAGATTACTCTATAGCTCCAAAATTACTTAGTCACGGAATATTATTACCGCTATATGGCTACCACATGAAATGGATGCAGTCATTGCAAAACCTCCATAAATGTAACTTTATGTAACGCGGCAGCCTAATTACACCTATAAATCGGTTCTATTGTTATTTAAATTGTTTATTGGCTATAACTCTTTCCAGCATATACTTCCATCTACAATCAATTACTAAAACATCGCATGGTGCATAACCTCGTAAAAACTGTATTATAATTTTATCACATCATATATAGTGGATAGATTAAAAGAAGAAAAAACTCAGCTCCTGCGTGTTGGATATAACAATGAACGGAATGAATTCTTGTTAATGTGCAGTGAATGAGATGGCAATTGGACATTTTATTAAATTATGGTTAATGTTAACTTGCAGTAGTTACACACACTTTGGGAACGATGTTAATTGGAATTATGCTAAAACATGAAGAGGTTTTCCGACGAATAACGTTAATATTAAACAATAGATCTTGGAATAATAATAATTTCCACCATTGGATGTGATTAAAAAAAATGTTCTTGTGCTGAGATAATCTTATATATGTGTCCCTGCTATGTACTGTGTAATGGATGTGTCTGACCATACAGGGACATGATCTGATCATACCACATCTCCTGTGCTGAGATAATCTTATATATGTGTCCCTGCTATGTACTGTGTAATGGATGTGTCTGACCATTACAGGGACATGATCTGATCATACCACATCTTCTGTGCTGAGATAATCTTATATATGTGTCCCTGCTATGTACTGTGTAATGGATGTGTCTGATCGTACCGGGACATGGTCTGATCATACCACATCTCCTGTGCTGAGATAATCTTATATATGTGTCCTGCTATGTACTGTGTAATGGAATGTGTCTGACTGTACAGGGACATGGTCTAATCATACCACATCTCCTGTGCTGAGATAATCTTATATATGTGTCCCTGCTATGTACTGTGTAATGGATGTGTCTGACTGTACAGGGACATGGTCTGATCATACCACATCTCCTGTGCTGAGATAATCTTATATATGTGTCCCTGCTATGTATTGTGTAATGGATGTGTCTGATCGTACCGGGAACTGGTCTGATCATACACCACATCTCCTGTGCTGAGATAATCTTATATATGTGCCTCTGCTATGTACTGTGTAATGGATGTGTCTGACTGTACAGGGACATGGTCTGATCATACCACATCTCCTGGGCTGAGATAATCTTATACATGTGTTCCTGCTATGTACTGTGTAATGGATGTGTCTGACTGTACAGGGACATGGTCTGATCATACCACACCTCCTTGGCCGGGGAGGACACAAGAATATACAGACATTACAGCAGAGGTCCCCGTGACATACCCCATGAAGCAATGTACGGAACGGAGTACCCCACGGCCCTGGGGCGGGTCACTAAATGTGTGGCATATCACCTGGGAGAAAATGAATTCTATTTCTTGCGGGAACTGGTCTTCAGGCATCAAGTATGTCCGAAGCAATTACAGTCACTGATCTCAGTAATGAGACCAGCGGATTAATGCACACCCAGCACTGTCTGCCAGCTGGTTCTGCAGTGCATCATTGCAATAACATCAAGGAGACATTTGATTGGTTACAAGTGTATTCTGCAGCAGGACAACAACGCCAAACATATAGACAATGTCTATAGACAATGTCATTAATGGGAATCTGTCAGCTGGTTTTTGCTATCTCATCTGAGAGAAAACATGATGTAGGCAAAAAGACTGAATCCAATGATGTATCACTTATGTTACAGGGTGTAGCTGTTCTGACACAATCAGAATTTTTAGATTTTGCCACGCAGCAAAGCTGAGGCACTTACCCCGCCCACATCAGGCTCTCTATAGACATTGTACATTATAAGTGAGGTGTCAATCAGAGGAGGGGGGGTGTCGGACTGACAATGTAGTCCAGTAATGAGTAGTCCTAATGCTTAGACAAACATTCCAGGAAAACAAGAGGTTGGACCTTGACAAGAGAGGCATCCCTGAATTCTATGTTTTAACTCTTACAGCATGGCATCTTCAGATTACAAAGCAAAAACCTGCTGACAGGTTCCCTTTAAGAACCAGCTTCAGTGTAAAGAAGAATAATGATCCTGGAAGTGATGATAGAGCCCAACAAAGCCCTGATCTCTGCATCCAGTCTGGGATTATTAAGGCGTTGGTGGGGAACCTTTTTCCTGCAGGGTCCAATTTGAAATTTCTACATCCTTCAGGGGCCACACAAAATTATCAACTTGAAAATTATTCTACTATATTTGGTTAAACAATCTACTCACCCTACTGTAGTGGCTGGAGCAGCTTCTTTGTGGTATGTCTGTGATGTTAAGTGATAATCATGTTGTTCCTCAACTGTGTTTCCAGGTTTGCTAGGGCCATAGACATCAATGGATAGGCTGGGGGCATATACGTCACTGGGGAGGCTGAGGCTGGGGTATAGAGATCATGGGGAGCCGGATTTAAAGGGCAGGCAGTCAGCAAAATGCATCTGCCAGACTGAGCAATGCAGTCCCCAGGAATCTGCCCCGGGGGCACAGAAAAGGTCAAAGAGGGCCGCATGTGGCCAATGGCCTGAGTTTTCCCACCCTTGACCTAAAGATACAGAAGGATTTGCACATTCAGAGAAGATCTGTGGTTAGTTCTTTATGTTGTTTGGAACAACCTCCCTGCTGAGTTCATCCAAAAACCGGACGTTTGCCTAGAAGAACTGGTGCTTAGGGTGCTTTCACACAGCGTTTTCATGCAATCCGACGCTGTCCGTTGAAAATCGGACAGCATCAGATCCGATTTTGGCCCCATGTTATCCTATGGGCACGGACCGGATCGGATTTGCCCTAAATGGCATTCGATTTTTGTCGGATCCGATTCTGTCTAATTTTTTGCAGCAGCCAAAATCGCAGACTGCTGTGATTTTGGAGTCTGCTGTAAAAATCAGATCGAATCGGATCTCATCCGATTAAAATAATATGGGAGTCTATGGGGATCGTATCGGATGGAAAATCGGATCTGATATCGGATCCGATTTTTGTATTGCGCATGCTCAAACACCAAGACCTCCCACAGCCCTCCCCCATTTAAATTGGATCCGTTAAAAAATCGGATCTGATCAGATGCCATCGGTCTGATTTTTTATCGGATCCGATAAAAATATCCGATAAAAAAAATCGGACCGCTGGCATCCGATGGCATCCAATTTTGAGCATCCGATCCAATTTACAACGGACAGCGTCGGATTGCAGAAAAACACTGTGTGAAGCCAGTCTTAGATGCTGTTTTACAGGCAAAGGAAGGTCACACCAAATATTAATTTCTTTTTTATTTATTAATTTTGCTAATTGATAAAAATAAACTATTAAGGGTGCTTTCACACCACGATTTTTGCATTTCCGATGCTGTCCGAAAAAAATCGGACAGCATCGGACCGATTTTCGGATCCTATGGATCCCTATGGGGATCGGACCGAATCGGATGTGCACTAAATGCCATCCGATTTGGTCCGATCCGATTCTGCCCGATTTTGGCCGATTTTTTTCAGGAGAAAAAAATCGTTGCCTGCAACGATTTTTTCATCCGATTACAAAATCTGACAGAGTCGGATCGGACCAAATCGGATGGCATTTAGTGCACATCCGATCTGACCCGATCCCTAACATGGGGCCCCTATGGAGAAAGGTCCGAGGAAACGTGATGTCTCCTCGGACCCCATTTTACTGTACTGAGCAAGCTCAGTACAGTAAAACTGCTCCTGGGAGCACAAGGGTTAAAAAGAAAAAAAAAAAAGTTTATTCTCACCTCTCCCCGAGCCCCCGCCGTCTTCCGCCATCTTCCTCTAGGCTCCCGGTGGCTCCCGCAGGCTGCCGCAGGCTCCGGTGTCAGCAGAGGTGTACCTCTGCTGTACACAGGACCTGCGGTGATGTCACAGTCATGTGACCGCGGGTTCACCATGGTGAATGGTGAACCCGCGGTCACGTGACTGTGACATCACCGCAGGTCCTGTGTACAGCAGAGGTACACCTCTGCTGACACCGGCAGCCTGCGAGAGCCACGGGAACCTAGAGGAAGATGGCGGAAGACGGCGGGGGCTCGGGGAGAGGTGAGAATAAACTTTTTTTTTTTTTCTTTTTTTGCAGCCTCCGGCGCCGATTTTATGCCGGAATCGGGTGCCTATTTGGCACCCGATTCCAGGCATCAGAAGGGAGCCGATGCTGTCCGATTTATATCGGACAGCATCGGCTCCCTAAAAATCGTGGTGTGAACGCACCCTAACACTTCTACTTTTGAAACCATTCTTACTGTGCAGCATTTCATGGTGTTCTTGTTTATACCATTTATATAATTGCCTTGGTTTGACAGGATTCCTTAACTGATTGTGCTTGGATCTGTTCAACTGTACTTACTTGTTTGTATTATTTAGAAATTCGTCCAAAAATGTACAATTTCCCCCCAAAAAAGTAAAAACTATTATGAAAAAATATCAAATTAGTGTTGACAAGAATGACTGCTGTGTAAATTATGACAAAATCATCCAGTAACTGAACTGTCTGGAAGGAAAATCAGCTGTATGCGATGGTGCAGGATTTGCTGATGAACACATCATGGATCATTTGACAACACAGAGGAGACATTTAAATGGATACAGAAAAAGAAGAAAGTAGACAGGAATATAAAGCAGTCTTGTATGAGTGCATTGCTAACTAAACCATCTTGTGAGTGTAACCAACATCAGCACTTTGCAGGGGAATAATGTGCTAAAGTTTTGTACCGCAAGGAGACATCCTCCACAGAAACAATAGCAATTACAAAAAATATATGTCTAATATTGAAAAAATACTCTTTATTTATTGAATATTACAGATACTATCTAGAACAGGGATAACCTTTTTTGGGGAACCATTCATCACAAAATTTGCCTCTTAAAGTGAGACCAGTTCTATAAGGTAACAATTGTAAAGATGTCTTTCTCCAAAATCTGACTTTCAGCAAGAAAAATTAAAGTTATGGCATTGTCCCTGTAAAAAGTCAGGTATTCATTGTGTGGCTCCCTGCTCACGCAGGTAGCCACAGACTTCTCTAATGCACAGCTGGGTTTCCACAGCAGGTACCTACTACATACAACACCTTCCACCCCGGCACAGTAGGGGGAGCCCCACTTGCCGACCTTAGGCAAGATCCCTTATAAATACTGCTGCTGGGGGCGGAGTTAGAGTGTGCAGATGCTAGGAGAGCTGCTAAGACGTCCTGGTGGTCAGTGCCGCGATTAGGCCCAAACCAGTGACCTGGAGTGGCCCTTCTACGTCCTGTAAGCCTAAGTGGGACTGAAGGCAAGGAGTATAGAACAGAAAAGGAGCGAGGAACTTGAGGGAGTTCATTAAAAGCAAACCACTGGATATTGGGGATCCGCACCTGTGGGATACTATAGGACCACCGAAAACCCTGTGACACATGGAGGCTTCGGCTACCTGGTTTCCTATGTGGGTCAAGAGAGGGAGCCAGACACAGCAGGGCAAAGCCGCAGTGTTCAGAGAAGGTAACCCGGAGACCACACAGGAGGAAAGGAAGACATTACAGTCAGGAAGAGAGAAGAGGCAAGTCTGGCTGCAAGCAGGCTGTGCTTCAACCAACACTACATAGCAGAGGAGGCCTTATACCCACTTGCTGTGGGGACCCACTGTGCAACCTGTCCACCCATCAGTGCCCTGGATCATGTTACCTGTTCAACATCAGTAAAAGGTAAAAGAGACTTTGCTGTGTGCGTGTATCCTTCTTCCCTGCTCCCAGTACCCTTCATAGACTGTTCCAGTACTCCCTATACCATCCTAGCTCCACTCCTAACTACCCCTCTCACTACGCTGCCCCGGAGGTCCAGTCCTGCCTGCGGAGGACTTCACCATCTTAGCCGCGATACAATCTACCTCCGGCAGACTGTGGCGGCGCTGGTGCAACTCACCAGAAACTGCAGGTGGCGTCACGACAACAAACTCTGTAAATAGTCCCCTGTAAATATCACCTCCCTTTTCAAAGATAGGCCCAGGACACGGGATCAGACGTGGTCGCCATTCCCCGTGACACAGCAGACGCTACCCCTGAAGCCTGACACCCCAGTAACCCAAAGCCTGGACTCGACAATTGCCAGGCTCAGGAGTAGTGAGAACTGCAAACCATCTCCAGCAGCATCAAGAGCATACAAAGTGAAGCAAGGTGTCACGCCTGTGATCCGCACGGCTGGTATGTGCCATCGTTCTTACTATGCAGAAAGAAAAAGAAAAGGGTGCATGTGTAGACACACAGGGCTATTTGTATAAATAAAAAGTGCCAGTGCACTCACCTATAATGGTTGTGTACGTCTACACAACCAAGATTAAACGTGTGGGTGATGGGGCTCCGGGTCGCCTCTTTCTATTAGTGCTGCTGCTGCTGTCCTGCCGGTGTTTGCGTTCACAAATCTGTGCTCCGCGATTTTCACGTAATCCTACCGGACCGGATACCGCGTCACCGCAGGTCCTCAGTATGTTTATCCCGGTAATTAGGTAACCACAGGTCCTCAACACTCCAGATGTTCCAGGCTGCTCCTGCCGCTTTGGCTCCGTAGAGAGAGAACCCACCTGATGAAGACGGCTTAGACCGTTGAAACGCGTTGTGGCAGTGGTATTGGAGGAAGAATAAAGGTCGGTTCTTATCCACTAATTTGTCCAGTATTCCTTTGGCGCTCCCTGAGACCGCTGTACTATTGTTTTTATGATCGTTCTTACTATGGGCACAGTCCTGTGTGTGGACAGTTTGCTGTGCTCTCCCAGCTCTGCTGCTTCCACCAGTTGCTGCTGAGTCTTCACCTGACTATAGAGGGGGCGCGGTCAGACTCTGCAGGAATTTGTATTCGCTGTGTCCTGCAGTGTGTTTGTTCCCCTGCCAATCCAATGCCAGCACTCGCTATTTCAGGTAGATCCTACCTCCACACTGATCTCTGACCTTTTGCAATTCTCTGCTTGCTAGCATGCTCAGTCTGTCTGGTCTTAGCTAGCTCTTGCTTGCAAGCTCTGAGTGTGCTCTGGTCCTGTTAGTTTTACGTCTCTGCTCTCTTTGTCTATTTGGTCTTAGTGTCTGTTTGCTTTGTCTGTTTTGTCTGTCTGCCTATTCTGAAGTAGTTGTAGTTCCTGTTTGCTTGTTTAATTCTGTCTGTTTGGTCAGTCTCCAATTAGTCTTCATTTTGTTTTGCCTGTTTTGCCTTGGTTTGCCTTCCATTCGTCCTGACTTGCCCTCACCTAGCTTGTCTCTGTCACGTCCTTGTCCTGTCTGCCCATGTCTCAGGTTTCTGCCATATATCACCTGACACCTGAGTCTCTGGCCAACTGCTACAGGTCTGGGGAGTGTCCTGGGGTGACACCTGACAGCTACCTGTGGCCCAAGCCTAACCGCACCACCAGAGACACAAGTGAAGACCAGGCAGCCTCGTAGTTACGCTTCTACTCATAGGATCAGTCCTGGTTTGCAAGTAAATACTTCATGACTACTCCTAAGGCAAGTAGTACACTCTAATTCATTCAATTGCTATGCGAAAAGTTACATTTTAGCGAGTGATAGCTTTACAAACTAATTATTATTCTATGATATAACTCTATAGTGAAGGTCTGGGGACTACATTTGTGATGGCAGACACCCATTAATTTTCCCAAACTATGAACATATGTCTCTAGAACCATTAAATACTTCTACAGTCAGTGGTGAACAAACTATTGGTGCCACCTGGGCATTTCTACATCCAAAACAGTCATAGACAGACCTATGGACTGCAAAGGGCCTATATGCTGTTCTTGGACAGGGGCCTGTCTGTGGCATTGTCTATAGCACAATGATGACAACAGATACCAGAGATTATTCTGGATTATCTATTAATGCTCAAAGATCTTGAAAGGTTCTAAAACTTACATGACAAGGATAAAGAAGCGTCAGCAAAACAATTCATTGTCTGGTTCATGGCTGAATGCCCAATGCTTGAATATCCGTGGCCTGATACAGTAAAGGGGGTGTCACACGCGTCAATATCGCCTGCACGATATCGACTGCACGTGACGTTGCAGCGATATTGACGCGTGTGACATACTGCATCAACCAGCGATAAATCGCTGGTTGATGATCGCCAGGTTTCAGACCAGCTCTGAAACCTGGCGATTGTCGCCCGGTGGACACGCAGCATCGCTGCGTGTGACACCGGGACTAGCGATATTCCAGCTCCCAGCGCCTGTCACAAGCGCTGGGAGCTGGTATCCAAGGTACACGTCGGGTATCTAGGCAGCGCGCGCTGCCTAGTTACCCGCAGTGTACCTTAGTTACCAGCCTCCTCCGCTCACCGGGTGAGCGGAGGAGGCTGGTAACTAAGGTACACGTCGGGTATCTAGGCAGCGCGCGCTGCCTAGTTACCCGCAGTGTACCTTGGAGACCAGGCTGCTCCCGCTTCCAGCAGGCTGGCAGCGGGAGCAGGACATCGTGGAAACGATATTTAAATCATTTCCATGATGTCACTGGTCAATTGATCGCTGGTGAGTCTGTCTGTGTGACAGCTCACCAGCGATCAGCCGTCAATGTCGTCAGCGATCAGATCGCTGACGACATTGACGCGTGTGACACCCCCTTAAGAGTTGACATAAATATGGAGTGATATTGTCTGTCACCTCTAATGTGACCTGATAACAGAATGCATGGATCTTTTAGAAGCCGGGATGCTCATACATAGCCGTGTGAAAGCATAAACCAAGGCGGAGGTTTTTGCATTTGATATTAATTTAACACTAAATGGAACAAAGTAAAAGGGTTTTGTTCTGTTTATATACAAAAAAGGGATATAACGTATTGTATCTAAGGAATATTCCCCAAAATGCCTAAATTAACTGCAGGTACTAAAAAAAGATTCAGAATTCAGAGTCCTCATTGGTTGATACCTTTTTATGGTTACTCGAAAAGTTAGCCATTAAAAAGTATCAATCACTGAGGACTCTCAAATCGTAATATACATTTTCACCATTCAAAGCTTAGTATAACACAGTGAAACTTCGTTGAGCTGACCAACAACAATTAAACTGCAGAGTGGGATGTGATCTTTCCAAAAAAGATGATTAGAATGCATAGTAGTTGACAATACTGAAATGTTTGATAGAGATCTCCAAACCTTTGAAATTTGAGTTCGGCAAACTTTTTGGCGAACTGTTCGTGACCCTCAACTTGACCCAAACCTCGATGGAAGTCAGTGATTGGCATCTCAGCTCTCTGTCCACATACAGCCAGCCATAAATAAAAACTTCCGAGGGTGGCAGGGTGATTTTTTTTTTTTTCAAAATTAATTTTGAACACACACTACACACACTACTATAGCTAAAAACACGTCTCGCACTGGGCCAAGCACCAACTGTATCCGACTACAGCGGTGCTAGGTCCAGTGCTAAAGTAAAGCACCCGAATTCCAAACCCGAACAGGTTTACTCAACACTGAGAAGTTTGGTGAATCAAACAGAACCTTAAAAGGTTCGCTCATCTCTACTCTTTGACAAAGTAGAGTTGGTGTGAATCAATTCGTAGAAACCAAACCAATCTCCACATAAGTTTCCTCTGGTTGCTGGATTGGAGCCCAAAGAACTGCCTCTTATGTAAAAAAAATCCCCAACTTTTCTTTTCAGAAACTGCAATGGCTCTGCAAGTAATAAGGCCTCTTGGGTCTAACCCACCTTGTCTTCCTTTCCTGATGGGAATAGATGGTTCTCGGAATAACTGGGATGTCTATCTGAGGACTGCATTTCCCAAAACTCTGAGGCCTGGGTGAGAGTGATGCGCCGGGCCCTCTCCCTCTTGTCTCTTCTGGCGATGTCGTCTGGGGGAGATCAGGAGTCTTGGGGATGTCATGGTGGTGCAACCTGGTCCGTGGCCCCGGAGTGGTCAATAAAAAGGGGATTATGATTAGGAAATAGGGGATTTTGGAGGTGGTTTGTTGTGACGCCACCCATGGTATGCGGCTATTAGTGGCCGCCGCTTCAGACGGGAACCTCTGGGGATGATGGGATGGCAGCTATAATGATGTCGCTCCCCACGGGTGGAGCAGGTCCTCAGGGCATCCAGAGTATGAGGTTGTTAGGGTTTTGGTGGGCCAGCAGGGCTGATCTGGCTGCAGGGAAGGATTGGAGCATTTCTCAAGCAGGCTCCTGCTGTCTGCGCGGCGTTTCAGTCTACCACTCCTCAGGCGGGAAATGAACAGTCTCACACACAATTCTGATTTCCAAACCCGATTTACTTCTCTTTCTCTGCTCACACCAAAGGTTACAGATTAGGTTCAATTGCAGTCCGGGAAGCCCTTAGCAACCAGGATGGCTTGTCCAGTACACCCGTTTCGTGCTACTTCCCTCTCCGGCCATTCTTCCTCAGCGCTGCCTGCTTGCCTCACTCCTGCACGCGCCTCCGCACACAGTGCCCTAATCTAGCAGCCACGGGCCTTCTCGGGCGGCCGGCCACGTACCCTGCAGGGCTGTGGAGTTGGTAAATCAAACCACCGACTCCAACTCTGACTCCGACTCCTGAATTTCCCTGGCTCCGACTGCGTCTCCAACTCCGACTCCTTTGACTCCAACTCCGACTCCTTCAGTCATGGCTCGTTTTTAAGTGATAAAATTATTGTAGGTCAATGGTAACATTAGGCTTTAATCATTATAATGACATAATAATCAAGATATTTAGATAGAACACAATAATAAATCATAATAATAATATTCAGCACATTCTGCATTGAACTGCGATTATATATTTTAGGAGTCGGAGTCGGAACATTTTCTACCAACTCTGACTCCAACTCCACCAAAATGGGCAGCGACTCCGACTCCACGACTCCGACTCCACAGCCCTGGTACCCTGACCCTAGTATGGCTGCCTTTTCAGCGGATGTGTCGGGAGTAGGACACAGCTCCTCTAGATCTCGTAGCCTCTGGGTCTGTGTTTGGAGCATGGAGTCTCCTCGCCACCTTCAGGGCCGGATCTCTGGTGCTCGCCCTGCCCTCCTGCTTTACTTCAGATTTGGCACACAGGTGGATCGCTCATTTCCTGCGCCTCTAGGGCTCCCTCAGTCTCTCCAAAGCCTCTTGCTCTGGGACCCGGGACAAGCCTCATCTCTGCTTAAGTCCTCCGGGTCCTTCTCTACTCAACTGGCCTCCCACTTCCTGTGGTCTATCCCTTTTCTCTCCTTTCCTCTACCTGACTGCTTCCTGCTAACTTCCCACTCATCACCTTTCTCTCCCCGCCATTCCACTGACTGCCTGAGCTGTCCCACTGACTGGGTTCACCCGCTGTCCCTGGGAGCGGGTGTGTTGGGTGTGTTTGTGGATGACTGGACTTACCAACCTGGTTACTGAAGACAGCGATACCACACATTTTCCCTGCCTGTACATGATATTTTTAAGGAAGTCTCTACCCCCCTATACCCAGGCCTGCTCTCAAACTGCAAACTGGCCAAATGGAATCATAACATGGAAGGACACTTATGTGGCAAACTTTCTAATATGTACCCCATTAGCCCTTTGGTTTAGGCAATACATTTACTGTAATAAACTGCGTCAGGGATCTGGAACTGTGAATAACGTTATGTAATAAACTCTATTATCTACTTATGAACTGGATATAGCATGGAGGGTAATGTTCTGAAATTTTTAGCTTTTAGGCCCCTTTCACATCAGCGTTTTTCGCTGATCTGCGGCAGATCCGGGAGATTTACTGCATCTGCCGCCTAACGGTCGCACTTGCAGCACACTTGCGGCAAGACCCAAGCATTGTCTATAGGGCATGCAGCAAGTGGGGAATTGCCGCGATCCAGCACTTGCGGCAGTTGTGGCCATGCAAAAAACCCACTGCTGACTGCGTTTTTATTCGAGGCCACAACTGCCGCAAGTGCCGGATCGCAGCATCACCGCTCTTGCCGAACACACCATAGACAATGCTTGGGGCTTGCCTCAAGTGTGCTGCAAGTGCGACCGATAGGCGGCAGATGCAGTAAATCTGCCAAATTGCCGCAATCAGCGAAAAACGCCTTAGCCCAGTAAATAATGGGTATGATGTTGTTATAGTGATTCTGTATTATATTTAGAGGTAATAGGTTTCTTTTCATTGAATATAATAATTGGAAAAGCTCTGGAATATATTCTTACAAAATAAAGAAGAATGTAAAGGTCGATAAAAACTGCCCACATACCGTTACTCAATTGATATTCTAAAATAAATCACGTATTGCCACAATGATTTACAACACTGGATGTGAATAAACACTAGACACAAGTAAGTAAACCTCTTTTTGCTTGTTTCCTTGGCCTTATTCTGCCATTTCAATCTATTCTTGGGAATGTTAATCAAGGCTCAGTACAAAAAGAAAGAACGATATTAAAAATAGGCATTGTGCAATGTAAAAACTTGAGAACAGACGCAAAGGGCAAAGCTTAGTTTGATTATGAATAATCTGGAGTTATAAAAGACGCTTACCAAATAATCTGCCTTTAAAAATAAAACCTCAAAAAATGGAAGGGAAAAAAATATTTATATTCTAAGGACAGCGGGCTGAAATATTAATAACAATATTCTATTAGGTTTTAAATCTTTATGTTTTGCATACAATCTCAATATAAAGCTTACTAGCTCATAAACACACAAATCTCCTGATATTCTGTATTTTTTTTATATATGAAAAATTTAAAATCATTGAACTCTTACTGTATATGGGTGTAGGAGGGAACATTACATTGGGCCCAGAGCACCCTTTGGCGGCACATAGCCTGACTACTGTTGACCAAGTGTGAAGCTACAAGTAACTCTTTTCCATGCCTTTGTAGTTGGTGACTTAAAAGGGAACTCCAGTGAGAAAAAACATTTTTGTACAGTTCCTGCACTCATAGACTATAACGTTGAGCTGCCTGTTACACTTGTATAATGTTTAGAATTAATCTACTTAATTAGTAGTCACCACTCCCATGGGGGACAATACGTCATGCCTGAGTGAGAAGCTCTCCCCCTCCCTCTACAGTGAGCATCTGTGCATCCGAGAACACACACTTCCTCCTTCAATCACATGGGCGTGATGTCACAGCAGGTCCTATCGACACACTGGTCTCACCACTGCACTCTCCAGACTCCAGCTTATTCAAGGACCTGTTATGACATCACACTCACGAAACTTAATGAGGAATGAGGAAGTGTTGGATGACGCTGAAGCTTTAAAACAGGGAGGGGGGAGAGCTGCTCGCTGAGGCATGACATATTGTCCCCTATGGGAGTGGTGACTGGAAAGAAGCCTTTAGTGAATAAGGAATTCTCAATAATTCAAAACATTATACAAGTGTAACATACAGCTCAGCATTATAATCTATGAGTGCAGGGAGCATACAAAAACATTTTTTCTCCCCAGAGATCCCTTTAAGGGTACCTTTACACTCCGCAACCGCGGGAGACATTTTTGACGGCAATATGTCGCCCTGGAATTATCGCCGTCAAATTGCCTCCCAATTGCGGCGTGTATTTGGGGAATTTGGCGGCGATTTGTCGCCTCGCCACGGTCGCCTGATTTCAGTGCGTGCTCTGAAATCAGTCAACCGTGGCAAGGCGACATATTGCCACCAAATTCCCCAATTGTACACCGCAATTGGGAGGCAATTTGACGGCGATAATTCCAGGGCGACATATCGCCGTCAAAAATGTCTCCCGCAGTTGCGGCGTGTAAAGGTACCCTAAAGGTACCTTTACATGCCGCCACTGGGTGGTAGCAACTGCCTGGCATTGGGGATTTTTGTGTCTGTTGCCATGAAATTGCTACGAAATGGCGGCGTGTAAATTGGGAAGTCGATCGCGTTACCCGCTGTTGATTCGGATACCTGTTTCTGAGCCGTGCTCAAAAACCCAAGGCAACACAAAGGCACAATTTCCATGGTAGTGGCGTCTAAACGGGGCACAGGGATGGAATTTCCGTCGCCTAGTGATTTCCCCGGGGCGTGCCACAGCGTGCTGGATACCGCGCCCCATCAGCGATGATTGGTGGAGGCTACTGCGTAACCACTGGCTGTCCCTTCACAGGGCGCCATATTTAAAGAGCTGTCCATTCACACTACACAATTGCCATGGCGTCATGAAATAGCCAGCCTTCCTGCGCAGGCTGGCCAATCATGATGCTATTGCGTTGTCCAATCAGCGTATTAGCGTCATGGCATACACAACTCTTGCACACCTATGTACTTGCGGCGTGAAAGATGTCCGCCCTGTCCGCCCATATTCCTTTGTGGATAGCGGCGTGTGAAGCAGCGAAGGTATTCAACAGGAAGTTATCTGCAGGATCTGTCTGAACTTCCGGGGAACAAAGATACCTTCAGTTGACAACGCAATGGCGGCGTGTACATGCAGCATCGGCGATCGGTATCAACCATCAAAAACGTGCGCGTGCACGTGCGGTTGATACCTGTTGCTAGGCCCAGTGGCGGCGTGTAAAGGTACCTTAAGAGGTATTAAGGTAAGAGGTGACGTAACAACCTCACATAAGCCCTAGGAGAGCAAGTGTTCACACTGTTGGTACAGTATCGGCACCGGAGGTGATTATAAGTGTTTTTATTTTAATGGGGCAAGCACTCAGATTGAGAAAGGTTTGTCCAAGTAGTAGTCTTTTATGAGATTGGAAAATTTTAATCCAATGGATTCTGGATCAGGCCTGCCACACAAAACACCAATCTTGATTAATTCCCCCCTTTGTTTAAGTGCCAATATGAACATGACATGTCGTAAAAATAGGAAATGTAGAAACAACATCTCACATTCTATTATTTCACAGGATAGACATTCCAACTTTAGGCACCAGTGTCCTTTAAAAGGTACCGTCACACGCGGCAATATTGCTAGGCAATTTCACTGGCAATTTGCTGGTTGCAGTGAAATCATGGACACATTGTTCTATTTGTACACGGCAACAAAATAGAACAATGTGTCCATGATTTCACTGCAACCAGCAAATTGCCAGAGAAATTGCCTAGCAATATTGCCGCGTGTGACGGTACCTTCAGAATGTTCTTGTATCACCACGATTCATTCTTCCCATTATGCTGATGATCAAATATATCCTTGATGACAAATCACACACCTGCACCATCATTAGCAACAGTGACAAAATCATCCCGTGCCTTTCTATTAATTTTTAAAGTGCTGTATTATGCGTCCTTAACAATGATCTGAAAAGAACATCTGTTGCCTGTCTACGCACATCGTTCACAGCCTCGTTAGGTCTGTTTGTTTTAAACTTGTTGGGCCTTTTCTTGTTTAAATACCACGTAGGCTACGTAGAGCTCGCAGGTAGCAGAGGAGAGCAGCAGGCAAGTCAACAACCCTAATGCTTTAATCAAAACAAGCATACAACAATCTTCTCAAATGGCAATCAATCACACGATGCTTTAGTCTTCAGGGTTGTTGATTGTGAAGCGTTATGCTTATCAAATCATTCATGGCTCTTATCCCGCCTGGCGTATACAATACAAGCCAATCTTCATCCATACCGTGAAACATTTATGTTCCTGAAGTGGAAGAAAGCCACTTAGAATTCTTAAGATTCAATTCCTCCAAAAAATGTTGTACTTGAGTATTGTTTACAGGAATGAACGCAACATTACTGAAGAAAGTCTTTTTGGCTTACAAAACGGGAATGAAAGTCACAATCCACAGCCCACGCACTAGTTACACATAAGCAAATCTGTAGGGCAATAACTAAAATTGAGGGAAAACAAAAAACATTTCTGTACATTATATTTCTTTTACATACTAATAAAGCTTATGCAAGCCATTAGTGTAGTCATCCAAGATAACGCTTGTACCCTTAGTGGCCCATTTAGATGCCTAATATTATTTAGGTCTACCTTCTAGTAGTCCTCATGTGTCTTGTATTTCACTGAATGGTTGAGCTCCAACTAGGACGCCAATCCAGATGATCATTTATGTGATGCAATGTTACACATCTATTTGTCTACATTTTTGGGATTCTTTGTTTAATTTCCATTCTGTATTATTTTTATGGTCCCCATACATATTCAAATAGAGTCTGTGGAGCCTCGGTAAGGAGTCTGAAACACAGGACTAGCCAGACATCCCTCCAGGGAAGGACACATCCAAGGGTGGCTCCTTGTGGAGAACACCATAACCACCATGTTAAGTGGCCCTTTTAGTCAATATCCAGCTCTTTCACAAACTTAGAGACATGACAAGGGAATACAAAGGCCAGGTATCCATCCACAGACAGCTGTTTCGGGTGTTACCCCTCATCAGTGTGGAGTAGGATTCTGGCTAGGTGGAAGCAAGGCCTAGTAGACCAACATCACAAAGTACTCACTGATCTCAGGGAAACAAGCCCATACATATTACATGAAAGTTGGCCCAACACTCTAATTCCGGCTGGATTGGGTGGTACTTCTACTATGTATCTGGGTCTCCTAACTTTCCCCGACAGATGATGTCCATGGCAAGAACTATGTGGCACTTGAAACTTTAATTTTCTTTTTAAAGAAAAGATTTTCTCCTCTGTCCCTGTTAAAAACAAGTAAATGCTTGGCCGAACCAAGCATTCAAAAAACGTTTTACAGCGAGGGTGATCAATGAGTGGAACAGACGGCCACGAGAGTTGGGAGTTCCCCTTTAATGGAAGTCTTCAAACAGGGGCTGGACAAACATCTGTCTGGGATGATTTAGTGAATCCTGCTTTGAGCCCAGGGTTGGACCAGATGACACAGAGGTCCCTTCCAACTCCACCATTCTATGATTCTATGAAGTACAGATGTGAGAGAGAGTCAGAAGACATAGTTGTCAGCCACCGATCGAATGTTCAGCCAGCAGCTATCTCCTGAGTATGGCCAGCTTTAGATAATAATGGAAGTGTACAGTCATGGCCAAAAGTTTTGAGAATGACACCAAAATGATATTTTCACATGATCTGCTGCCCTCTGGTTTTTATTTGTGTTTGTCTGATGTTTATATCACATACAGAAATATAATTGCAATCATATTATGAGAGCCAAAAGGTTATATTGACAGTTAGAATGAGTTAATGCAGCAAGTCAATATTTGCAGTGTTGACCCTTCTTCTTCAGGACCTCTGCAATTCTCCCTGGCTGCTCTCAATCAACTTCTGGACCAAATCCTGACTGATAGCTGTCCATTCTTATATAATCAATGCTTGCATTTTGGCAGAATTTGTTGGTTTTTGTTTGTCCACCCGTCTCTTGATGATTGACCACAAGTTCTCAATGGGATTAAGATCTGGGGAGTTTCCAGGCCATGGACCCAAAATCTCTATGTTTTGTTCCCTGAGCCATTTAGTTATCTCCTTTGCTTTATGGCAAGGTGCTCCATCATGCTGGAAAAGGCATTGTTGGGCGCCAAACTGCTCTTGGACGGTTGGGAGAAGTTGCTCTTGGAGGACATTCTGGTACCATTCATGGCTGTGTTTTTAGGCAAGACTGTGAGTGAGCCGATTCCCTTGGCTGAGAAGCAACCCCACACATGAATGGTTTCAGGATACTTTACAGTTGGCATGAGACAAGACTGGTGGTAGCGCTCACCTCTTCTTCTCCGAATAAGCTGTTTTCCAGATGTCCCAAACAATCGAAAAGGGATTCATCTGAGAAAATTACTTTACCTCAGTCCTCAGCAGTCCACTCCCTGTACCTTTTGCAGAATATCAGTCGGTCCCTGATGCTTTTTCTGGAGAGAAGTGGCTTCTTTGCTGCCCTCCTTGAAACCAGGCCTTGCTCACAGTGCGTGCAGAAGCACTCACACCAGCCTGCTGCCATTCCTGAGCAAGCTCGACACTGCTGGTAGTCCGATCCCGCAGCTGAAACAGTTTTAAGATACGGTCCTGGTGCTTGCTGGTCTTTCTTGGGTGCCCTGGAGCCTTTTGACAACAATGGAAGCTCTCTCCTTGAAGTTCTTGATGATGCGATAGATTGTTGACTGAGGTGCAATCTTTGTAGCTGCGATACTCTACCCTGTAAGGCCATTTTTGTGCAGTGCAATGATGGCTGCACGTGTTTCTTTAGAGATAACCATGGTTAACTGAAGAGAAACAATGATACCAAGCACCAGCCTCCTTTTAAAGTGTCCAGTGGTGTCATTCTTACTTAATCATGACTGATTGATCGCCAGCCCTGTCCTCATCAACACCCACACCTGTGTTAATGGAACAATCACTAAAACGATGTTAGCTGCTCCTTTTAAGGCAGGACTGCAATGATGTTGAAATGTGTTTTGGGGTTAAAGTTCATTTTCAAGGCAAATATTGACTTTGCAAGTAATTGCTGTTAAGCTGATCACTTTTTATGACATTCTGGAGTATATGCAAATTGCCATTAGAAAAACTGAAGCAGTAGACTTTGTCAAAATTAATATCATTCTCAAAAGTTTTGGCCATGACTGTACTGAGCATGCTCAGACCCTACACTCTGCTATGCTCAAAAGAATTCCAATTTACAAAACCCAGGAGTCAGGCCACATCAATCAATACTATCAATTTTTATTAAATATTAACATCACAAGATACGGTAAAAACGGTGATATACAAAATATACAGACCAGGAATAACCAACTTGGTACAATCATTCAATATAGAAAAAGTCTACATCCTGTTTCACATCAACTTATCAAAAAAGACCTCTAAGGGACTATGGAATGTCTTTAAAATCTCATTTTCTTTATTAAAGAGCTTAAAAAGCATAACAATGCCAGTACATTACAGCTATAACACAAAAGACAATGTGGTTTTTTGATGAGGAAACAGTAATAAACATCAATTAAGAAGATCAATAGAGGTCAGAATATTGTATTAGGAACCTCTAGGCTCACACTGGAGATAACTATACTCAGTCAAGCTCAGGATGACAGATGACACCCTGCAACACCATTGGCCACTGGTACTCAGTACATTTTACCACCATATCAGGCTTGCAACAGATATTATAAACTGAGCCCTCTCAATTTAGGCTGAATTATACAGTTTTTGCTCATTAGCACCTATAGAGATCTATTATAGTTGTCTGTAAGCTATGTAATAGCACAGGAAACTACGCAATAGTCATATCCCTAGGTAAACAATGCCCAGTCCAGAATTTATTCTGTATACGCGTGAAATGTGGACTCCTACTTATTTACTGGTCCAAATACTGGCCACATAGTGTATACTAGGGCATATTGCCCATAAGTCACCCTGCTGCAGATGGTACTGACCTGGGTAGTTAGAGCTCCTTATCACCCCGACGGCGTTTCGTCTGGTGAGACTTCTTCAGGGGTCAGTGTGCCAGTTGTAATGCTCTCCTGACGGTCTTATATGGAGCGTTCCATTAGCTCACCCTGGAGCTGATGTGCATTAACGCCCATCCGCGCCATTATTGCGCCGCGTGTCACGTGACAGCCTCCGATCACATGCATCCGCGCACAGTGCATAAGGCTAAACAACCCATCATCATAAGCCTCAGAGTAGACAAAAAACACCAAAGCAATATATACTGGCCAGTGCCAAATACACCTATGCTCAGATGCTATGGACCCAGACACAGAAATGGGACCAGGAGGCACACATGCAATCCTGTCCTTTCCTATCTGTGGGGTCCTACAAAACATAGGATCAGGAAAAAATCACAATGTTAAAGCACCCTTGCAAGCAATATATATATATATATATATACATAGATTTATGCAACCAAGTGTTATCTAACTCTTACACTAATACATCATCCAGTCAATAAGGCATGGAATAGGAGTGTATAATTTCAGCTAGCAAAGTGGCATGCAAAATCTAAAGTGCCTTATAAAGGAGGACCCAGGATACACACTATATTAAGCCAAATGGCAGCACAATGATGTGGTATACTAAAGTAGTTTTAGCTAGGCATATACCATAAGTGCAGGAGCCCACCAAACCCGACGCGCATTTCGCTACTAAATGCTTCCTTCAGGGAGGAGAATTGTGTTGACTAGCCTGGGAGAAAAACATGCAAAGACCAAAAAGACCACATATGGTTGTTTGGATAAGGCCACATCCAGGGCAGTCCCTGATGCCCAAAAAATAAACATAGATTGTTTGGGGAAGTTGCACCTTAAGGTCATGAAATCCTGATTCCCCCCCATGAATAAGAAAACAATGTCACATGGATCTGATGCCCTAGGTAAGCCTTGAAGGTCTCAAACCCTGCTTGCGAAGACAAAATTCTACCATGTGGACCCTATTGAGGGGGGCCGGGAAAGGAATTTGTTCCCCAAATTCCTTCACTTGAACCTGAGTTGCAATCGCATATGGTATGTTGTAAGCCATACCAAAGCTCTGGCATTGTGGATTATATTGATAGTCTGGAATCTCTCCCAGAGCAAAAACCAAAATGATCAACAGGCGGTAGAGTAACTGACACAAGCTGGGTTAGGTCACAGACAAAAAATAATTTTGTAACAAAAGCTGCATGTAGGTGAGAATTCCATCTAAGCTCAAGTGCCGTTGTCTACTTACCCTCACCTACAGAAGTCTTAACAACCTTCTACTTGGCTCCAGCATCCCAGAGCCATTTCCTCCACATGCACTATGTTCAGTCCTATTTTTATCTTTTGATCCATCTTTTCATTTAACATCTGCTCTGCTCCAACAATTCACAAGTGCAGGTGTTTGGCTTCGGCTCACATCGGTACTTCACAGTCATCTCATTTTCTCAACATGTAGGATGACATAATTTTCCCATTATGTATAGTGCTAAACACTGGTAGTTGTGGAATGCACTTACCGTATTATATCTGCAAGTGATCTAATCTTACCTGATTAATGCAAAACTGCTTCTTTGTTTATTTGATCCTGGAAAAAAAAACATTTGGACTTTTGTTTTGCATTTTTCTTTTCAATTTATTTCTAGGTGCAATGTACTATTAAAGGTGATGTTTAAACATGGCAACCCTTATTCATATACTGCTAGTGGGGCATCTTTATGTCATATGGTGGGACCCCCCTGCACATATTCCTTGCTGATTAGCCAGAGAAATAGATAGGAGAAAGTAGGTACTCTACTACTGAATACAGACTAGCTTAATTACTTGAATGGTCAGCATTAGTGACAGGAGAACCGACCTGGATTTTTTAAAAAACTCTAGGTTTGGGGCCGAACGTGATACGAACTTGAGTCCGAAACTCGAACTCAGACTTTAAAGTTGTGGGATGGGGTGGAGGGGCTGTAAAAGCATTATACTTACTGCGTCCCGGCACATCTACTTTCGGGGCCTCTCATTAACTTCCTGGATATTCACCGCAGATGGACTCAGCAGTCAATCATTGACGCTGTCAAAGAGAATGGGCATCTGTGATTGGCTGCTGGAATAATCTGAAAACTGCCCATATATTCTAGATGCTAGTAAGGTAAGTGAACGAGAGAAGCACTCACTTTACGGCTGTGCTCCATGTGCTGGCATGCTGCTCATGGGGTCATCTGAGTTCAGTCCTGATTCATCTCAAATGTGAACTTTGATGACCTTTCACATGACTGGGTTGTCAGTGTGAGCTTGATCATCTCTATGAGTAGACATATGTCTCCTTACAGAGATGTAGCAGGGCTGACGATGTTCCTTGTGGATTATTTCAGAGGGAGGGGTTGTTTGTTGTTAAAGATGGAAAACAGGGTTGTTTTATGTTTATTTCTATTAAAATGTTTTTTCTCTGTGTTGTTTTTTTTTTTTACTATTTATTAGAAATTCATGGTGGCATGGTCTGATATTGGCCTGCCACCATGAATTTCAGGTAAAATGCCATCTGACAATACAAAGCTGACATTAACTTCTTTATTACCCAGCGTACCACACTCACCGAGGCAAAGCCCCTAATTTTTTTAATTATTTATTTAAATAATTAAAAAAAATAATGGGCTTCCCTGTGTTTTGATTTCCAGCCAAGGTAAAGCCAGGCAGCTGGTGGTGGTATGATATGACCTGTCCTGAGGAAGAAATCTGTGGTGGCTTTGAAACACGTTAACTTAATAAATCATCTATGATCTCTATAGACTGATCTGATATTGTTCCTTGGTTACACAGCAGTGTGGGTTTATACCTAATTCATCCCCCTATATCGACATTACTGGTTACTGAGTGTGTCAGTCAGTGTGTGTTGTATGTGTGTGTCAGCGTGTGTTGTATATGTGTGTCAGCATGTGTGTTAGTGTATGTCAGTATGTGTATGTGTGTGTGTCAGTATGTGTGTGTTAGTGTAAGTATGTGTCAGTGTATGTCAGTATGTGTCAGTGTATGTCAGTATGTCTGTGTCAGTATGTGTGTGGTCAGTGTGTGTCATTATGTGTGTTAGTGTATGTCAGTATGTGTGTGTGTCAACGTGTCACTGTATGTCAGTATGTGTGTGTGTCAGTATGTGTGTGTTACTGTATGTCAGTATGTGTGTGTCCGTATGTGTGTGTTACTGTATGTAAGTGTGTGTGTGCAGGGCCGCCCGAAGTCACGTGTGCCCAGAGGAGATGTGAGGGGACGGGCTCCGATCTCGTCACCTCTTGAGCAGCCCAGTCTCCTTTCTTCACCGCTGAAGCTCGCAAACCGGAGGCCACGCGAGCATCGGCAGGATGCAAAGGAGTCAGGACGGAGCTGCTGCTTCTACTGGTGCTGGTGAGTATGCTCAGCTGTCTGTCTCTTTGTGTGTCTCTCTGTGTGTCTGTCTCTACATTGCACTATAATTTATATACAGGTCCACACTACATGCTGTATTAGTATATCTATATACTTAATGTATATAGTGTAGGACCTGTATATATAGTAGAGTGCTGTGTATACAAGATATACAGCTGGCAGTTTCTGCATACGGCTGGCAGTCTCTGTGTATACATCTTGCAGCACAGCAGTCTAACGTGTATATGTCCCACAGCAGTCACTAATGTGCATACGACCCACAGCAGTCTCTAATGTGCATATGTCTCACAGCCGTCTCCATTGTGCATTTGTCCTTCAGCCATCTCAATTGTGCATACGCCAGCAGCAGTCTCTATTGTATATTCTCTACTGTGTGTATAGCCAGCAGCCGTCTCAATTGTCTATATTGCCTGCAGCTGTCTCTAATGTCTATATGTCCCGCAGCCGTCTCTATTGTGTATTTTCTATTGTGTACGGCTAGTAGCAGTGTTTATTGTGTATTCTCTATTGTGTTGTGTATAGCCAGCAGCAGTCTCCATTGTGTATACAGCCCACAGCCACCACCATTGTCTATACGGTTTGCAGCTATCTCCATTGTGCATTTGTCCTGCAGCCATCTCCATTGTGTATACGGCCAGCAGCAGTCTCCATTGTCTATATGGCCCGCAGCCATCTCTATTGTATATTCTCAATCATGTACGGCCAGCAGCAGTCTCCACTCTGTATACAGCCCACAGTCAACTCTTTTGTGTATACAGCTAGCAGCAATCTCTATTGTGTATTCTCTATTGTATATACAGCTATTAAGTATTCAGCCCACAGCAGTCTCAAGTGTGTGTGTACAATATATTTTATATATAAATATATATATTTATATATATATATATATATATATATATATATATATATATATATATGTATATATGAGAGAGAATATATATATATTCTCTCTCATATATACATATATATATATATATATATATATATATATATATATATATGAGAGATAGAGTAATAAATGGAAAAGCAGCACAAAAGCAACAGAGAAAATTGGACTTTATTGCCCCATGGCATGGCCACGTATTGGTTGGGCAGTAAAGTCCACCTTTCTCTATTTCTTGTCCTGGTTTTATCCATTACTCTATCTTAAGGAACCATCTGGATTGCTGGTTGGGACAGCTTCGCACATAAATTGAGGTAATTTTTGGTGAGCTCCAATTTTTCACTATATATACTGTATATATATATATATATATATATGTAATATATATATATATATATAAAATGTATGGATGGAGGTGGCGTTTGGGTGGAGGTGGAGCTGGGGTGGAGGCTGGATGGAGCTTCAGGGGGGCCCTGAAATTCCTAGTGGCAGCCCTGGTTGTGACTCTCACAACCACCAAAGATCAGCCTTTCCTTCACTAATATAGATTTGAGTATAAAGGATGAGACCATATCTGCGCTTAATTTTCTCTCTCCAGATTTTGGCTTTAATGTGTATGAGGCCCTCTAATGGTTAAAGGCAAAGGCTGCTCCCTAAACTACATTAGCCAAACAAGGTTATTAGTAGTGGATGCTCCTTGGTGGTTGAGCGTAGTCAATAGAAGGATTTATAGCATAGAACACTAGAGAAAAATCTCCCAGTAGTAGATTGCATCAGGAACCAAAGCCCCGTCTAAACTGTTTGAACCCCTGAGGGTCTCCTTCGGAATTTGGCCCAGCAATTGGACTTTGGAAGAAAAAATTAGCCAACTGTGTTCCCAAAGTTTTGGTACTTGACATCTTTCCCTAGCGGATACCTGGGGAGCAGCTGTCCTCCTGTGTTAGTTTGGCGGACTCTGAGCAGATGTTCGAAGACGGACGAATCTTCATTGTGAGTGTATTGAAGTAGTACTGTCAGGCAGTCCCTCGGTGGTCCTATTTACACATTCCCATGTAGGGATAGAATTGACCAAAAGACTCTTTGAATTCATGGTGTGTCGATAATGCTTAAGGGCTCGAGTCTGGAGATAATGTGACAAGGGGAGCAGCCTGCAGCCAAATATGTCAATGTACATAACCCCCCAACAGTTCAGCCATTACAGTAAAGAAACCTTAAAAACTTTTATTGACTCGTTGAACAATTTGGCCCTCGATGAGGATACCAAAGAACTGTTGTACTGAGGACCCGGCTAGGGTAAGATCAGCCATGGTGCTGCGGCCTCGGCCCTGACTAGCCAAAGACTACACCAGGCCCCTGGCGCTGGCACCTCTACTCCT
>JARQOC010000011.1:49510294-49529480 GCA_033576535.1 Allobates femoralis
AACTTAAATAAAGAGATTCATTCCATCTGTCACTCAAAGTGAATGATCCACTTAGTTCTTTTCTGTCCACTCCCCATACAATGAATATGCATGTCACACACTCACACCACATCACTGCACAGGGGATCAGTGGGAGGGGCTGTATTCTCCTCTCTGCTCTCTGTTTCTGCAGTCAAGAAAGAGGTGAAATACAACACAGAAATTGTCACAGCAGGGATACCTGCTTAGAGAAACAGATGGAGTCTAGATAAGTCAGATCAGCATTAGCTCTCTCCCTTCTTGTCTTCATCAGAACAGAAGGTACTGAAACCTACATGCACTATTAGCAAAGGGAGCGGAGGGAGGAGAGAGCTGCTGAGAGGGAGTTATAATTACATGACAGTTTATACAGCACAGGACAATTCCTGTTTGGTAATATTGTAGAGGACTAATCCAGGAGCTCTCTGCAGGGTCTGATAATGCTGATAGCATGGAAACTACAAATGGTAGCAATAATGATTTTCCATTTTTTAAAAGCTCTGGCCAGGCACTATTGAAGGGTAATATTAGTATCATACTGAAAAATGACCTGACAGTGTCCCTTTAAAATCATATTAGAAAATTGCTTCAAAAATTAAGTATATGTGAATGAGTGGTTACAAAGTCAAATTAAAAAAAAAGAAAAATGTGTTAACTGAACCAATAGTTCAGCTAAATTCCCTGAACTATTAGAGAAGTTTGAGAAAACTACAATTAGCATACGCCTGCGTTCACGTGCTGCACTGCTACATGTAGTGTAACTTCTGGATGCAATGTTTTCTCTTGCGGAGACGCTAGTATTCTGTGCAGGAGAATGTGCACTGACAGCAGATTTTCACTGCGTTCTCCCCGCTCAGAACACTCGCGACTCCGCAAGCATAAATTGACATGCTGTAGCTCGTAAAGAAGCGTCGCATGTCAGTTTATGCAGCATTAAAAAGAAGCATAGTGGGCAGGAGATTGCTATAAATCCCACTGTGCTTGTACTGTACAATGCAGCGTTAGGACGCAGCAAAAATATGGGCACGTACCCTTATAGTGTAGTCAAGCCCACCTTCAGGAGCTAATGAGCGCACAAGTATGCCGGTTATGCCTCGGTATTACTGTTAAGTCATGCACTCATTGGTGGCCCCAGATGGATATAGCCGTTGCACGTGAAGTCCCACGGTGCACTGCCAGATTTGGAATATAGACAAGAGTAGCAAATTTGGTGCAGAATTTTTCTGCTAATAAAAATCAGTTATTCTGAATAAAAGTTTTTTGAAGACAAGCGGGCGTGTTCCAGCAAACGCAACAGATGAATGAGACAGTCATCGAAGACCAGCGACCAATCTGCCGTGTGGGAATATATTGTCAGAGAAGACGGCGCTTAGCCCCGGTCTCATATTTCCAGGAATGCTCCCTGTAACATAAAAGTTTTTTTTTCTTACTGCTGCAATGAATTTCAATAATTCATGATTTAACTTAGCAAGTCTCCTACCATGAAATCTCTGCGAGGGGTTTACACTTCACACATACAAAATAGAGATCAGGAATGTTCACCCCTTTTTTGAGAACCGCCAAGGAGGCTCATTCACATTACTGTGATATGGATGTGAGTTGTATGTGCTATTAATACGGTAGTCACAGGAGTTGATATTCTAGTTGTTCATCAATCCACAAATCAGAATTTATATTGTGGTACTGAATGTCTCAGTGCAAAACATATCAAGGGAGTAAAGAATAAAACCAAACCCATCATCTTTTCACCATTCTCCCCAACCAGACCGATCCTTGAAATTAAATAGCCTAAGGCTATCCCCGTTTGACTGCCTGGGTGTAACCCTTAGAAAACAATTGTAGCAGCGGTCTGTAGGAGCGCTAGGAAAACAAGGAATTGAATTATTTCATGGAACAGACCTTTATTAACCCTCCAGAGGCCACAACGCGTTTCAACAGAGTAAACTGCCTTCATCAGGTAGAGTCTACAATGTTTAAGGACCCTGCGTCATGTATTTCCGGTTTACCCCGGTCACGTGACATTCACCAGAAGTCGCGGAGAAGCCGGCGGTCACAGAGCTCAGCGGTGTTGGAAACTGACAACGCAAACTCCACCAGCAACAGACGGATTGCTCCCCCCACCAACGTCTTAACTGGGGTTTACGGAGGTGCACAACCTCTGTAGGTGTGTATATATCACTGTCATTGTTTCCTGAATTGTGCTATCAGGTTTACACATTGCGCTACTTTTTCTCTTATCTACATGGCTCTATTCTGCATAGCACACATCCAAGCCCTCACCACCTCCCGCCACCTCCAATACAACAATGTTTCCAGAATCCGACTTTTCCTCAACCAAGAATCAACAAAAACATTAGTGCATATCCTCCTCATCTACCGCCTCAAGTACTGCAGTATCCTCCTCTGTTGCCTCCCAACTAACACCTGTCACTCATCTCCAGTTTGTCCTTAAAGGGAATATATCAGTAGGTTTTCCTACCTCATCAGAGAGTAGCATGATATAGGCAAAGAGCCCTTGAATCCAACAATGTATCAATTAGATTAATGAGTTCAGTGGTTCTGACACAATCAACATTTTTACATTTAGAGCTGCCCATGCCCACTCTTGGCTCTGTATGTACAATGTATATAGATAGTGAGCTGCTAATAAAAAGCAGGAGTTGTGTTGACCCTGGGTTCATGTTCTAGTGAGTCCAGCAATGATAAGCTATTGGTACTAAAATAAACATAGCAGGTGAACAACAACACACAGTGTGATAAAAGACGCATAGCTGAAATCTCTGCGTTATCTCATACAGCAGGAGTGGGAAACTCCAGGCCTCGAGGGACGCCAATGGTGCAGGTTTTCAGGATATAACTGAATGCAGGTTATAATTGAATCACCTGCATGGTGATGATTCCAGCACCTGTGCAATGCTAAGGAAACCCTGAAAACCAACACTGTTGGCAGCCCTCGAGGCCTGGCATTTCCCATGCTTGCCTTGATAACTTGCTGTCTTCAGATTACATAGCAAAAACTCTGCTCCTTGATTAATCCACCTCTCTCCTCACTACTCCTCCACTTTTGCCTTCTATCAATCCCTTCATTGGCTTCCATTTTCTCAACGATTGCAGTTTAAATGACTAACAATGGCCACCAAGGCCATCCATAATCTGTCTATCCCAGACATCTCCAAACCAATCTCCCGATACGTCCCCAAAATGTAACAAGACCTCCATCTTTAAGCTGCTCTCCTATGTGCCTCATCCTATCGCCTCCAAGATTTTTCACAATCATCGTCCATTTGGAATTTAGCGCCTCAAGACGTCAAATTGTCGGTCATAATAGAAACCTTTAGATGCAACCTGAAAAGTCATCTATTCAGGAAAGCCAACAGATTGCAATAACCCTACGGCCTCCTCACTACCACTGGAGTGACTGCAACCCCCGACCTACTGTCTCTGCTTTCCAATATCTTGTAGATACCCTTGAGAGCAGGGTCTTCTCCCCTCTGTACCAGCCTGCTACTGTTAGGCCAGGACCATATTTTTGGTCCATGTGCTGTCCGTGAAAAAAGGGACATTATACGGATATTGCTAGGACTAATGTTGATCAATAAAGCAGTTCAGAAATTTTTTGTTTTTTTCATGGACCAAATCTGCATGTCGGCATGTGAAAAAAATCTCAGCATGCACTAATATCTTCCCTATGTCGGATGAGAAGTCAAGTCAATAACTGTTGAAATATTAAAACAGGCGTCATCAGGATGACAATTGAGATGAAAATCATCTAGTTTTTTTATGAAAATTGGACAATTTTTTATACACTCATGTGAAAGTAGCCTTAGGTTTTTTACTGTACTTGTATATATTTATGAACTATATGTATGTAAAGCCTCTTCACATGTACCGCACCCTGGAATTAATGGAACTTTAAAACTAAATAATAAACATATAGACAATTAGGGTACGTGCATACGTCAGGATTAGAGAGTGGTCTGGACGCAGCGTGTTGTTGCTGCGTTCTCCTGCGCAGGATCCCAAGTGTCCCGTACTAGAAATTGACATGCTGCAGGTAGGAAATCCGCGCCGCAGGGCAGTGTGAACAGCGTTAAAAAGCACAGTGGCACGGATTTCTATAAATCCCATCCACTGTGCGTGTACTGTACTGTGCAGCGTTTTCTGTAAGGAAGGCTATCTGCCAAAACGCATAGTCTCGTTAGGCACTGCCTGCATATACAATATGCCTATTGTTACTTTGCTGGACCTGTACTAGCACTAATTTTTAAAGAAGGTTTTTTCTAATAAATATAAACATTTTTACTATGGATTCTCCACTGGATTCATCTTCTGCTATTGCCGACTATTATCACAAGGGATAACCTCTACCCTATCCTGTGCAGTAACTCCCCCACTGAAAACAGGATTCAGCATTTCAACTTACGGGGTAAGCTGGCTTGACTTTATTTTTTCTTTGTATATGCAGCATTTTAGATGCAGTGAAAATATGCTATGTCCAAAATTCTAATAATTCCTGATGTGTATACTAAGGCTGCGTGCACACGGTTACTGTTTGCAGCGCTATGGATGTTTGTGTTGCGCCCGTAACGCTGCATAGTACAGTACCAGCATAGTGGATAGGATTTACAGATATCCCATGCCCACTGTGCTTCTTTCCCCCCACGTTAACTGACATGTGGGGTGGCTTTCTGTGCTGCTGCTTGTCCGTAGCATGTCAATTTAAGCAATGCGGAGGTGATCTTGGAGGGTGAATGGTGCAAAAAGCTGCTTGCCCCGAATGCAGATCGTGGGCACTGGGCGGCTGCATTCACCTGCGGAGATCCCCGGCGTCCCCGCAGGAGAGGAGACCCTGCGTCCAGGAGGCAGTGTCTCCTGTTCGTGTGGGACACATCCCTTAAGCTGTGTCTTGACACAGTGCCTATAGACCTGTAGGAATCCGCGGGTGAGTGCTGGAAGACCACAGCCGCCTGCACTCACCATCTGCAGTGACGGCTTCCCCTTGCATGCACCCGATGGCAGCCGCTTCCAACTCCGCAGCATGAAATGAACATACGGAGAAGGAGCGGAATGCCGGCAACCCTGCACTGCAGCTGTTAAAAACTGCTGGTCGGGTGAAGCCTAGTGAGCATGGGATTTCTTGAAATGCACTGTGCTTCTACTGTAGAACACAGCGTTTTGGACACAGAGGCAAGACACTACGTCCAAAACGTTGCGTTCACTGATCGTGTGCACTTACCCTTACACAGAAACCCAATGTGCTTTCTGATTTGCGATACAAAGCCGTAGAGACTCCATATGTCACCCTTATGCGTCCTTGATGACCATCCCTAAATCTGAAGATTTTCAAAAAAAATGAACAAAAAGCAAAAAACTAAATCAAAGATGTAAGGAATGTTTGCATTAGTGATTGGCACTTTCTCTTACTTGATTGAACATTTGCGGCACAAGCCTAGCCAGCACTGCAGGCTTCAATAAATGCTCTGCAGACGGTGCAAATACTTTCTGGCTACAGTGCAAGTCACGAAGCACATGACACCTCGACAGTGCGTACGTCGTGAAGCGGCACCAAAGAACACCGGGTCAGTGAATTGGTAATGAGACTTCTTATCTGCTCAGCATGCTTAGCCAACAGCAGCGTCAAGAAAATGATAAAACAGCATTCTGATTTAAAGAGAAATCCTAAAATAAAAAGGTCAAATCCTTGACGTGACCTTCTGAGTAAACCTAAATAAAAGCTCCAATGAAGGAACACTGGATTAATTAGGGTGATATTAGTAAGGGACTCAATATAGATCCTACAAGGGTTTACAGCTTTTACATGCTCATAAATTATGCAGCAATACAGAAGCTGCGGATGCAGATCTGTACGTCTATACAAGTTTTAAGAAAGCTGAATTACAACCGACCTGGGGCGGTAAAGAGGACCAGGGAGGTACGGTAACTACAATAGGTGCAGGGGTTGCAATTGCATCCGGGACCCAAAAGTCTCTTTGGTCTATAGAAAAACTCTATCGCCATTAAACATTTGCAATAATTGGGGGCTCCGTTGGAGCTTTCACATCGGGGCCCATGAGTTTCATGTACTCCACCGAATGGGACCCTATTGCTTATGGCGATTTATATGTACTGTTGACCATTGGAAGTTAATGGTAATGGAAATATGCAGAGAAGCTGAAAGTTGCAATGATTCCAACTTAACATCCAAAATATTGTTTGATGCCAAGGTATTAAAATAAAAGAAAAATAATACTGCAAAAAAAATAATAATAAAAAAGAATATCTTCAGATATTATGGAAATATGGCACTAGGAATCACGTCAAATATTTTTCAAATAATGTAATTGGTGTTGAGTATTTTGGGGAACCACAGTTTTATTCTTGATAGATCTGGATAATTGAGAGCCGTAATGTGCAGATCTACACTTCAGCTGGTAAAGGTCAACTAGAATATGAATGGAATTATCTGTATTCAAAGTTGTCAGGTTGTCAGCCCAAGAAGTACTGTTTCACGTTAGGCCAATGGCGGACACAGACCAAAAGGGGCCCCTGTGCAAGAACAGTACATGGGGCCCCTATGCTATCCAATAACTCATCAAAATGCACAATTCCACCTGCTTTGGATATTAAGATGGGACCCTTTAACTCTTGGGCCCCTGTGTGGCTGCACAGGTTGCACCTACAATATGTCCGCCCCTGTGTTTGGCTATTCTAATGTATGAATACTATACATTTTACATAAAACGTTAATGAGTAATAGACTGCAGTAATTCCCAAGGGTTTCAGTAGAAACTGGAGTCATCAAATCTCAGGAGTCTTGGATGAGAAATGTGCGTTTGACAGTCAAGGAATACAAGAGATCGAAAACCTCATTTAGTGAGACACTACAATGTGCCTAGACAGTGACTCCTCCAAATGATGTCCACCCCACACCCCATCAGCTGGGGAATAGTGACCTACCTGGTAAGCATCTGGGATATTGACTGTTTCTCCATGTTCTGCCACATAACCTATGATACCTTTTCCCCATGGCACCTGTACCTCATTGGAGTTATCCATGCTGCAGGAAGGTAACAGAGTGGTTCCCGCGTGCACGTCAAAGAATTTGGACACCAAACTCTTTTTGTTGGTTGTTCCTTCCACCAAGAAGAGGGAACATCTGTCAGCATCCACCATGATGCACACAAAGATCAGGATCTTGTAGCACAGACTAGTGAGGTTCAGCTCATTAGATATGTCCTTCACTAATTCCAGGAAGAACTCCCTCTCATTGTGCTCCTTCAGGTAGTACTTATAGTCTATGGCAGTGGATGGATACTGGGGGATGTTGACCCTGGACTCCAGCAGTGCACTGAGGATATGGGCAGTGGTGGGTGGTAAGGAGCTGGCCTTCCTGAGCAGGGCTCTTCTCCTCATGCTGGTCAATGGCTCCTGGGCTCTGGAGTTGACATGCTCATCATAGGTCCTGTTCACATTAATGGCCTTAGACCTGGCAAAACTTTTCCTCAGCTCCTTCTGAGATGCTCTCCTCTGCAAGCCATCTCCTCTGTTACCCCAGCACTCCTTACTCTTCTCATCAGCACCAGACATGGAGGATGTTTTGGACAGCTGGTTCCTCTTCAGCCACTTTTCCACCATGTAGTGCTTCCCTTTCCTGATGAGATAATCCTCAAAGAGATCCGGATGGCTGTCCAAGAAACTTTCCACCTTGGAGAAGTCCAGCTCTGGCTCTGACATCTCTGCAGTCTCTTCCTTTGGGCTTTGGGAATCTCAGGAAAGTAGACTTCAAGTTTGCAGAGGCATCTTGTGTGGAGGACTGAGGTGTAATGCACCTGCTGCCTGGACCACACCCCTGTGCCCTTGTCCTGGGGATTCCCTCAAGTGTCAGATCCTGCAATGATTACAGTTAGGTAACTCTTATTTCCATGTGTCCTCCTCCTGCATCCCCCTGTATAGTGCAGGTGATACAATGTAGCTCAGTGCAGGAGCAGGAGATCCCCAGCAATCAGACGTGTCTCCTTGTGCTTTGCAATAGATGTAGTGAAGCGGCAGATTGCTCCTGTAGGTGTCACCAGCAGCCATAGAACCTCCCAATCATCCACACAGCTCCCGAGTGTGCTGGAAAGGGTTAACATTAACCCCTGTGCTGCTGCCTCCTTCTGCTTGTAACAGTGTGAATACAAGCAGAACATGAGCCATTCCAGCAGCTGGAACAGAGCAGCGCCCCCTGGTGACAGCTTCTATGAACTATCACAATAGACTGCTGAGCATGAAGTCCTGTGTCTGCATTCTTCACTGCTGCATAAAAGTATGGTCAAGAAGAGTATAGAAAATCATACAAAAAGAGAAAACTGATGAATGTTCACCTGTATTGTTATCATTGTGTAATTATATGCTTACAGTTGTGGCCAAAAGTATTGACACCCCTGCAATTCTGTCAGATAATACTCAGTTTCTTCCTATAAATGATTGCAATCACAAATTCTTTGGTATTATCTTCATTTAATTTTTCTTCAATGAAAAAACACAAAAGAGAATGAAGCAAAAAGCAAAACATTGATCATTTCACACAAAACTCCAAAAATGGGCCGGACAAAAGTATTGGCACCCTCAGCCTAATACTTGGTTGCACAACCTTTAGCCAAAATAACTGCGATCAACCGCTTCTGGTAACCATCAATGAGTTTCTTACAATGCTCTGCTGGAATTTTAGACCATTCTTCTTTGGCAAACTGCTCCAGGTCCCAGATATTTGAAGGATGCCTTCTCCAAACTGCCATTTTTAGATCTCTCCAAAACATTTTAGGCTTTCTCAGATAAGTTTTCGTAAACTCCAGCCTGGCTTTTTTATGTAAGAATTGGGGTCTTGCTGGGTCTCCTACCATACAATCCCTTTTCATTCAGACGCCGACGGATAGTACTAGTTGACACTGTTGTACCCTCGGACTTCAGGGCAGCTTGAACTTGTTTGGATGTTAGTCAAGGTTCCACCATCCGCACAATCTTGCGTTGAAATCTCTCGTCAATTTTTATTTTCCGTCCACATCTAGGGAGGTTAGCCACAGTGCCATGGGCTTTAAACTTCTTGATGACACTGCACACGGTACACACAGGAACATTCAGGTCTTTGGAGATGGACTTGTAGCCTTGAGATTGTTCATGCTTCCTCACAATTTGGTTTCTCAAGTCCTCAGACAGTTCTTTGGTCTTCTTTCTTTTCTCCATGCTCAGTGTGGTACACACAAGGACACAGGACAGAGGTTGAGTCAACTTTAATCCATGTCAACTGGCTGCAAGTGCGATTTAGTTATTGCCAACACCTGTTAGGTGCCACAGGTAAGTTACAGGTGCTGTTAATTACACAAATTAGAGAAGCATCACATGATTTTTCTAACAGTGCCAATACTTTTGTCCACCCCCTCTTTATGTTTGGTGTGGAATTATATCTAATTTGGCTTTAGGACAATTCTTTTTGTGTTTTTTCATTGAAGACAAATTTGTGATTGATATCATTTTCAGGAAAAAACTGAGTATTATCTGACAGAATTGCAGGGGTGTCAATACTTTTGGCCACAATTGTATTGATGTACATAGAGTCCAGTGGGCCATGGTGCAAAATATGGACCTGCCGCCCCCCTGCCAACCCCTCGATGTTGGTCAGACGGACGTGTCCTTGTAACGTTCTAAATTCTATAAGGAATGAAAATTTAGAGTGTTACAAAGGCTCATCCGTCTGACCAACATCCAGGGGTTGGGGGGGGAAAGGTGCAGAATGACATATTGTATATACCAGGATGGGGCCCAGGATAGGAACATAGATACCAGAATGAAGGATATATCTAATATCTACCAGGATGGGGGACATATATATCAGGATGGGGGACATACCAGGAAAGTGCCCAGGTAGGGAGACATGAGAACAGGTTGGGGGCCATTCTACATAATGGTGGGAGAGGGGGGCAACAGTTGAATTTTCACCTGTATCAGTGTGTAAATTATATGCTCAGTGGGATAACTAGAGGCCGGTGGTGCATGGTGCAAAATTTAGACCTGTCGCAACCCCATCTCCCCTGGATATTGGTCAGATGAATGTGCCCTTGTAACATTCGAAACCATGTAAAGACTGAGGATGTAGAAAATTACAAGAGCACATTCATCTGACCAACATCCGGGGGAAAGGGGGGTGGGGGGCAAGTCTAAATTTTACACCATGGCCCACTGGACTTGTTACCCCACTGAGTATACTGATTACACTGATAACAAAACAGGTAGAAATTCATCTGTTACCTACCCCTCTCCCTTCATTATGTAAAATGACATATATACCAGGATGGGGCCCAGGATAAGAACATATATAACAATGAAGGATATGTCTACCAGGATGGGGGACATATATACCAGGATGGGGGGCATAGCAGGAAAGTGCCCAGGATGGGGGACATGAGCACAGGTTGGGGAACATTGTACATAATGAAGGGAGAAGAGGGGGGACAGATGAATTTTCACCTGTATTGTTATCAATGTGTGTATATTATATGCTCAGAACATAACGAGAGTACGGTGGACCATGGTGCAAAATATGGACCTGACCACCCTTCCCTAAACCCCCCAGATGTCGGTCAGACGTATGTGCCCTGGTAACGTTCTAAATTCTCAATCTTTATAGGATTTCAAACATTACAAGGGCATATGCTTTGCTTGTGTGTATCCCCATCTTGGCATATTTGTCCCCCATCCTGGTAGAGATATCCTTTATTCTGATATATGTGTTCTTATTCTGGACCCCATCCTGGTATATATGTCCTTATACTGGCATATATGTCCCCCGTCCTGGTATATATGTCCCCCATCCTGGTAGATATATCCTTCATTCTGGTATATATGTTCTTATCCTGGGCCCCATCCTGGTATATATGTCCTTATCTTATCTCTTGTCATTCAATGGGATTTAGATCTGGATTCATTGCTGCCACTGCAGAACTCTCCAGCACTTTGTTTTCATCCATTTCTGAAGCTTCTTGAAGTATATGTCACGCTCTTAGTTTGTACTGACATTGCCGGATGCTGCTGTATGTGTTGTTTTCCTTTAAGGGCTGAATGCATGAGGGATTGGTGTGAAGGTCTTGCCTCCTGTGTTATACTCTAGAGCTGCACTCACTATTATGATTAGCTGCTGGTTAAGTGGTTGAAGAGTGACTTGCCAGGAATCCCCTCCCCCTGGCTTTAAATAGCTTTCCCTCTCCTCTGTCAGATGCCGTTTATAGAGTTAGTTGGCTCTTGGTCATTGAGCTGAGAAGACGTCTTGCTGCTGTGCTGAAGCCTCTCCTGGAGTTCTATTGCCATGGGAGAAGCTGTGATCACCGACCCGTGGGTGGAGGTAGGGGCACTCAGCCTAGGGCTAATCAAGAGCTTAGGGTAAAGGGTGGCGGCTCGGAACTCCTCACCATCAGAGGTACCTCCGAGATCAGGGCGAGCCAGGGACATTAGGGTCAGATTAGGCTCTCCTGACCCTCTTTGCCCATCACACCATCAAGCAGGGGCGGACCCAGACTGTAGTGGGCCCTGGTGCAAGAAATGTTTCGGGGCCCCCCCCCCCACCCCTCATAGTGGCGACAAAGTAACGTAAACATTTAGATTGTAATATTTATTTACAATGCAACTATCAAATCTAAATAGTAAAGTTGCTTAATTTTTTTAATATGATCCTAAAAACTAATAGGAAGATAGTAGTTACCTACCTACCCGTTCTACCTACCACTTGCATAGGTCTGTCACAAACCTCTCTAGCCAGTGACTCTGCTGCTTCATGTCAATAGACAGCTCTAAGGCCCCTTTCACATAAGCGACAAGCTGATGTTTATGGCCGATCCAGCAGGTGGTGCCGCATAACGGCCGACTTGTGGTCTGGATGTGGCAAGTCCCATGCTTGCAGCATTTTTTTTTTCGCGGCTGCAAATGCCGCATCTGCCAGAACCGCAAGCCCCATACACAATGCATGGAGCTTGCTGCATCGGGGCCACAAGTCAGCCGTTGTGGCCAATCCGGCAGATGCGGCACCACCTGCTGGATTTGCCGCAAACATCAGCTAAACACTGGTGTGAAAAGGCCTTAAATCTTATAGGCTGATCTGTTGAAGGGGAGTGACTGATAACAACATGCTGATAAACATCTGTCTCCACACAGTTATGTAGTGGGGTCCTGTCTGTTAATCAGCATGACATCAGCAGTCACACCCCATCAAAGCAGAGCGGAAAAGAAACAGCTGTAATGTTGATGTGATGTGATGTCAGACAAAGCCACAGGAGCAGTCACTGACCACTCTGAGCAGATCTAGATATTGGCTGAACTGGCAGGTATTTAGAAACTACCTGCCTGTTAGTTGTAAGGCCTAGGCTGCTTTCACATCAGCTGTAATCGCTGTTTGCGGTGAAAAAAACGCAACTGCCGTGATTATCGCATAACGGCCGCACTTGCGGTTCACTTGTGGAAAGCCCAATGCAATGTCTATGGGGCTTGCGGTGTGCGGCAGGTGCGCCAAGTGCGGTTTTGGCACTTGCGGCAGGTGCGGCCAAGAAAAAACCGCGGCTGACCGCGTTTTTTTTCGCGACCGCACCTGCGGCAAGTGCCAAAACCGCACTTGCCGCACCTGCCGCAAGCCCGCCTATACATTGTATGGGGCTTGACGCAACCGTGCCGCAAGTGCAGCCGGTATGCGGTAATCACGGCAGATGCCTTTTTTTCACCGCATCTGCCGCGATTTAAAATAAACGCTGATGTGAAAGGGGCCTTACATACACAACACAGCATAGCCTCCAGTTAATATATACAGTCCACCACAGCCTCCAGGTAATATAAACAGTCCACCACAGCCTCCAAGTAATTATACAGTCCATCAGAGCCTATATATACAGTCCATCACAGTCTCGAGGTAATATATACAGCCCAGCACAGCTGCCAGGTAATATATACAGTCCAGCACAGCCTCCAGGTAATATACACAGCCCAGCACAGCCGCCAGGTAATATATACAGTCCAGCACAGCCACCAGGTAATATATACAGCCCAGCACAGCCTACAGGTAACATATACAGTCCAGCACAGCCGCCAGGTAACATATACACTACAGCCTAGCACAGCCTCCAGGTAATATATACAGAATAGCACAGCCTCCAGGTAATATATGCAGCCCAGCATAGCCTCCAAGTAATATATACAGCCCAAAAACAGCCTCCAGTTAATATATACAGCCCAGCATAGCCTGGTATAACATATATAGCCCAAGACAGCCTCAAGGAGGATATATATAGTAGATGTGTGCCTGATGCTATCGCATCGGAGGGCGAGGATCAGTACGGCGGCGAGATGCGGGGGCGGCTAAGTGGACACACACACACGCCTACACACACAGACACACACCTACACACCCCCTTCCGGTCTCACCCGGTCCCACCCATCGTTGATGGATGCTTGAACCGGGAATGAGGTGGTCAGCGCAGGATGGAGGGGGTTAATGGTGGAGGAGCATAGGGTCAGATGGGGGCTCCATGGTGGGTGTTGGAGCTCCCCCTGTGCCTGGCTGGGCTTCTGGGAGCGGTCCGGTGGCGGTGGCTGGTACTGGGCATGGCGGCTGCTGGTGGCGAGATGTGCAGCTGGGTGGCTGGTGCTGGCCATGGCGGCTGCTGGCGGCGGCTCACTTTCTTTATAGTGCTTCTTCTCCCCCTATATGCCTGGGGGAGAAGCTCGGCTGCATCACGGAAGGGACCCCAAGCTTCTCCCCCAGGACCCACCTTCCGAAGGGCGGCTCCTGGGGGCATAGGACCAGGACCCCCCTTACTTGATGCATCCAAGCTTATCCCTCTAGCTGGGGGAGAAGCTCGGCTGCATCAAGGAAGGGGGGCCCTAGGAGAGGTCCTGGGGGAGAAGCTCGGCTGCATTAAGGAAGGAGGGGGCCCCTACAAGTCCTAGGGGTCCCCCCTTCCTTGATGCAGCCGAGCTTCTCCCCCAGGACCCCCTTCTGAAGGGGGGGGGCCTGGGGCCTCAGGACACCCCCTTCCTTAATGCATCCAAGCTTATCCCCAAGCTTGGGGAGATCGGCTGCATCAAGGAAGGGGGGTGCTGGGGCCCCCATGACCCCCATCCCCTTCTGAAGGGGGGGTCCTTTTGGCTCCAGGAACTTCCCTTCCTTGAGGCATCCAAATCCTGCCCCCCCCCCCTCAAATCATGTTGGTGTGCACTGTGCACTGCAGTGCTGTTTCCCTCCCCACCAGACCAAAGCAATGCTCCGGGGCTCTTACCTGGAGCCCTCAGTATCCTCACTCAGTCAGCTTGCTCACCGGGTCCGCTCAGGTCTCATTGTCTTCTGGAGAGGGTCAGGGACAGGGTGTAATGCCTGCCTCCACGGAAGAGCCGGAAGTGAGGCAGTGTCGACCCTCCCAGCCCCCTCTGCCTCAATGAAATGCTGCTGCTCCAACAGCAGCAAATCCCCCCCTCCCTCTCCCCCTTCTTACTGATAGTATACAGCCCGCAGCGTTCTGGCTACTATCAGATTCAGGCAGCACTTCCCCCCGGGGCTCAATGTAAGAAAAGAGCCGAGGGAGCGCGGCGCAGCAGACCCCAGACTCCAGTGCCGGAACAGTGCCGCGGGCGGCGGGTGTGCAGCGCTGCTGCGACCCCCCCCGGGACTCAATGATGCCCGATGCTGACACCCGACCCCCCCCCCCCCCGGGATTCAATGATGCCCGAGCAGTGCAGCGATGGTGACACCCGACCCCTTCCCCCCCCCCCCCCCCCCCGGGACTCAATCATGCCCGAGCAGTGCAGCGATGCTAACACCCGACCCCCCCCCCCCCCGGGGGCCACAAATTAAAATGCTGCAGACAGTACTAGCACACTGCTGCCATCCTACCATCCCCTTCTGTGTGACAAGGGAACGGAACTACCGCTGGAGCCTCAGGGGCCCCCTAGCTGGACGGGGCCCTGGTGCAGCTGCACCACGGTAGTTCCGCCCCTGCCATCAAGTTACCTGATTTCCTTACCTCCCAAGCGTGACAGTATGTTTGGGGTCATTGTCCTGCAGGAAAACCCATGACCTGGGATGTAAACCCAGCTTTCTGACACTGGGCAATACATTGTGACCCAAAATCTTCAGATTTCATGATGCCTTGCACACAGTCAAGGCACTCATTGACAGAGTGTTATGTACATACATATTTCAACACAAGTAAAGGGAGAGAAAAGCCTATCGCAATGCAGCTGCACCCGCACTCTGCTGGTTCCTGTACAGACAAGTATCCTTAGCTGCACAGCCATTAATGGTTACTGCAAAGGCTGGACCATCCCTAGCTGCGCAACTAGAAACTCACAACAAGGACCTGACAGACTAAAGGGCCGTGGGGTTGTTTCATGTACCACCTGAGGAACCAGAAGGAAGGGCCAATACCCACTAGTAACCAAGGTAGGGAAAGTCTGCAGAGATAGACAGGAACCTAATGTGAGGAAACATAAAAAAGGGCACAAGTGGAAACAGGAGAAATAATAACTGTAACCTTCTACAACCCAACAGCAAATATATGAAAGGTGCAGTTAAAACAAGTGAGAAAGCACAGTGCAGACCAAACTGGTCTATGTCCAACAAGGCAAATTCCCTTGCAGCGGCGTCTGAAACTGCATAGCAGAATATAGCCGGCAGAGAAGGCTCGTATCAGGAGAGTATAAATAACCCCACCCAAGCTGTGATGGGACAGAGACAATGAGCAAGAGATGTTAGGTGAACACCACACCCTATAGGAAAAGACGCAAAGGAAAAAGTAAGTAGACCATCAGCATTTGGACAGGGACAGACGAGACTGTGGCTCAGCAAGGAAGGAAACTGACCACACATGACAGGGTCCCTGGAAAAAGTCACGAGGCAAGACAGTAACCCACTTTCTACAAGGGGACATTGGACCTTCAGCAGCCTCCAACATCTGATGCTGCTGATATAATTAGCATATTAGATGATCTGTATAAAGACCTCCCAAACACACCCAGGGGTTATCTTCATGACTATTTCCCTTCTACTTGACAAGACACTGAAAACAGTGCCTGACCCACATGGAACTTAGCCCTTGGCCCAACTCAAATCCCTGCACACTAAATACAGTAGGAGCTTTCTTTTGTCTGCTGTTGACACCTTTTTTGGGCTGGTCACTGGTCAAATGAGTACCAGGTCATTATGGAGCTTTGCTAGGCGAGAGTAAATCCACTGAGACCAGATCAAAGGTCTTAGTCCTCACACAGACTCTGCACATATGAATATACTCTCCAGTATCCTTGCGAGCATCCTGAACATGCTGTCTTAGAGGAAGCTGTCACTGGGACGCCTTTAAACATGTCTTTACCTCTTAGGCATCTATCCAAATGAGCAGCCAGTGACGTAGCTTCCTCCAGGGCCTCCCTGAACCACCTTACGGATCTTAGATGAAATGAATATAGGAGAGCTACTGTGCAGCCATATAGCTACAAATAAAATGGAGCATGAACCGAAAAATGAAATCCTAGAGGTAGATGAAAGGTGTGCGATTACACAAGTGCAAATGCAAACAAATATGAAAGCAAATATATATAAACTAGCTGTGAGCCCGATGCAAATGCATCGGGTGTCTAGAATACTATACTTTGTATGAGGATTACCGCAAGCGCGCCGCAAGTGTAACGACTCGCTGGCGCCGACCAATTAGAAGCGCGGCTCAGGCAGCGACTCGCAATGGCCTCGCGGCCATTGCTCGCGCTACCTGACCGGTAAATCGTTAACTTTGAGGCCGAGCCTCTGGTTCGATTTTCGGCCAGCGACTCGCAATGGCCACTTCGCGGCCATTGCTCGTACTCAGCCTGCGCGAGCAATGGCCTCGCGGCCATTGCTCGCGCAGGCCAGCGACTCGCATTGCTCGTACTCAGCCTGCGCGAGCAATGGCCTCGCGGCCATTGCTCGCGCAGGCCAGCGACTTTCGCCGTGCTGACGTCACAGAGTGACATAGCCACGGTCTTTTCGGGGACCGACACGGAAGTGCCTACGGCAATTATATAGTAGATACTGTACATTGCATATGGAGGGGTGAGGAGAGCGGAGGCTGGAGGGGAGAGCGGAGGCTGGAGGGGAGGGCAGAGGCTAGAGGGCAGAGCAGAGGCTGGAGGGCAGAGGCTGGAGGGAGGGCAGAGGCTGGAGGGGAGAGCGGAGGCTGGAAGGGAGAGCAGAGGCTGGAGGGGAGAGCGGAGGCTGGAGGGGATTGGCTGGAGGCTGGAGGGGATTGGCTGGAGGCTGGAAAGGAGAGGCTGGAGGGGAAAGGCTGGAGGGAGAGGCTGGAGGGCAGAGGCTTTAGGGCAGAGGCTGGAGGGGAGAACGGAGGCTGAAGGGCAGAGCGGAGGCTGGAGAGGAGAGCGGAGGCTGGAGGGAGAGCGGAGGCTGGAGGGGAGAGGCTGGAGGGGAGAGCGGAGGCTGGAGGGCAGAGGCTGGAGGGGAGAGCGGAGGCTGGAGGGCAGAGGCTGGAGGCTGGAGTTCAGAGGCTGGAGGGGAGAGCGGAGGCTGGAGGGGAAAGGCTGGAGGGGAGAGCGAAGGTTGGAGGGCAGAGGCAGGAGGGGAGAGCGGAGGCTGGAGGGCAGAGGCTGGAGGGGAGAACAGAGGCTAGAGGGGAGAGCGGAGGCTGGAGGGGAGAGCGGAGGCTCGAGGGGAAAGCGGAGGCTGGAGGGGAGAGCGGAGGCTGAAGGGCAGAGGCTGGAGGGGAGAGCGGAGGCTGGAGGGCAGAGGCTGGAGGCTGGAGGGCAGAGGCTGGAGGGGAGAGCGGAGGCTGGAGGGGAAAGGCTGGAGGGGAGAGCGAAAGCTGGAGGGCAGAGGCTGGAGGGAGAGCGGAGGCTGGAGGGCAGAGGCTGGAAGGAGAGCGGAGGCTGGAGGGGAGAGGCTGGAGGGGAGAGGCTGGAGGGGAGAGCGGAGGCTGGAGGGCAGAGGCTGGAGGGCAGAGGCTGGAGGGCAGAGGCTGGAGGGGAGAGCGGAGGCTGGAGGGGAGAGGCTAAAGGGGAGAGCGGAGGTTGGAGGGCAGAGGCTGGAGGGCAGAGGCTGGAGGGGAGAGGCTGGAGGGCAGAGGCTGGAGGGGAGAGGGGAGGCTGGAGGGGAAAGGCTGGAGGGGAGAGCGGATGCTGGAGGGCAGAGGCTGGAGGCTGGAGGGCAGAGGCTGGAGGGGAGAGCGGAGGCTGGAGGGGAGAGCGGAGGCTGGAGGGGAAAGCGGAGGCTGGAGGGCAGAGCGGAGGCTGGAGGGCAGAGCGGAGCCTGGAGGGGAGAGCGGAGGCTGGAAGGGAGAGTGGAGGCTGGAGGGGAGAGCGGAGGCTGGAAAGGAGAGCGGAGGCTGGAGGGCAGAGCAGAGGCTGGAGGGGAGAGGCTGGAGGGGAGAGGCTGGAGGGCAGAGGCTGGAGGGGAGAGGCTAGAGGGGAGAGCGGAGGTTGGAGGGCAGAGGCTGGAGGGGAGAGGCTGGAGGGCAGAGGCTGGAGGGGAGAGCGGAGGCTGGAGGGGAAAGGCTGGAGGGGAGAGCGGAGGCTGGAGGGAGAGCAGAGGCTGGAGGGGAGAGCGGAGGCTGGAGGGGATTGGCTGGAGGCTGGAGGGGATTGGCTGGAGGCTGGAAAGGAGAGGCTGGAGGGGAAAGGTTGGAGGGGAGAGGCTGGAGGGCAGAGGCTTTAGGGCAGAGGCTGGAGGGGAGAACGGAGGCTGAAGGGCAGAGCGGAGGCTGGAGAGGAGAGCGGAGGCTGGAGGGGAGAGCAGAGGCTGGAGGGGAGAGCGGAGGCTGGAGGGGAGAGGCTGGAGGGAGAGCGGAGGCTGGAGGGCAGAGCAGAGGCTGGAGGGCAGAGCGGAGGCTGGAGGGGAGAGCAGAGGCTGGAGGGCAGAGCGGAGGCTGGAGGGCAGAGCGGAGGCTGGAGGGCAGAGCAGAGGCTGGAGGGCAGAGCGGAGGCTGGAGGGCAGAGCGGAGGCTGGAGGGGAGAGCGGAGGCTGGAGGGCAGAGCGGAGGCTGGAGGGCAGAGCAGAGGCTGGAGGGGAGAGCGGAGGCTGGAGGGCAGAGCGGAGGCTGGAGGGCAGAGCGGAGGCTGGAGGGCAGAGGCTGGAGGGCAGAGCGGAGGCTGGAGGGGAGAGCGGAGGCTTTGTACTGTATGC